>VZRQ01001795.1:884284-1022320 GCA_013397975.1 Machaerirhynchus nigripectus
AAAAAAAAAAAAAAAAGGGAGGGGAAAGAAAGGAAGAGTAGACCCTTTCCATCGTTATTACTTCTCTATACACTCTGTGCTGGCTTCTCCACACCCCCCTCTGTGTTTGCCACCAATGCTGTGACCAGTGCACCCAATTAGGGAAAGACCGACTGACAAAGCTGTTCCTCTTCTTTTCTGAGGACAGTGGGTTTGCACAGAACATAGCAGAAGCCAACACTATGCCCACGATTTAGGGGACAGTTGGGATAGGGGTTTTTTTTTTGAGGTCCTACTATCCACCAGCTAAGGAGAACACTGCTTAAAAAAACACAAAATGAGAGAACTCAATTTCAGCCTATTTAGTGTTTATGTCCACACACAATACAGATTTATTCCTTTTAATAACTCATTTAGTTGTTGTGTGAAATAAAGTATTTCCCAGCACTTTGAAAACCTGGAACCTGGAGTTGTCACAGGCTCTATTCTGGCACTGATGAGTATTTGGCCTTGTGCAAGGTAAAGTGGTAAAGAGATCTTGCACATCTACATGTCTGCAAATCCAGGTTGTCACATTTTTCCAGTACAGTAACTCAAATACCTCCAGCAGAACCAGTAAGGTAGCAATAAGAGCAGAATCACAGAATGTTCTGGGTTAGAAGAAACCTTTAAACATCTTCTCCAACCCCCCTGCCATACACTGGGGTATCCTTCACCACGATCGGGTTGCTCAAAGCCTGTCTGACCTGGGGCTTTGAACAACCTGATCTGAGGCAGGAATTCGTAACAGAAATATGCACCATCCATAACTTTTTACTGTAGACTCCACAGTCCTTAGCTTATACTAGAATTTATTAGAATTTGTTATAGCTTCAGTAAAACACTTTAGAAAATACTCAATAAAGAACGGAGATAGTTTTAGTTTATATTAAAGGTATGCTGTCAAGGAAAACACAATGAGTCTTTTTCTCCTGTATTTGCAGCATTTTCTCCTTCTGCCTCACTCAATTAGGACAGTGAACCTAGGCTATTTATTTTTCTATTTCAACTTTGCTTTCAGGGTTTTTTTTGGTGGGTTTTTTGTTTGTTTGTTTTTGTTTTGTTTGTTTGGTGGGTATTTTTGGTGGGTTTTGTGTGTCTATCCTTTTACACTCTGGAAGACTGTTTCAACCTGAGATGAAAGACAAGTGCAGCAACCCCTTCAGCAGTGAAAGCATTTCTATTCAGGTTAGGTCTTTTAGTGTGTTTGCTTTTAAACCCTATGCTTTGTCTTGAAAAAATCTTACCCATCCATGTCTTAAATTGATTCACAGTCCTCTGAAAATTGCCATTCCTGACAATGCAGCTGATGAGCCACTTGCTACCCCCTTCAGGTTTCTGGGGCTTACACCAATATCACAGCTCTATGTGCCTCTTAATTACATTCAGCTTCATAAAAACCCCTAGTGACACAGTTTAAGACATCCTAGATGCACTTGAAAGGGGAAAACAAATAATCAAGAGAAGCTTGAATTCTGAATGCCAGTTTTACAGACTCAGCAGCAGCCTTTTCTTTATCAGCTAAGGATCACCAGGTCACTTTTGTCCTTAGCTGCATTTTAGAAATAATAAAAAAGGGCAAAATAAAATTAAATGAAATAACTAGTAAATATTTTTCTCCTATTTATATTAATTTTTATATATATATATGTATGTTGACCAGACAGATACAGTGCAAAACAGATTTTGAAGATATAAATTAAATTCCTGAACATTCAGACCTTTCAGTCTACTTTGCTTTGTCTTTTGAGGCATCTCATTTCCAGATAAGAAAGTAGACCTGGATCTCTTGGGCAGGAAAAATGAAGTGGAATTTGCTCTTTAACTAATAGCACACATTGCTCCAGGTTTATTGATATCTATTGTCTATGTCTCAAGAGCCAATAAATATTTATGGTACAGTATTGTATTAATTAGCTTAAGCTGCAATAAGAAATATATTTTTGAGATTTATAGTGTGATCCTGGGAACTTCAGCTAGCCTCCCAGTACACAAAGAAAAGTGCAACGCACTTCATGTGGCAGCCAAATCTGTCACGGAAAGAAGCTCTGCTGTATCCTGCCATTAAAGCAGACTGTTTAAGAGCAAAGGATCACAACATCTGCTCTACCCACTGGTACTTTTTTCCAGTGTTAATTTTCATAATCCTTTCTTCCCTAGTAATTAATGAAAATATGACTTAGAACCAAATTTTAAAATACACAGATTTTTGACACTAGAAAGTGTTAAGGTGAAACTAATGAGAAACTTCTCTATGCCCCATGTCCATTTCCAGCCTCCAGCTCCATGCTGAGGATACCACCCCCACAACAGGCCGAAGGTCTGTTCTATCAACATTTCTCTTTTCTTGTCCTTGTTTCGCTTCCATGTCATCAGTTATCACTTTGGCCAGTGCTGTTCAGTCTGCAAAGGCTTGGCCTGAAAAGGAAATCAACCATTTTCCACCCCTTAGTCGTGAAGCATGGTAGTGGCAGCCACCCTCCAAAGAGTCTTAATACTTCAGCATTTTTCCATATAGGCATAGCTGAGAAATTCTTGAGAGGTGGGGTCTGACACAAAATATCATACATGGACCTAACAAAACCATCCTTTAAAACAGATTCGTAACTCCTGGATTTCAGCTGTCACACAGAGAAGACCACTTCACCAGCTCTCCTAGTTTTCAAATAAGCATGTTAACATACTCAGCCTCTCAGCAGCATCACAGGAGAGCTCACATAAGCTATCAAAATGTTTTTCTTAAAGGAAGATCTGAAAAAGTGTTTTAGGGGAAATTAACTCTGATTAGCAGATCTGGAATGAACAAAATTTTAATTTTTTTTCTCCTAGAGAGACCTTATTCCAATTAGGCAGATACAGTGCAGAACCTACTGGATCAGCAAAATTGTTTAGGAACATTTCAAGGACACTTGGCAGCCTGAAACATAATGCATACTCTCACACATTCAGGAATTACTTCCTTGCAAAACTTTGCCTTTTCTAATGAAATGAAGAAAACCCATAACATTAAATTAAATCTAAATACCTAAGAAATTAACAAAATGGCAGTATTAAGATTCCTATAACCCTATTTCAATTGCATAGAGAGTATTTTCTACTTATACTTTTTTAAGTAGCTATCTAAATAATCTGTTTGTGATAAAAACATGCCCTAGAAGAGAAAAGATGACAAAAGATAGCTTTTGGAAATCCAATGAGTTAATTTCTTAACTTTTTTCATTTCAACGGCAATGTTTCAATACTTTGTGAGATTTAGTAAAATTTCATATCCTTGAAAGAAAGAGAAAGAGAAAGAAAGAGAAAACCCATAACTATTAGAGATTAAGACCTAAATTTTCTTAATTTGGAACTATTTTGCTTTAGTTGATCAGGCTGATGGGGTTAATACATAGAGACTGTAGAAATTTATAAAACTGTTCCGTAATAACCAGTTTTCAAACAACAGTTTCAAGTATCCGTTTGAAAACAATTCCCATAGTCATTATTTATATCATACCCAGAACTGTACTATTAACAACCATTCTTCAGTGCTAAGTAAGCCTCAAAGACTTAATAGTAGTGTAAAAAGTACAGTAATTTTCAGTTCCTAAAGCTAACTTGCATCCAAACCTCCCCTCAGGAAGTAAGTCTGAACCAGCAAAGCACTAACCTTCAGCATGGCAGCAAATAATACAATTCCTTCTCCAACAAAGCCATATAGTCTCAAACATAGGCAGGAGAGATCAAACTTTCTGATCATAAAACAACTTCCAAAATCACATTGTCGTGCAACACACCACGTGTTGGAAAAGTGAAGGGAAGAAGAGGGGCTGTGAGGGCTACTTGCAGGTGAGCTGTGACAGTGATTTCCTGGGGGACAAATACCCCTGAGAGATAGCACTGCCCAGACCAGCTTGGAAGCCCCTCCAGCCTCATTTTCTGCCATGGCTCCTCTGCTCTGGATTGCACTGATGCCTTAGGTTTTAACTCTTGTATTTTTCAAATCCTGTAGCGCCTAGCGTGTAACTCTGAAGTTTTGTGTGGCCTGTTACCTGCTGTTCTCTCATGCTGGTTAGACGAAACAAACCCTCTCTAGGTTTGCTCTTTAAGGACACCTTGATTGTCCCAGGTCCCAAAATGTGTAAAAGCCTTTGAAGAGGAGGGGCAAACTTGGGGTAATTACATCATTAACTGAAGTTATAATTGGAGAATTAACCCTGATATGCAAATGGACCAAACTTACAAAAGTGTAGGAACCCATGACCCAGGGTCCATCTTGTGTGGAGCCCCTTGTAGGCTTTACACTCCCAAGGTGTACCTTTGAAGGCCCTTTAAATAAATACCTGCTTTTATTCTCTTATTCTTGTCTAGCCTCTGGCTTTAGGTAGCCACTAAGGCCACTTCTAGGAGATCAGAGCCTTTCAACAAGTCACATATTATGGTCACAGCACGTGAGCTACGTGAGTGGTGTATGACTGGGGAGTGGTTTGGGAGCTGCAGGTTGGACACTGAGGCCCGTGGCACCTACTGAGCTTGACTGTGTCAAACTGGAAGGGTCCTGGTGAACCTTTGTGCAGTGCAACAGATGTAGGGGGTAGCTTTGTTTAATTACGCTGGGAAAAAAGCTGTTTCTAGAGTATCTGTTACTGAACTGAAATAGTAAATGCCCCCAAACATGATTGTGAACTTCTGGAGTGACCTCCACAGCAGATAAAATCAGCACAAGCAGCACTGACAGCAACATTTGCAGTCCTGGTTAGAACAGCAGGCAGGAGTGCAGAAAGTATCAGTCCCAGCAGGTTTCCCCTCTTCTCTTCCAACCTGCATTCAGGCCAGGGAACCCTCCTGTCTATCAAATCAACCTGTCCTATCAAAGTACTTTGATAAAAGCAAATGGTGATGGTGCTCCATTCCCCCACTGTTCTGCTGAACTCCAAATGTTGAGGGCATGGCTGTTTGCTGCCATGTCTCCCACCTGGACCCGTGCACCACAGAGGTATCAATAACACCTGGCTGCCAGCTGCCCATGACTGGGAAGCTGTGGGAAAGGGCTGCTGCCAGCCAGGGGGGCACAGCAGCCAAACCAGCTACAAACAGTGGCGCAGGGAGCAGGGCAGCTCTGGGACACACCAAAGCTCCAGCTCACCAGATAGTGGGACATCGGCAGGGATGAAATCTGGATGGATCACTTTGGGTCACAGATCTTTTTCACTTATTTTGATCAAAGGACAGGAGAGTCGGCATTTAGCAATAATTTGTTGAGCCAGCTTGCGAGATGCATCAATATTTTGCAGTACTCAGAACATAACTGTATTAGCAGCTCTGACTGAGAAATCAAGTTATAACTATGACATGCTGAGTGCTCAAATAACTCTTATTTTGACAGACTGGCCCAGATTCTCATCTCATTTCTTGAGAGAAATGCTGTATTATTTCATAAAAGAACTCCTGCAATACCCATTTATGTCAAAATACAACGTAACGTAGACTTGCAGTCAAGGATAATCAAAATTTCTCTCAAAAAAGAAATCTATGTTATGCTTGCATCTTGAGAAACCTGCTAGGGTTGGGGTCAAAATTTCAAAGTTTGCAGTTTGTGAAGAAATTTTTTTTTATTCTTGGTGTAGCAACAGAATTATAATTTGGTTTTTGATGTTTTCAAAGGTGGACATTATTTTATTTCTGCCTTTGCAGTGTAAAGGAATGGATACAGTGCTATCAAACTATAAGCATATGTGGGGAAGGCAATACTAACCCTTTGCTTTTCCTGGTGACTTTCAACTGATTGAGGAACTAGGTCAGAAGAAATGTCTCTCTGCTCTTTATCCAAGAGAAAAAAGATGTGATAAGTAACATTGCTCCAAATTCCTGCAGCCATTTAAATCTTTAACTCTTCTGTATTTTGATAAGAATTATACACACATGGCAGTGATAAGTAGAAGTCTGTATTAGATTTTGATTAGCTATAATTCCATCCTAAGAGCTAGAATCTCACACTACAGAGATAAACACTGTAAAAAACCATTTGGTTTTGCTCATGTAGGACTGAGCTATTAGAGTGAAAAACTGCGCTACAAGTCTTCCAAGAAGAGACTACTAGAGAGCGATGTTTTTGTTATTTCCTGCTGGGACAGAAATGTTGTCAAGGGTAAGCTGAATGAGCAGAAATGCTACAAAACCAGAAGAACTGCTTGGTCTTTGAACATTGTACTCAGGTGCGTAGCAGAAGCAAAAGGTGCAGCCTGGGCCTGGGCAGGGGGAAGACCAGCCAAAATGGAAAATGTTAGCCTGGATTTCAGGGTGCATTTTTCAGGAAACTGAGGCATCTTTGTGTATCCAGAACAGCATCATCCATCTATTATTTACCTAAAAATTGAGCAGCTTCTGAATGCCATGTTCTACGTGCAAACTCAATAGCAGCTCTATATGAATTCTCTAAGATGACAGACAGTGCATTATATAGCTCAGTTCTCATGAAACGTTTGTAAGCTGCTGACAGATAATACATCTTGAGACAATATCCTGTATCCAGGTTCCTTCAAAAGAAAACAATTTAATTTCTACTCTGTGACCTCCGTAGTTAGAATGTGCTGCATTTAGCAGTTACCAGTCCATTGCTAAGGTTTACTGTACTAAAATCCAGATGTGCTAATACTAGTGGTCAGCAGTAGGGTTCCCAAGGTCCATAAGATCCATATTTTAATCCATATATTTCTTGATGGCCTAAGATAAAAAAGATGGCTGGAAATATTATGTCAGAAAAGTAGCAGAGCTAAAAGACAAAAAGAAGGAGAGAGAACAAGTATTTTCCTTTTTTAAAAGAATATTTCTCTACAACAAGTAGAGTTCAGGTACCAAGAAAGTTTTAGAATCATAACAAGTGGTTAGCCATATGGTTAGCTAGTATCTGATGTGCACTGGTGTTTTAGCACTATCGTTTATGCTTTGCTCTATAACCTAGCAGATGAGCTGATCCACCCTAGTTTCAATTTGTCCTACTCCTGACTGTATTAATTTTTTATCAATTAATAAACCTTGCACACATTTCTACAGTCTTGACAATGAGTCTTAGCACATCTGATCTTGTTCCAACAGAAGACTATATCAAAGTAGCAAATAAATATGAACTTGTGTCCAGCTATTAATCCTTTCTCTACAAAAGCTGTACCTCTGGCTCATACTCTGCCTGTCCATCCCTTGGCTTGGTATTGGCTGGGTGACTTGTCCTAATTCCCCACTTCAGAGCTGGGATCAACCAAAGGGGGGGATGCCCTGAGCACCCCTGGAGCTGGGACTGCCAAGAAGGAATTCCTCTCCCACCAAATGGACAATTTCTGCCCCTGGGTCCCAAAGTAGTTGTACGACCTCCCTATCCACTGTGCTGCCCTACTGCCTCATGTTACAAACTTGCAAGGCAGTCAGGCTTCTCTGAAAAATCTAAATTTTTTAGAAAACTAGTATGGGACCAGATTAGTGACAGCACAATCTCCGAAAGAGAGCAGCAGAAACTCAGTATGGACTAGAGCTAGGATGGGCCCATCTGAGAATGTTGTCCTGAATATTTGGTATGTATAGGGTACAGGGCCAGGCTGTGTTAATCCTGGGGGACGTTAATCCCCATCTGTCAGGACGGAGCAGTGCCTGCTCCCAAGTTGTCTGGCCCCATGCCACAGAGCACAGGTGCCCGGCAGTAACACATTTGTGGCCAGCCTGCAAAGCACGGCAAGCAGCCTTGCTTCTGCAGGAGGCTCTGCTCACGTGCCAGCACCGAGAGAACAGCCAGGGAGAAGCTGAGTAATGGTACTGGAGGTGGTATAAATTCTTCGCTTCATGTCTGATTTTCAGCAGAAGTTGGACAATGATTGTGGGTTCTCAAACACAAAAAAGGATATCTCATACTGGCTTTTGCTAAGAAACACCAGCCTTGACTTAAGCACATGCACCAGCAACCTGTGAAATGGGTTTGGGACAGAAGTGCCAGCTGGCTACAGGCAGTCCTTGAGTCTGCCCTTGAGTGCCTGGGCTGTCAGCAGCGGCTGTCAGTGCAACCCTTCTGTTCTCCACAGAACATCATTCCAAAGCAGCCTCACCGGCCAGGTCAGGGGACAACTGCGTCCCTGCCTGCTGCTAGTGGGGAGTTCCAGCACTGAAGGTGGGAACACTATCACTGTATCCCTTCCTCAGAGCTGGTTCTGCCTATGGTTTGAAGATACCCCTAATGGGAGCAATTTTATAGCAATGTTACCTTGCTAGTTACTAATTTCTTTACTTTTCAGAAACTATTAACCATGCAGTTATTCCCTACCTGCAGAAACATCTATATTGCAATAATTGTGAAGCAGATTACAGTGGAATGAATTTTGTCTAGTATAGAGCACTAAATGGCAGTACTGTTTTACAGAGAAATCCATTTTGCTACAAATAAAGTAGGTCTCTTGGAAAAAAAAAAAAATCTGCCAGTAACTGAACATCTCTGCTAAATTTTGGAGCACAGAGTTTAACATTCCTCTCTACACAGGCACATTATTCTTTTTGGGTTCTTATAGCCAGTCCATCATGGGACCACATACAGGGTCTACAGTTTCAAGATAGTGACCCTATGATTACCTACAGAACTTGCAGGAATTTAGTCTTTCCCAGTGATATTTTTTCTCCCTCATTTCCCATTTATTGGAGATGGTGAATATAACATATATATATATATTATTCAGTGACAGAAAAAACCAAAATTCTCATCTTTGCCTTGTTTTAACCTTTTCACACCTATGTTCATTTCACATCCCCATGGCTGTTTGTTTTGTAAACAAATATTTCCGCTCAGCACCAGAATTTTCCTGTGACTTAGTATCCTGTATAATGAGGTAGCACAGGGATAGTCTTGTTCCTGAAATCTCAGAATTGACTGTTGTTGCAACATGTGCCGTATTTTAAGGTCAGGGTGCTAAATACCTCTTTTAACATGTTGACAAAATAGAAGTATTAGCAGGGACAAATCTTGCTTTAAAGTCCTGTCTGTTTTCACAGGTGCTTTCCTGCAAAAGCAGCTTGAGGTTTTTTCCTTTCCACGAAATTTCCTGATCTTTGTTTTAGCACCTCTCCAGAGCCTTGTGGGTCACAGGACCATGCTATTGAGCTTTCCCACGGTAATTCCAGGAATAGCTCCAAGATATGAATCATTATGTCCTGCCTTGATCATCAGATGCTTATGCAGCCTGTGTAATGCCCCATCTGGATAACTCTAATTCATACATTTGGGGGCCTTCCTGCTACTTCCCTGTAGCTTGTGCACAACTCTGTTGCCAGTACAGTAACCCGAGCCAAAATCTCAGTATGAACTGAAAGAGGTTCATTGCCTTGTAATGAAGTAGAGGATTCAGTTCTGCCTCACACAGTGTTGCCCTGCCACACATGAATGTTGGTTTGTTCACATTCCCTGTGGCTTTTCCATCACTCGAGGTGAGGACATGAAGCCTTCTTTCCCAGTCAGAGCTACAAAAGAGATATTATTGCTCCTTGTTGTTATTTCCCAAATTTACTGTCTAGCCTAGCTAATACTGTCTGAATGCCTATGCCTTGCTGTTCCACACCACCGCTCAGATTCCAGCCTTATGCTTCATGGAGCACTGATTTATTCAGGCAGAGAGGGCTACAAGAGAGTGGGGACACGTGCTTCTTCATGCTACAGGACACCTGTTTGCCCTCGCCTGCCAAATAACATTTTGCTCACGACAGTTGTGGTTGCCACCAAGACAGATTGAATTACAGCAGGTGCCTGGGAAACCCAGGAACTTTTGTGGGATAGAAGTCTATGCGACTGTAAAGCACTTACTGTGTTTGAAGCCAGCTTATACTTGGAAAGACTGGTGGGGACAAAGTGAGCCACAAGGAAAGGAGCCTAATGGAGCTTGTGAAAGAAACATTCCCATAGGGGCTGAGCCACCAGCTGCATCTGACTGGATGGAAATAGGATATCAGATGCCTTCTTTGCTTGAGAGAAGACTGAAATTAAGTTTCCATATCTGAATATGGAGAATGAAGGGATGTTGTGGCAGCAGGGACTCCATGAGTTGGTGAGAAGCTGGTGGGATGGATCTGAGGCTGCTGCCACACTGTGCCCTGTGCTTGACCACCAGCACCAGCTGGTGGTGCTCTTAGCAGCGTTTTGATGCACCAAAAAATGCACAGAAAATATAGTTTCCTAATTCTCTTAAGCACTATGCTCAAAGGCCTGCAGGTTCTCAGAAGATAACTGGTTCAGACCACCGTCTGAAAATCCACTGTCACAAAACCAAATCCGCCAAACGTTATGGACGCTGGTTGTAGCTCCTACTCTAGATCTACATAAAAATCTGTAACAGATGCCATCCACCATGAGAAGTGGAAGCAGCATTTCCTGGCAGGACTTAAATACCAGGCAAATGACATCCGGCAAGGTGCAGACTGCTTTCGTGAAGGCTCCTTCTAGAGAGAATCATTCACACAGTGGAGACTGTGCTGATGGTAAGGACCTGCTTGATAGACAAAATGCATTCACAAAATGATCGAGATGTACACAGTGATCAAAGCAAACTAGCTGAGAACATTGAAAGAATATCATGTAGGAACTAAAAGACCTAAGAATGATGAACCAATACAATTACCATACTTTGTGAATAATAATTTAAAAAGTGGTGAATAAGAGAAGGTATGAGCAATCTTACTCTTTTTAAAAAATGTTTTAGTATATGACCAAATATATATGTTGGTAGTTATCAGGCACATAAAAAAAATCAAAGAAAAACCCTTCAGATGAAGCTTATAATGTAAATGTAAAATTATAATTGTCTAAACCTGATACACAATTAATAATTCTATTTTTGTTAGGGAATATCAAAATTCTATTACTACAACCTCTGTGCAACACAGGGGCAGAGAAAACTTTCTCCTTGAAAATTTAATACTGGCAAAATAAATCTTTCTTCTTATTAAAAGTTTTGTCTTAACTTTATTTCTGCATTTTTTGGTTATTTTAAAATAAGAAATTATCTTTTTACAAACCCCAATCCTCTATTTTATCAGGGACTATTCTGTGCTTTCTCCTAACCTCTATCATTAGAGGCCAAGAAGCTACAGTAGTAATATTAAACTTTTAAAACAATTCCACAATGATTCCATAACAGGTGGATTCCCCCCTCCCCCCAGTATATTACTCCTGGCAACTTTGAAATCCCAGTAAGTCCCGTTTCTAAGATGTGCATGTGTTTAAGCGTGAACATACGAGTGATCTCCTGGGAGTACGCACGAGAGCAGTGGTGTGAGCAGAGCTGGTGAGGAGCCTGCACATGGGCAGGAAGCGCTGGGGGCCGGGGCTGCCTCTCGCTGCATCTGCCCCGCTGGCTGCTGCTGCTACTCCGCGGCCCCGCACACCCCGCGGAGTGCTGCTGCTGCTGCTCCGCGGCCCCGCACACCCCCGGGGCTGCTGCTGCTCCGCGGCCCCGCACACCCCGCTGGCTGCTGCTGCTGCTACTCCGCGGCCCCGCACACCCCGCGGAGTGCTGCTGCTGCTGCTCCGCGGCCCCGCACACCCCCGGGGCTGCTGCTGCTCCGCGGCCCCGCACACCCCGCGGAGTGCTGCTGCTGCTGCTCCGCGGCCCCGCACACCCCGCCTGATAGCTGCTGCTGCTGCTCCGCGGCCCCGCACACCCCCGGGGCTGCTGCTGCTCCGCGGCCCCGCACACCCCGCGGAGTGCTGCTGCTGCTGCTCCGCGGCCCCGCACACCCCCGGGGCTGCTGCTGCTCCGCGGCCCCGCACACCCCGCGGAGTGCTGCTGCTCCGCGGCCCCGCACACCCCGCGGGCTGCTGCTGCTGCTGCTCCGCGGCCCCGCACACCCCACGCCGGCTGCTGCCGCGGCCGAGGGGCTCTTCATTGATAGCAGAGCATCCAAGTTTGTGGTCTGAAGCAGGAGTGCAGAGCTGGTTTAGCTCTCATTGACTCTGCTTGCAAAGCACACAGCAGCACTTGAGAAGAATCAAGTTTACTTTCTATTTACAATGGTGCTGTACAGCCTGGGTAAATTGTGTGGGTCCTGTTGCATCTCAGAGTGGAAAAACTATGTCTGTCTAGCACTCATGAGCTCTAAAAAGGAGAGAGATGCAACACATAAAGAAAGCTTCATGGGACAGTTTACAACATGCAGTGGTTTTTAAATATTGTATAGAATTAAACAGGCAGTTATAGCACGGAATAAGATGTCAAAATACATTTAAAACACCGATAAAAAATAAATGTTGTTAAATTATACAGCCTGGAAGAGTAACAGAACCTGATTTAAATGCATACATGAAATTTTAAAAGGACTTCCATGTGCCAAGAAAAATAATAATAGAAAGCAGGTGCAAAGCACTTTAAGAAATAGGTTGAACTTGATTTACAAAAGACACTGAATTTAAGGAACAAGAGCTAGGTAATTTAATATGAATGTAGGTATATGGTGAATTACTTCCATAGAGATGGTAAATTAAGTTTTAGCTAATAATATATAGTATTCAGTAGTAAGAGATAATAATAGTTATCCAAGATTAATCTGAAGCAATAACTAATAATAATTAGTTTTATGATAATCTATGATTATCTATTACTCATGACCTATTTGACCTTTGGGTTTCTCTTGATGTCAATAGCTTTTTTACTCACACATCTTTAATCTCTGCTTCTATCACTCAGAATATTATAGTCTGGATGTAGAGATTTTCTTTTAATTATTGATAAGTCTGCCCTTCCTCAAATTTCAATAGAATCACAATAATTGAATTAGAACTTAATCAAACAGAAATTTGGGGCTTAGTATTTTTTTGCCAAATAAGACTTTTTATCCATTAACTTTAAAAAGGAGAAACAGGGCAGAATTTTTAGCTGGGCTTTAATGACACATTATTTTCAAAGAATGACAAATTTTTAGATTCAAGAAGAAAAATCCCTTAAGTCCTTAGGGAAATAGGATTAAACTAAGATACTTCAAATCATATCAGCCTTGAAGTAATAGAAGCTTTCCTGATAGCCTCAGATTAGAAGGGACAAAAGAGCAGAGCCTGTTCTCAGGCTGGGAAGAACACAAGGCAGGAGAGATTCGTATTCATTCCCTACACAAGCGGTAGCACTTTACGTGATTTTTGGAAATCAGAGAAAGGCTTGAGAATCCCCAATCGCTGACTAAATTTCCTAGAAAAATGATGTTTCTTCAATATATAACTGGACAAAACAGGAGAGCGAGCTTGAGCAGATAATAAGACAAAATGTATGATTTCTTAACCAAAATACCCAGTTTCAGTGACAGAAAAAACCAAAATTCTCTAGCCATAAAGCAGAGAGGGACATTTAGCGTCCGTCCAGGACAGAGCCTGAGCATGGCAGGACCCACTACGGTGAAGCCTTAAAACGTGCACCTCAAAGTCAAAGCAGCTACTGCTCGAGCAGTTTCAGCTAATTAACTGAAATGTCACAGGTTCCATTTCATCAACGGCTTAAATGAATTTCAAGAAGTAGTGCGCCAGTAACACTGACAATTTTGGTTTTAACAAGAATATTACAGTGAGCTGCTCAGCTTTACTCAACAAAAGTGGAGACACTAGCAGTGCCCATAGACATGCTCCCTAAAGTAACATGCAAACTTGTTTTAACCTCTGAATGTGCTTGTTCCTATGAACGTGAATACAGGAAGCTTTCAAGAACCAGTGGTCACTTGCAGACATAATTCTAAGATCTAGAGGATATTTCCGTAATGAAGTTTTCAGAAGTTTGAGGAGCTGAGACACTGAAGTTGTTTTGTTATATGCTAACCATAGTCCGGGGACAGTTTCTTATATTTCTATAACCCTTCCTATAAAACTTTGGAAGGAGATTTTTGTTTGTGAGGTGGTGGTCTTTTCTATTTGGGTTTTTTGTGGGGGGAGGTGGGGTTTTCTGTTTGTTTGGTTTTGGGATTTTTTTGAAGGGGCGTGTTTGGTGTTTTGGTTTATTTGGTTTTTCTGCCTCATTATCCTTTATTTGTTTGAGTTTTTTAAAATGTTTAGTAAATAGCTGAGAGTGACTAATGGTTTAAAAATAAAACTTAAAGACTTGGAAAAAGAATAAGATTTGTTGATACAGAGTGGCGTTTGGTTAACAGTTGGACTTGACACCCTTAGAAGTATTTTCCAACCTTATTGATTCTATGATGTCATTGAATGGTCACAAATAGAGAGGGTGCTAAGCAGGCCCGAGTTCTAGACTCAGTTAGATGCCGTAGAGTTAATAATAATGTGCACTTATGAGCAAAGGCTGAGTCCCAATCCATAGGGGTTGTGATAAACAGGGGCAGAATTTCCCTCCTCCTCCACCAGGCAGACCCATTGCACCCCGTAAAGGCTTATTTGCAGGAGAAAGCAGATGGTGTTTGTAGTGCTGCATTCCAGCTGGGATTCTGCCAGGGAAGGGCAGCCTTAGTTTTTGTCCCCTTTTTACCATGACAACTTTGCCAGCCTGGCTCTCATCACTTGTTTTTTGTGGCAATGGTAGCTAGAGAAGGATTACAGGGCAGCGTTACTGACTCGTGATGCTACAGTTGTTCTTTGGGTCAGCAAAGAACTTTGCTTGCAAAGCTAGTAGTTAAGTACAGAAGATGCAAGAGATGTGACATACTGTTCAAACATCAAAGAAAACAAAACAACCAACCAAAACTAAAAGAGAAAGTAATTGCAATTAGGAGAGCTTGACAAATTGCTCACTCAAATCAATGTTATAATTAATGTTAAGGCCAAAATCAGCTACCTTGTGAGCTATCCTGGCTGACCCCAGAAAGCCTCCTCTTGCAAGAAACCACCTTTCTGGATTCCTGAGACAGTTTTCTAAGACACAGAACAGAGGAAATACTGTGACCCTCCATACAACCATCAATGCATTCTGACAAGTGTACATGATAAAAATAATTTCACTGAATTAAAGGGACAGAAACAGAGAAGAGAAGATTAAGTGATATATATTTTCTTTGCTGAATGCCTCACATGTATTTGGCAGGTATGCTGGAGTGAGCACAGTCTGCATCCGAGAGATTGCGTGGGAGTTTGACTCCAGCCTTTCCAGCACTTTGTGAATAGACCTAATGTCACAGGCAGGATAACTACAGAATTGTGTTGCTGTTCGCTTTAAAGCACATTTTTTTGTTACCCATCACTTCAAGAACTACTTATTTCATGAAATGAGCTTTTCTAGTGTCAATCCTTCCAACTAAACAAAAAAGAAGATGAAAAAAGACTATTTCAAAGTCTGTTCTTCGTATACGAACAAATGATATGGAGTGAAATACACTATTCTTCAAGCTCGAGAGGTGAATTGGCATCCAGCTAGGACTGAAGCAGCCCTTAACAATAATACCTGATAGTTCTCATTACACTGCAAATGAAAGTGTTTCACAAGGATCACTTGAAAGGCTCAAGTAAGACATATTGTTAGCATTTTTCTATTTGGAAGATCAGTGGGATAAGGAACAGATTAAACTACCAGAACCTGTTAAAGGGACTAAATTTCACAAGCACAAATGAGCTGAATGAGCCAAAATAGCCTCTACCTGTCCTGTTTTCCTGTACTGAGAGACAAAACCATTCTTTAAACCTGAATGATGTTTGTTTAGACAAGCAGAAAACACCCCAGAGCACAGTCCCTGCAGGAACAGCCCCAGGCACATTTCTCTGCAGCATGGGCAGGCCCAGAACTGCTTCTCCTTGAGGCACCCATCCTGGGAAGGGAACTCCTGGTGTGTTGAGCCTTGGCAGGGATGGTGCAGCAGCCCCAGGCTTTCAGGAAGCGGGAGCAGAGAAGAGCAGCCCTTTGAGCATGGGCAGCATCAGGCCTCCCTCTCTGCACTCACTGGCTGCCCACACAAGGGGTCTGCTATTGCACAGAGGTTTCTGCAATGATCCCTGAGAGGGGAGGAGGTGGAAGAGCTACAGATCTTACTACAACTTTCAATCTTTTTGTTTTCTTTGCATGATTTCTTGACCAGTTTGTTTCCTCTTTTGATATGGGTTTACTCGTTTCTCTTTTGATGTGGTTTTACGTGTTTCATCCAGGGCACCAGAATGGACTGCACTGCTGCCCTTGTGACTGTCAATGAGCAGGAAGACAAAGAAACCACAGGAGAACCCATTTTTCAGGTATAACAGGTCCTTGGAGCTAACAAAGCAGATTACTGGATGCCATTCTGCATGGAGCCTTCTCAGCAAACACTTCACAAAATACAGGCCATAGAGTAAAGGTTTCAAGCTCTCGCTGACTATAACTTGCATGAAATCAGGCTCTCCCAGCCCTGCAGAAGGAGCTTACCACCTCTTTATTTTTCTCTCCCTTCCTCTCAAGCCCTCCCAACACCATAACATCAAAATAAAAATACATTTCTATGTGTTGCCCTTCTAAGGCCCCTCAGCCTGTACCATGCTCATGAGTAGAAAGAGAGCTGGAATTCCCTTCACCTTTGGCCTCGCTGCCAGCTGGAGCTCTAGTGTCAGCAAACATCCTGAGAGCACCTGGACCATCAGCCAGGACCAAAAGCACCCATCCTATTCTCTTTAATAAAGTGACCACAGCTCTAAAACTACTCTTGAAAGACCCTTTTTGTTAAATAAATTGAATGTACTGGGAGATACCAGAAAAGGTTGGCGTGTAAGAGCAAGGTATTAAGGAAATAGAAACCAGGTTTTAATGGAACAGAAATCCCTACTGAAATGCCTTATTTTCACATTGCTTCAAATTGTATCAACATGAATCATCTAGGCATTGTATGTGAAAACAGAAATCCCTCTTTTTCCTTTTAAACTAAACAGTGAAGAGCAAACGAGCTTAATGTCATTTGATTGCCTGAATAGAAACTAAGCAGGAAGAATAATTAATCCTCTTCGCCAAACATAATGTATAAAATCTTAATAATTTTTAAAATGGCATTTATTGCTGAAATAAAAGTGTTTTGGTGCTTCTAAATGGAAGGAGAGGCACAGAAATTCCATTTTTGCGTTTTATACCATACTTAACATCAGCTCATGGCTTAGCTCTGTGTTTGCTTTGAATTAAAGTCTCAGTAAAAGCTCAAGCTTCACTCTTTTGGGAATGCCAATGGAGTTTAAATTACATTATGTAGAGAACCAGAGGGTAAGGGAAACTGAATGGTAGCCATCCCAGAGATGATAAAGCAGGGATCTTTCCAGGGAAAGCAGAAGCTTCAGAAAACAACAGCATGAGGTAATAGCAAATGTGCTAGATTTTTCTCCAGGAGGATCTGAAGGAGATTAGAAGGAGAGGGACTAAGATAATAGCATTTTAAATTAATCATGTTTATTACACCAATGGCTTTGTTTGACAACCCATTTCATACATACAGTGGCTGCAGCCCTGCTCTGGCAGGCGGGGACTGCTGAATAGGGGCCCCTGGGGGGGCCTTAGGAACGCTCAGTAACACTGCTGGCTCCAGGGCAGGGCTCACCCTGCTTCTCTCATTCAGGAGAGTGTGTGGTGAAAGGAGCAGCCACCAGCACTGTGGCTGAGCTCGCTGTCCCAGCCCCTAAGGAACAGCAACCCCCTCATCCTCTTACCTTCTTCAATGCCTCTTTCTCTCGTTGCAACTAAAGGAGTGGCTGTAATGCTTTTATAAACATTTCAAATTATGGGTTTATCTGAATAATAAGAGCTTCACAGCAGTGAAATCCAGGACGGCACCTGGCCTGCAGCACAGACAGAAGAGAGGAACACCTGGTGGACTCCATAACACAAAGTAAAAAGGGATGATTGTCATGCTCTGCCCCGAGAAGGAGTGAAATCAGCTCCCTGTCTTACCACATCTAGCACATTTAGGTTGGCATTAGTACTGCCAGGACTTGAAAAGGATAAGAGCAGCTTTAGCTGAGGTGGGGGCTTTTATCAGAGCTTTATTTCTGCTGCTTATTTCTTTTAAACTTGATCACAGTTGGAAGGCTAAAGTATATAAGGACAGGAGTAGCTCCAGTCACTTGTGAGAATCAAATGTAGAGTCTCAAGTCACTTTAACATTTTAAAAAATGTTATCCTCTGCTTTGCAGCTCTAGTCATGTAAAAAATAGGATATAAGGAGGATAACTTCATCCCTGTAAGTCACAATCCTCTTAGGATACATCCATCTTTTCCTTGGTGTAGTCATATCCAATTTCAAAGCTCAGGTCTTTTATCACTCACACACTATCTGTGAGACTTAGATAAGCTTAATAAAAATTTCTGTAATACACAGCAATCAATATTTTCCAGAAAAATATATGTTGACTAAAACGTTCAATGAATGGAGGAAAGTGCTGTAACATCCCTTCCCAGGGCAGCCAATAGTGGGGTTTTGCGTGAGGACCTCTGCACTCTGGCTTGGCTGCCTGTTGAGGGCTTGCAGAGCAGCCCCAGTGGTGGCTGTGCTGCTGAGCTCCCTGGCACGTGTGGTTCCCTGCTCAGGCTGCAGCACACACTTCCCTGCACAAATTCATCTTAACAACACCTCACTATTGAAATCTAAACCTCCACACCTCAAATCAAATACAGAAATATCACATAACTTATTCACATGAACTCATACTTGCAACAAATAGAATGAGAAATTCCAACCATTTTGCGCTTAAATACCATCTCACTCTTCACTACAAAGGAACTACTGTACTTCACAGCCATTCCATCATCAAAAGAAGCCACAGAAACACAAAAAATATTCAAATATGAAATTAGAAACACAGAAGTTCAGCATAGAGTCACTGGGCAAGAAGTCTGAATTCTTGGACCTCTTGAGAATGCACTTCAGATGAGAAGCCAGCAAGAGTTTAAACTCGTCTTTATGTAGGCATTTATCATAATTTTCTCTGCCTAGTAGCAAGATTTGTCAGCCCATTCAGACTGCCATTATCATTGTCATCCACACCATACTCCACTGAGAGTAATTAACCAGTACCTGCCCTAAGTTTTTAGCTTCTCTGTGATCTTATAGCACACTTAGCTCATTAATCTTGTCTTTAAAACCTTTCCAGACATCAGAGTAGGCCTTGGCAATTTTGCCAGAGAACATTTCATAACCCACTCTTTTGCTAATTACTGGCTGAACACAAATGTAAAGCCTGGCCTCATTCATTAAAAACAGGCAGGGTCTTTGCACAGGCCTCAAACTTCAGACTGTCCCTGGGCAGCAGCACCTTGTTCTGCTTTCAGTGCCTCCCGCAGTCACCGGCTGAGCCGAGCAGCTGCCGGCAGAGCCCCGCGCCGGTGCCACCTCTGTCCCACCGGCCACGCTGCTGGGGACACCAGCTGGGGCACCCGGGAGGGCAGCAAAGGGAGGCTCCAGCAGCACCAGGGCAGCGCTGGCGGGGGCAAGGAGCACGTAGTGACTGCAGGCAAATGCAGGGAGAACTCAGCAAGGGAAAACAGAGATGGCCTTGCTTTTCTTGTCTGCTTTTGCCTGGAGCAGCAACCTCTCTCCATGGTGCCACTCACTCCCAGGACTAGACCCTGGCTGGTTATTTTAGGGGAAGGGAGGCAGCAGAGGATGGGCTGGGTTTGTTTACTTTAGACTAATTATTTTTCTTTAATTATATTACTAATATCATCATAATTTTAGTAATCTGAACCAGCCGGTAATTACATAATATTAAAAAAAACCCCTTGTTAATCACCCTTTTTCTCCTGATTACAGGTTTTATTCCAACAGGGTCATTGCTGGGAAAAAAAGTAAATTTGCTCTACTGAGGCAAGTTTATGATGACATTTCTAACTATCTGATTACCTTACTGTGTGACTAATGCATCTAAATGGAGTCTGCTCTGCTAGTTCATCTCAGTGTATTAGGCAAAAGGAAGCAAAAAGCATGATAAAATTGTAAGTATGTATTTCAGTGCACCGTAAAACACATGGACAAAGAGTAAACGGTACTTGACTATTAGATAGTCTTCTAAATCTCTTCTGAAGGCATTAAAAATCTGCCTTACTTATGAAACAAGGGTGATATCACTAAGGGAGATCTCTAAGTTTGTAATTAATTCCTTGTAAACTAGCATATTTCTGTTCACTATTAAGTGAACTAATTTTTGTTGCTTTCATGCTTTATTGATCATGAAAGCGTGATAGGGCCCCTGTAAGCATTGACTGAAGCTGTCACACTTGCAGATTGATGTACAGCATATAAATTAGCTGTATATATAGTACAGGATATATAGCCTTTATTTCTTTCACAGGCTCTAGAAAGGTTGTCCAAGGATCCCAGGCTGAAAGTCACTATATCAATACATAGGCAGATTTTTAAAGCTGGTGAAAAATAAATTTACTGTGTCAAACTTAGATGCAAACTCTTATTTCAGGCTCTGATTCTGTACTCACGGCTGGGTTTGAGGCTGAGTTGCATTAATTCTAACGGGACCTCTTGTTCTCACCTTGAAGTTGAGTATGCCTTGAGGGAGAACTTAACGCTCCAGTAGCAGTGATGAAATGTCTGTCTATAAATACAAATGATCACAGCACATATGCTCCTTTCCCTCATCTCAGGTTCAGGACTACAGATTTCTTGTGTTTCAGAAAGCCTTAAACAGCAGCTTTAGTGTATGGAATGTATTCCCTCCTCCTGTGTTTTGATGAAATAGGACTCAAAGGCAAGGGCCTTCACAAGTGATGTCCCTTCCAGGTTTTATTCAGACAGGAAAAAAGTCTCCTGAAGACGAGGCTTATGGAAGCTCCCACAGCATCCAGGGAGAGGTGCAACAACTCCGAGTCCTACACAGGAGGAGCTGCATGGAAAGGAGGGCTACAGGGGGCTCTCATGGATGCACAATACAGCTAGGATAGAGCTCGCTCCTCCTCATTTCCATCAGCCACCTCAGCTCAGGAACATCAGAAGCTACTCAGTTCTGTGGACACCATCTGGCCAGCCTCTAGCATTTCTACAAATAACAAAGAGGTCAAATGGCATAAAGCTCAGTTTGGCTTTAGGTGACTTAAGATTTAGTCCCAGTAAACTTTACAAGTAGCTTACAGCTTCTGAACTCAAATAAGATCTGCATTTTGGGTACTCTGAGTTACAAGTGACCTGTTGATGAAATTGATTACAAAGATCAGCATGTAAGAGTTAAACAAACACAACTCCTTCCTTAAGGACTTAACACCACCAACTTCATCCATGGATTAATCAAGCAACTGACTTTGTGGGACAGGGTACATCAGTGGTGTGTCAGTCAGGAGCTGGGGGCAGTGAAGATGGGGGACCTCTTCTGGGAAAAGAACATCTCTGTACATGGTTAGATTCAGCATTACACCTGCTATGTACATACAGGCACTGTTCAGGGAGCTCTGCCTAAGCAGGAGTAAAACCATTCAAACTTGACACTCTCTCCAAAAGTTTCCAGCAACAGATGGAGAAGGGGTGTGGGTCATACAGCTTTTGGTGGTGAAGAATGCTAAGACCAGCCTAATTCATCAATCCAAAACTTAAACATTCTGAGGATGTGAGGAACAGTGTTTCCTGGCACACACTGGCACCACTGAGGATGTGGTAAAGTTCTTGCCAAAGGAACCATCAAATGATAGAACTGATAACTTATCTATAGCTGCTAAGCTGACACAGCTAGTCTGGTGTATGACTGAGAGGCAGTTTATACAGTGGGGTGTCTCACTTCTTGAAGGCAAGGACTTCTAACATTCCCCATTCTAGAATTGCATGTGGAGATCCCTCCCAAGTGGGGATAACCCTCAAGGTTATTCCTTTAGGCTGAGTGAAAGACATTTGCCCATGGTCATTGATGAGTAACTTCAATTTCTTCTCAATAATTCTTTCACTACTTTAATATCATTGTTTAAATCTTGCTTTAAAAAATAGTTATAACTGCTAGTGTAGTGCACTGTCTATACTACATAGTAAATAATTCTTGTCATAGTCTTTTAGTCTTTATCACAAACAAAATAATGCATGTGTTTTTATATGTATATTTGTGGTTTTATACTTAATCTTGCAGGACAAGGTTGAATAAAGTTTCAATTACATCTATATAATCCTCTAGACATAAACTGTTGACCAAGTCTGGGGCTAATATTGGGTCCAGCAGCATTCAGACTCCTCTCCGAGGAGTTTAGAAAGCAAGAAGGTCCTTTCTGCACCTTGTGACTCAACAGCAGACCTTTTCTAAGAAACTCTGTCTGAAGCTTCCATTCTAACCACAACAGGAACTCCAACACATTCCATGAGGACCCATTTTCTTTTCAGGATGCTTTCCATAGGAACAGTAATCAAAATATCACCATTGCTTACTACGTGGGAGAATAGAAATACACCACTAAGAGCTACACATCACCCCGAGAAAGCTTTGTACTCTGTTTCCCCAAGTCATTGTTAGCCTGGAGAAAAGGACAATGTCACAGAAAAAAAATCACTTATTTAAAACACTAGGATTTAAAAAACAAAATAAAAGGAAGGAAATTTATTATTTTATGGTATTAAAAGGACTGTAATATATTTTCAGAAATGTGTAAATGCCATTAAGTGTATGCAGAAGATTATTTTGGTGATAAAATCTGTTTCTGGAAACCTCTAGTCTCACTTGCTAAAACCATGCTAAAATTAGAATAATAGCAATATATTTTAGTTACAATAGAGCTCTGAAAGAACATATATTAAGTCTTGTTATTGTAAGGCACAGTAGGATTCACCTCTTCAGCCACACAGAGCACAGCTGCTGATCTGGGGGCAGAGACTTTAAATTCAGTGGACATAAACGATTTTATGGTGAGAAAATGAAATTTCATCTTTTCTTTCTCAGTGCTGTAGTTATGAGAGGCCTGGTAATGACACGCAGCTTGTGAAAGAGAAGAAAAGGTTTTCACTTCCTACCCTGTGGGACTTTGGAACTTCTTGTAGGCCCACACCACTGAGATCTCCTAAACGGATGCATTACCTTTAGCGCTGACCATACCTTCCTCTCCATACTCCAACCAGTGCATCTCTGGTCCCAGGCTTTGCTAGAGCACCAGTGCTGCCTTTGCTAGGTAAAATGCCTTCCAGCATTGCTACCTCCGTCCCCAATACAGCTCAGATTCCCCAAAGATGTCTGGGGCAGGGGCTGTGCAAGGGCTGGCCTGGGTGACCTACAGCAGAATCTAGTTTTAAGCATCACGGAATTTTTATTACCAATATGGGAAGTCAGCAGAGATTCAGCTGAACATGTCCTGTAAATTATTTTGCCAGAAGGAATGGCAAAAGGCAAGCCATGTGAGACACTAGTTCAGCACCTGACACCAGTTTTGATCAGAGGATTATTTTGTAGGATACACAAGCCCTAGAGGCCAGATTTTTAAAGGAATTTGCACCCAGCAGTTCCAGCTGAGGCACTCAGAGCCAGTATCTGCAAGTGTGCTGAACCTGCATTCAGACTGAATCTGACGCTGAGAGGTGTCCAGTACCCTCAGCCTTGAATTTCTAGGGGTTTGAGAGCATTCTGAATTAACATCAAGCTTATTCTCAGTTCTTCTTTCTCCCGCCTCCCTCCTGTTTTATTACAAGTAATCCCATCCTGGGAATCCTAAATCATGTTACATGATTTTCTCTGTCCTATTATCAGTTTCTCTCTGTGGGAATAGCTGGCAAGTGCCATATTTATTCTGCACAAACTGTTTTAAGGGAAGACTGATGTTTTTCAATCTTTCCTTAAATTGAACATTGTATCTTGAGGACTGCCTATCAGAAGCTTTTGACTTGCTGTGCTCCTACCCTGTGCGGAGAATTAGATTGATGCTCTGTATTACTGAAGAGGTGTTGTGAACAACTGGGAACACAGCTCACACCCACTTAGCGCATTTCTTTGTTTTTAGTATCTCTTCTCTTACCCTTTAACAAACTGCAGCCCAGTTACTCCAGGGGGCAGGCAAAGGGCTGACCCTCTCCCGCTCTTCATCAATCACGATCAATACTGTTGTTTGCAGAAATATGGCTCAGAAGACAGCGTGTCCCACTGAGGGGAGGAGAGCAGGACAGATACCCAGTCACACCTCAGCGTTTACCACCAGAAACACTGGCTACAAGGCATCGAGCGAGAGTACAGCACACAATTATCATGTCTACTCCAAATATTACTGGGCTAGAAAAAATTGGTTTGCTTTTTAAAATTCCTGTTTCCTCCCCTCATTTCCTCTGCTATTCCTCTCACACTTGTGCATGCACATGTCCATGCTCACATGCAGCTTTCCTCTTGAAGCTTGCCAATTGCCACAGATTCATCTTTCTAAGTACATAATTCAATCCGCTGAACATTACGCTGTGGTAATGCTGATGAGCTCTTAATTCTTCTGTATTTATTGCAGCAAATTTATAACTGACCTTAATGAATCTTCCATTATGACAAAAATGTCAGTGCCAAATCTCTTAAGAAGGTCTGGCATACAGTGGTTTTAAAAGGTCAATGTGTGGTGGTTTGTTGTGTTTTTGTTTTGTTGGTTTTTTAAATGAATCATTTAAAAAAATAGGAACTTACATTTTAAAAGACAAGATTACACACACACACACAAAAATATCAGACTCATCTGTTCAGGTCCTGCGTTGACAGATTAACATTTTATTTAACTAATGCTCTGTAAACACATGGGAAAATTATTTTTTAAAAGCACTGGTGGTGTAAGTCATCAAGAGCCATGCAGTCACTTCTGCATGTTCATGAGGAGCCACCCCTAGTAAGAGCATGATCCAGAAGCAGAAGACAAGTTGAGAGGATGGGATGAGTGTAGGGAGAAGAGTGGCAGGACTTGTGACCATCTGAGAGCATCTGGAGCCTTCTCACTTTGGTTGCTGACAACTGCCAGTAAAAGTGTTTGATCAAGATTCTCATTTACATGGTGCAGGACAACTTTATTTTAAAAATAGCTTTGCTGGGGCAGTGAATTTGCTACAAGGGAAGTAATTTACCTGTAAGATGCACAGTGGTAATAGTGCCTACGTAATATCCTGTGGTGGTTGAAAACTCTCAGAGGGCTGGGCGAAGGAAGACAACATCACTGCTCTCATTTAATGGGTAGAAAAGGAAAGACAGGGTAAAAAATTGTCCCTAGGGTGAAACAGCAGATGAGTGGCTGAGGAGAGAAAAGCCAGTGATCAGTTTAACCAGGTTTTGCTGCTTTTGCTGAATATGTGCTGTGTAAATATCAAGAGAAAACTTAGCTCTTGGAACAAAGTATGTGTTCACTGGAAACTACCCAAGAGAAGGGCTTGAGAGTAGACACAAGTAGCAAAATCTTTCAATGGTGCATGAAAAGCCCCACATTGCTAATGTACATCATTTTGTAAAGCACTGGGAAACACTGCCAGAACAGAGAACTAGAGCACCATTTCTCAACCTGGACTTGGCTCAAAGTGAATTCAGGTCACCAAAAATAAACAGAGGCCCAGCAGTCTTGTCTACAGCTGACCACAAGAGCCATCTTCAAAATTACAGATGCCTGTTACCTTAACAAACCCAAATGTGGCCTTCCCCCCTCTTGTCTCAGAGCTGTCTAAAACCAAAATGCTTCTTCCAACAAATCAGCCCAAGGCCTGAGCGAATTATGAGGGGGAGAAATCAACACTGTTATCTGCTATGGAACAATAATTATCCCTTGTACGCTACTCCAGAAGCAATGCCATTATCAAAAGCATCATGCCTGTAAAATAACACTTCTGGGAATGGTGCCAGACTGAGGGCTCACGGCTTTCGGCTTTTGCTCAGTTTGTATAGAACAAATCAGCCTAGGTGTTCATCCTGCTCCTGACTTTCCTACCAGGAACCAGGCCCTCGGCTCGTACCTTGCACCAAGCAGAACTATGGCAAGAACTGACCGGGAGCAGTCCCCGTGGTCAGTTAAGGCGTTAGTCACCCGGTGGCGCTGGGAGGCAGGGGGTTCTTCCGGACTCTAAAGCAAGCTGTTGTTGATAACACCTTACAAAATCACTAACTTCTGCCTCCAAACCAGTGCACAGAAAGGCACTGTTGTACTGGGAACATCCAAAGACACAAAACCCAGTGACAAACCTACAGAGTGTTAGAAGGTCGCTAATGACTAGCACAAGAACACGAAATGGTAACAAAAGAAAGCACTCTATTGTCAACATCTCCTCTAGGAAAGTGGTGGTCCTGGGCATTCACCATTTTGTTTCCCACATCGCTGCTTCCCTCAGGGTTGGCATCTGACAAGGTGCTGAGCTGACTGAGCACAAGAGAGCCTGGGGATGGGGAGGCTGCTCAGAGGCTCTGCTGCTACAGCAAGGTGAAGGAACAGAAATTTTAAAATTATCATCTGACACAGGAGTAATTGTGCACTTTTCTGGTCTCTGCTCCTTACCCGTGACAGATAAAACATTAGGAAAAGGTAATACAGATCCAGGAGAACTTGTAATTTGGATTACATGGGGAATAATCAGATTGGCACTGGTTTTGAGCTTGTTGAGCTCATTTCTGACATACTGTAATTCTGAAACTAAGTTGTTGTATCAGCCAGTAAGTGACAAGTTCAGTGCTAATCTATAAAAATTACAGCCTCCTTACTGCTCAGCTCATTAAACTGACTCTTGTCTCCCGGCCACTCATTCATCTTCATAATCATCCCCCATTCAGCTACTAACCTCCTCTGTGTGTGCAGTTTACAGTACACCAGGAAGATAAAGTGGACTGATATTTGCTTTTAAAGAGCAGTGGCTTTTAATTTTTACACACACTTTAACTTCAAAGATAAATAAGATAATTTGATATCACATTTTCAGCTCGAACATCAGAAAAATGAGAACATATTCAGATTTTATAGTAAGGTTAACTTTCCAAATGTAGTTATGTTTAAGTAGCACAGCTGAAATATCCATGTCTGAAACAACACATTTCTCTTGCTCTGTCCTGCCAGAGGAACAAGGGGAGAGGCATGAGTAAGACAAGATTAAATTATGAGTTTGGGATGCTACTTGAGAAACAACATACCTGACACAAGAAAACCTATGGAATGCTGCACGGAGCACGCCAGCCGCTGGCCAGGATAGACACCTAAGGAGCACTGAAGGCCCTGGGCACCCGAAGAGAAAAATGGGGCTTCTCTAAAAGTGCCTTTTCACCCCAGGTTGGAAGGCGCAGTGGACCATGCACGAGGTACACGGACTATAGGAAAAACAAGTGTGGAGGGCAAGGAGCAGCCACTCTGGGGGCAGGAGGTGGCAGGGATGGTTCTCTCAGCCACCCAGCTGCCTGCATGATTCCTGATGGCTTTGACCCCTGCACATTATAACTTCCAGTGTTGTAATAATTTACAGATTTTATGGGTAGAAGAGACCATATGGTTATGTGGGCTGACTGATGTTTCTACAGTCTGATGCAACAACATACAAAAGACAATATATAAAAGTTTTGGCGGTTTCACCACTGCTTGTGTTCAATATCATTTTATGTACAAATTATTAAATACTAATTCTGATTTCACATTTAACCCTACATCATTGTCCCATCACTCTGTAGCAGCTCCAAACCCGGAGAGGTACATACAGCTGATCCTTTGCTGCAGCAAGAGCTCAAAGGAAGGAATTCTCCTCCTCATCTCATCACCAATTGGCCAAGAAGAAACTGAGTACTAAACATGGTAAGCCACAACTTTTCATTCCATTGGTAATGGAGCAGAAAAGAAAGGAAATGCAATTTCTCAATGCATTTCAGCCAGATTGGACACAAAAGAACTTACTGTCTGTGCACTTCAATTTTAGAGAAACTCAAGGTACAGCCTCTATAAAGTGGGTTTTGTCAATGAGAAGATGTAGCGTTTTTAGTTTGATCACAACAAAATGGTAGGTTTTGCTTTCAGTAATACAGCTTATTTGCAGAAATTAGACACACCAAGCAGCTAACAAAGGTTACAAGAACTGTTACGCTCTCTCTTCTGTCATAATTAAAGTCAAAACAGATAAAGCAAATAAGGTTTGCAGGCAACACATACAAGCAAGTACAACGGGACATACAAAATAAGTATATTGGTGTACACACCATGGCAGACCCAGTTGCAGGATACGGCCCTCATGAAACAGAAAGGGAACATCACAAGAAACAGCAGCTGAGCAGGAACTTCAAATGTGTTCACTAATTCCCATTTCCACAGTGGTTGCCACAGTGAACATTTTTCTAGCAGGGAATAAAATTCTCTCAGCTTCACTGATGCGTGTTAAGGACCAGACTTCACAGGGAATACAAAAAGTGATGGTGCAGCCACTGGAGAGCCGGACAGGGCAGATGCTGAGAAACATGCAGGTGGAAAAAGAAGCCACCAGGGTGCTGGTCTGGCTACAGAGGAGGGGATACACATATCCAGGCTGATTCCTGTCCTGCCTGACTGAAATCCTTGGCGTGGACTTCAGCACAAATGTTACTGAGACCATAGCACACTTGGAAACATTATGCAAAGGCAAAAAAAGTATGAAATAAAATTTTGCAAATTTTGCATTATAGCAGGGAACCCCAGAAAAAGACATTAACTTTAGAAAATTGTGACTTTACTCAAAAAACCTACTATAAGTTGGTATTGTATTTTTTAGAAGTCTAATTAAGCAAATATCAGGTGTATAAATGACACTTTTAAAAAAATTTACTGCTTTTTAACTTAAAAGTTCCTAATCCATACAGCAAAAGAGGAGTGGATGAGAAATATAAAAAGTTATCTTACAAAATTGCTACATTTAAAAGCTTTTTCCTCTTCATAAGGGATAAAACAACACTTTTCGAAAAAATTGTCCTGAGAGCTGTGCACAGGAAAAGGGAGGAGGGAACAGAAGCAGCACCAGTAACATCTCCCAAAGCAGCCTCTGGCCAGGGGGTCAGAGCAGCACTGGCTGCAGCCCCTTTTTGTCCACACCCCCCCAGCTCCCAGCTCATGCAGCACTGAGACCTCGAGGTGGCTGCACTACTTCAGACTACACCACAATTTATTAGCATTGTTTGATATGGAACATGATGGATAATCAAAAGAACAGCCATGGAAAAATGTGCTTTTGGGGTCTGTTTCTCAACTTCTAGCAGGTTTAATGCTCCTCTATGGGAATGCCCTCACTGCATTCCCAGCCTCTCCTGAAATGAAGTCCCTGCTCTCTGAGGAGCAGTACTGCAGCCCCAGCTGCTTCTTGCTGCCCACCTCGACTCCCATCTCCCTGACAGTAACAGTGATGAGGAAGGCACTCCTGAGGTTTAATTAATCAAGTCAGTTTCTCTTTTCTGCTCCTATTCAAAGGTTTTGGCCATCATGTTTGATCTTGTCAGAAAACCAATAGTTAATTACTTGCTCCAAGTACACTGAACCTATTCAATTCACTTTTCCTTCTTTGATTAAGTGAGTCTGTGGATTTCAAATAAACATTAGGCAGAAAGCCTCTTTGAAATGCATCCTGCTCCTGCTTTATGTCCTGTGCATTGCCAAACTTGGAGCCATTTTCCCCATAGAGCCATTGTCCTGGCATGCTGCATGATGAGAATCCTTAAAAGCAACGGGGCTTGTCCTGCTTCCGAGCTCAGAGCCTGCACATGCTGAGTGCAATCCACGTTACAACCTGTGAAGTGTCTTAACTGCCTTGGCCATACACTGAAATATATGAGAGAGAGCAAGAGTTAGAGAAGCTCAGGAACCAACACACTCACACCCAGCCCAGCCTGACAGCTGGCACTAATGGGAAATGTGCATCTCCATCCCACATGGGAAGAAAGCTCTGTTTAACTGGGCCATACTGGTCACAGTCCCAGCACTTCCAGATCCCCATGCGTTCATCTAAGGCTGATGCTGAAAAGGAGCATATGAAGCACACTGAGTGCTCTTTCAATACATGCTGCTATAATACGAAAATGCAAACAGCCTAAAAACTAAAGAAAAATTGCAGTCTCAAGAGAGATACAGTGGAGTCAGTGCAGCTCCACAGATTTCATTCTAAATCTGTGAGGTCACTTTGAAAAGTGAGCAACAGGGCTATTGAAGTGGTTAGTCAAGGGATTGAGGAAGCACTTGCTTCTCCAATCTACATCAGTCTCTACTCCCTCTCAAAGGATAAAACATTCTAAAATAGTGCCCGTATTTCACAGTTGTGCTCTTGTTTATTGACTATAAAATCTTTTATGTGACCATTATACTACTGCATTTCTGATTAACATTTAGTCCTAAATTTAGAGACAGACTTAGCATTAAAAACAAATCAGCAATAAAGCCACATACTGGTGGTTTAAATTACACAATATCAAAGAAAACTTGAAAAGATACTATAGTCAAGTTCTGAAAACAAGGAGAAAATAATAATTTCTTTTCTGAGGCAGTAATTTTTAATTTAAAATTAAATACTTTCATGTAGTTAACAATTATTACTATAGCAAATTAGTAATTTTAAATTGCTTAGAACTGGTAACTGAAAGGTGTTACAGCTAATTTTAAGGTTATGCAGACAATCTCGTATTATTGAAGCAGTAACTTTTTTTAAGCAAGGAAACATTTACAGAACACTGTTAATAGCCTTGAAATCTTACTGCTAGTTGGTTGTTTGGTTTATTTTTTTAGATTACCAAGCCTGTTTGTCTTTATAATACAGAGATGCCCCCCTCTAATCAAGTCATGCATTAAAAAAACTTGTGGTGCAAGGGGAGACCTATGCCGCAATACCTGAGACCACAAAGGCTTGAGGTGACAGGGTCTGGCAGGGTTACCTGGAACTGCTGCAAGGTTTGTACCAGCCAAGCCCTTTTTTGCCCCAGTCGCTCTCGGTTGCCTGCTCCAAACCAGGCCGTCCCTGCTCTGCATTGGGAGACACATTGGGGCAGAAAGAAAAAAGGGGAAAAGTGTCTCTCTTCATCTGGCCTATTTTCAAACACAGCTGTGTTACTTTCATACTTGAATTATTCAAGTCAGAGAAGACTTTGAATCTCTCTCGTACAAAGTGAGGACTCTAAACTCCCAGGAAACAGCAGATCTGTGTGGGCTCACGTACAATGACAGAACTCAAACATCACCATAAAAATCCAACCTATTTTAAAGGCGAATCCCCTGCTGTGGGGATGCTTCTTATAGCCTCTACCTTCTGAAAGGAAGCGTTTCTTGCAAGACACTTCAAACCCCATCATTGCTCAAACTGAAGCCACCCTACGACCTGGATGCCACTCGCCAGCTGCAGGAGGAGGTGGCTTTGCTGCCAGGGCTCTGCTAACACCACCAGCTGGTGGAGAGCACGGTAGGAATTGTTCAATCTCTGTCCCTTGAGACGTAGAAAAGACACTTCTCCTATCAACAGGCTGGCCTTAGAGCAATGTGAACAGCTTTGGGAAACACTTCTTTGGGAGTAAAACCTGCAGATTCATCAGGACTAAAACTTTGTAAGTAACTTGCTTCACTTCTGAGAAACTGCTTGTGTTATTCTATCAAGGAAAAGAAGTGGAAAAGTCAAAAGCTTCCTGACATGGAAATACGTATTTTTTTCAACACCAAACAACTTGTTTTGCCATTTTCTTTGATTATTAATTTATAGAACCTTAAAATTGCTTAAATCCAAAGGCAAAGTTTAAATTTATATTTGCTAAAGACTTAAAAAAGTGGGCAAATGGATTTTGTTTTAAGCCTTGGTCCTTTTCCATACAATCCTTTGGAATCACCAGCCCATCAAGCAATTAGATACCCACAGGCCTTCTAGAGGCACACAGCCAACTCCAATGCACTCAAATTTTTACTAGGTGCATCCTGAAGCGGAGAAGGAATTACTGTATCAAAGTGGACATATTATATTTCAACTCTCTTCTTCATGGTCTGGGGGGATCTGTCCCACAACATGGCAGGGCTGGGCAGCAGAGACCCTCTCAGTCCCCACTTCTAGAGTCAGAAGGATCCCAGCTGCATCACTGGAACTTATTAATTTAGAAATTACAGTTTTACTTGTTAAAAATCTTTTGTTTTCCTGCTCTCAGCATCCATCCTTTGTGTTACAACTGAAACTAAGAGCTATAAATGCAAAAGATGACCTGGCTGCCTGCTGTGCAGAGACTATAATAAAGCAGCAGTGCAAATAGGAGAGTGCAAACTAAAGTTTTACTGTTCCTCTCAAATACAAAATATCTGAAGTTGCAATGGCACCATGATAAATTGGTTTTATCAGATAAGAAATCTGAGGATGTGGCAATATCCTTATAAAATCATAAACAGTTCAAGTTGGGCCTCTCTGTTGCAGAAGGCTCTATAGATGGAGCCAATTTTACCTCAAATACACAATACTTGGGTATTCCTGCTTTGGGCACCACTTGTGAGTAAAAAAAATCAGGCCATACATTATGAAGTTATATATTCTACTACTGCCTAGTCACTAAAGACTTCTTTTTATGGAAGTATTATTTGCTTTCATAATCAAGTATTCTAAATAATGTTAGAATTGGATTTGAATATTTTTTGCTGCTAATCTGTATGCAGAGCCACCCAAAAGCCATGAACATAACTTCTAATAGAGGTGCCAATTATCAAGAGACAAAAACTGTCCATCTACACTGTAGAGGGTATATAATAAAGCAAAGTAAAACCTAATAAAGAGCTAATTTTATTCTGAACACCTATTAATAAGTGGATTCAGATTTATTGCAGAACACACTAGATAAGTTCTGTCACAAACACATCAGCTGTGTGCACACACTCCAGACCTTCTGTGATCCTTGCTGGAGGACAAATATGACTGGTGCTGAGAGAGAGTTAAATGCCATTCCTATTTGTAGCTTCTTCTCACTGTGAGCAGAGGAGGATAACCCAGGATCTGCTTTGTGGAAATGAATCCTTGGGATGTACTGTTAGCTGTAATCAGCTGCAGAAAACACTTGGAGAGAACTTTCACACCCATTCCCTTCTTGGGGACTGCACCCTCCTGGTTACTGACAGAGGAAGTTATCTTTGGAAAGTCAAAGGTTTGTTCAGAGTTGGATTAAAAGAAACTCTAGAGAAAAAATACCCCAATAATCTTTGAAAGGGAACCCTTCATAACAAACCCTTGGTGCAGACAGGTGTGAAGGATGATATTCTTCTACCCAGGTCCTTCAAGGAGGAGGTGCTGGGTTTTATTTCATATCTTAGTCATACAAGACTGGCAGTGCATGGGAGAAATGTAGCATTATGATTCAGCTTTGCTGACAAACATACAGGAAATGTCTAGAGAAGAAGGATGATCTCCAGTTCCAGGAGTTGGCTACAGGAGTGCCAAACTATTCAAGTCTATTGAGTTTAAAAATTTGCTGGGAAAAAGCTTTTACAATTTGCATACAAAAAGGGAAATACCACCATGATAGGATTTTATAAAGTTCCTTAATTCAAATAACACGTTCCTAAAGGTTATCAGGAAAGTTTGTGAAAACAAACCGACACTGAATTAATTTGAGCTATGTCAACAATCAATTCACTAGTGTGGAGTCTGATTTCAAAACAAAAACATTTTAGACGGAACAAAAAGGTTTTCCTTGACAAAAATGGTTTCCATTTTGGGTCATACGATACACCCCATTCCCTCATTGCCACAAGCACCAGGACACCCTGCTCTTCCACTCTGGTCCAATGAATATTTCAGTTTGGGTTTTTTTTTACTCATGATTTAGGCTGTCACAAGCAAGTCCTCTAACCGTTAAGTTATGGGGTTGTTTTCTGTCCCTCTACATACTTAACTGTCCCTAGAGCACAGAAGCAGATTGACAGGAAACACAGCCTGCTGTGTCAAAGCTGCATTACTCACTGGCCCAACACTGACCCAAAAAACAGGCTTTATCTTTCCAAGATACCCATGACACCATTAGGAAAAAACACTACCATTCCATCCCTGTTCATGTGTTGATGAGACAGTTTGCACTGAGGAGCATTTGCTGCCATGTACATTTGCAAAACCATTGAAATTTCCCTTCAAAAATAGTTAATGAGAAGTGAGTCAATTTATACAAAACAGCCTGTCAGAGGCTCCTTGAGCTCAGAGGGGCTTAAGGATGTTTTGTGTGTCCTGAACAAAGTGTGAATAAGGCAGTCAGAAAAAAAATTCTGGATGGATTTAAACCACACTATCACCATAATTCTGCAAGGATGTGTAGCCCTTCAAACAGTGTTTGACTGTTCTATTTTTATATTTGTATGTCTGATTTAAATGGCAAACTGAGAAAAACCTTACACAGCACATAGTCAGACAACACTCTAACAAGCCCAGCACTGCAGGGACCAAGTTCTTCCAGGAGATGGGATTTTTTCCATAGACACCTGGCCCTCACAACACCCTGAATAGTCTCCCAAACTTCCTGTGGTTGATTTCTATCAAGGTGAAAAAAAACAAAACCCCTCATACTTTTACATGATTGCCTTTTTACTTTTTTTTTAATAAATAAAATTTATTCAGAGGTATACTTGATGCACCAACACCCTTCTTTCAGCTTGGAGCAAAGGCTGGAGGAAACTCATACCTGTCCCAAATACACTGTATAAACATTTCCACTCCCCAGGATATGCAGGTTTCTAATACAAAGACGAACAGTACAATTTTTATTCTGTTCTGAAATCACAAAGTAGTTTAGCTCTTAAGGAAGGTTTTATTTCTGCTTTCTCCCTCCACCCCCTGCAGTTAAGAGACTCTCTGTCCAGCAGCATTTCAGTTAGTACAGGAAAAAGGGCCTGAGGAACACCCTTCCTATCTCAGACAGCAACATGTGACAAAACCACAGAATTTCTAGATTGGAGAGCCCAATTCAGAGGTCTGAGCTGACAGAGAGCAAGGACAAAGCTAAAGAGGCTTCAGAGCTACAAGATTAAAAAAAAAATAGAAGAGGTAACAGCACTTTTCATCACATCTGAACGTCAATGAGGGCTCCTGGCAGCAAACACAAGTTACATCCCTGCCCAGGCCCAGCCTCATAGTCATCCCTATTACACATCACAAACTGGATTCCCAAACTCCTCTGTGGCTCATTACTTCCCATGAAAGCTCCTCTCTGGGGATATCTAGCAGTCAGTCATTTAAATTCAGCCTTTTCCTGGCTGGAGCTGGAAAACTATGTCTCTTGAATCCAAAGCACCAGCACATCCCTCCTCTGACCTGTTAAAGCCAGAATTACTGTGGGTGTGGAGGTTCTTGCAGACTCAGTGTCCTCGCCCAACAGCAGCGCTTCCCCAGAGTTTGGTTGGGTCTCACTGTCAGACGCTGCTGTACCTACAGCCCTGTCTCAGAAAGCTCACAGGATTATGAGTCTGATAAATGACAGACCTGAGCAACCCTAAATCTGGGCTCATTTTATATCCATGATGTACAAAGTTTTACTTCTGAACAAAAAATATCACTTTCAGAAGACAGAACTGATTTTTTTTTTTATGAAATACATTTCAATTTGGTATGTATGCTCTAGTGACTTTAATAAAGGTCTAAAACTAAGCACATCTTTTTCTTTATGACTAAGCTACACAAATTGAAACAGACAATTAACCATAATATTTAATCTTTTTCCAAGCTCACTTAATTTACTTTTCACGTGTTAACCATGTTTTCCTGGTATATGAAAGTTACTTCCACAACTTGCTAGTTAGCCTATATTTATTTTTACACCACTTCCAGGTGCTCAAACACAAACATATTATTTGTCCACAGTACAACACTCCAAGGTTTTTGAATTAATCATCTTTGTGTACCTTTCATTTGATGCGAGAAACATACACTATAAAGGTAAAATCTTGTACAACAGAAGATCCCTTCTGTGGTAGCCTGAGATGATTTAATAGGAAAAAAAAATATATCCTTTATTATGGAACTTGCTTTAGCCCAAGATATAGGTGAAATTGAGAAGGGCTCAGAGCTAAGTATTTTGATTTAATCTGTGAAGTAATAAGGGCATCAGTGAGAGGTTCATGTCCTTGATTCTTATACCTACTAATTCTGAAATCTGTACCAGATTGCTTTATTACAACAAGGGCAGGTACACATTTGGTTCTAGCCACTATAAAGAGTTATGGGTTTGGATACCTTGATGTATGACCACCCACTTTTATTCACAGCAGAATTTATTCCAAAACCAAACAGAAAAAGCAACATTTAGACCAAGAGCAGACCACCACCATTAAATTTTTTTCAATGTCACTTGATAATCACACATTTTTGTCAAGGTGAAGTCTATGAATATGAGATCAACCACTACAAGAAATCTGTGAAAATTTCTGTAAACAGTATGATTTTTTAATGAAGTAAATGCCTTTACATTTCTTTTTTTCTTAAAAAGTATAGATTATACTTACACTATTAGAAGTTAAGATGCATCTACTTGATGAGATTGACTATTTAGTCATTAGGATCTGCTCTAAAAATAAAGTAATGCTAACACTCATATTGTCAGATGGTATTATAACTGTTGTTTTTCCATCTCCTTTTGTGCAAGTAAAGGATTTCTGCATAAAGAGATTACATACACAATTAAAAGAATTTACTCAGTTCGAGAATTTTTGTCTCAAGTCTTTTTTCCATATTAAAGGAAATACTGAATCATATAGGAGTTGATATATGAACCATAAAAAAGGAGCAGAAAAATCATAATGAGCATCTTTGTATTTTCAGAAAGAAAATGCAAAAATTGTCAGCTTTCATTTGGAGCAATTTTTAAAGTGCTAATAAAAGCTATGGCATCCTGATTTTTTTCCCACAGTAGGCCAATCTGCCATTGAATTACAGTCTTAATGAAGGCCTCTTGAATTTTACTCTATACTAATGAAATATAAAATCTGCAAGAATGAAGCAGATCTTAAATACTCACATACATTGGTGTGTATTTTATGTGCAGGTGTATCGTACATCCATTTATTCAGCTATCCACTGCTATGATGGGAGGAAGATTATTCTTTACTTCCACCCACTGTGGGATTTCGCAATCAAAATTAATAGCAAGGATGGCTTTATCACAGCTACTGCACCCACAGATGCTGCACATAATCTTGTGACCAATTTCTAATTATTTTTTTTTAATCACAGACGATAGTGACAGATGGCACTTGGGGAAATTCAGCATTATGGGTGGGGGTAGCTATGAATAATGACAAAGATAGATGTAAAGCAACACGCACATCAATATTTTGCCAGATTTGTTTCTATCAAGTGATAAGGAAACAATGTTTTGACTATAACCTCCAGCAACAGCTAAGACAATGTTTGTTTTCCCTCTTTCTTTGAAAGGAAATTTGTATTACTGTCCATTTCTAAAACATGCTGGAGTGTGAAGAAAGGTAACAGCTCCACTGCCATTTAGTGCAGTGACAGCCAACAGAGGGTGGTAACCAGCACATGGGGTCAGAGACCCACTGAACACGAGGGATGAAAATATTTGGAGTTTTCCACCACAGTTACATCCCCTAAAGGTTTGTTTTCCTGCTTTCCAGTGTCAACCCAGTGTGAGAAGCACAAGCCTGCAGGTAGCGTGGGATTAGGGAAGTTCTCTTGTCAGCACTAATTAGCCCAACTGCAGGCTCCTGAGATACGTCACACACACCACTCACGACTTCCACGATTCGCTTGCTGGGGAATTACCATTGCTTATATATTCAGAGTACAAAAATGCGTGGGTCAAAAACCAGCACTGAAATGTTTCTGACACGGGAACAGGTGCATTTCCACTCTAGCTGCAGCACACAGCCCAGGGATTTAAGTGCAATTTCCAAAGATAACTAAAAATCACGTACAACCTGCATGAAGTCTGTAGTCAATGAGGCCCTGCCCTGATTACCTCTTGGGCATGGGGCCCTCTACACACCTACCTTTTATAAGACTTACAGTAACTTAACGTTTTGCATGAATTTCAGTGATGTTGCTTTCTGTGCTTCTAATCTGCACAAGGGGCACGTGGCTGGTTCCCCAGTAAAGGGCTGCAGGTCTGGTGCTGCTGAGGCCCCAATCTGACCTGCACCAGGCAGAACACAGTTCTACCCAGCCAGGCATGGCACACACTGCATTTCTGCTGGCTTTATACTTTTCTGCTGGTTTTATGCTAAATCTTTTGAAAAGCCTGAGTAACTCAGATTAATGATGTCTGATCTAGTGTAAGGTCTGCTGGGATAAAGTGGCCACTAAAAATATTAAGGTAATATTGCCCCCACTGGCTTTTAAAGCATCAGATATAAAAGTGCAGACGAGCAGACTTCATGGCTTCCTCCTGTCTGGGAAAGGTAATTAGATTCCCTTCCTATAGGATAGCATGTTTTACACTCCAGCCACACCTGCCTCTGTGCTCCTGCCATTTCCTGAGGGGGCTTTTTGATATTATAAGCCCTCATTTAAATTGGATAGTTGGAGCTCAATGTTGTATCTGTTCTTTACCCTGGAAACGGAATCAGGCCATAGAGTGCATGTCAGGCTGCTCTTGCCAGCTGTGAATACAACTGGAGTTTCCAACATATAATTTTTATTTTCTCAATTGCTAAGTAGCAAGAGTTAAATTCTCTTCCCTGATCATCACACAGGTTCCCTTGAAGTCTATTCAACAGTATCTGCTTGTATTAAACTCCAATTGATGTCAATAGGGGTGCTGTAGTCACAGGGAGAGCAGGATAACTTTGAAGAAACGTGTTATATGTTCAAAGAAAAAAAAATTAACCCTTACCTTCTTAATGTTACCCTTGATTCTGCTTTACCAAAGTGCTCTGTAATTTCATGGTTTTGAAAACAGAAAACCTTTTTTTTCTTTTTAATATATTGAAGTTCTGCAGGGAAATTAAAAAGGTACTCATAAGAGAAAGGGGAAATTTAATAAACAAGAAAAATTATATATACCATTACATGGTTTATTCCTTTTTTTCTAGATTACCTGACTAGTGCTATTGTCACAGAATTCTGTTCTGCACTAATCCACTGAGTAGTTGAGCACAAATACAACTCCAATACGCTGATCTACATACAGGCCTACTAGATATAAAATAGAGGCCATTATGCAGAAACCTGAACTCAGTGATTACTGCAGATTCCAGTTTTGTACTGTACATGACTGGTGGTAGCAGAAAGGAAGCTGGTAAGCAGCATATTTCTTTAAAAAATTAAAATGAACTAGCAAGCCTCAGATGTAGAGGGAGGAGAGTACAAAGATAAAAAGTCACTAATCAATCTATTCAGAGTTTGAATTAATTCGAAACTAATCCTATGCAGATTAAAAAAAAAGGAGGAAAATGATAAAAACTATGAGTGAAACGAATAATAAAAAGCACAATGAAAATCAATTTCTTTTTCATAAAAGCTAGTCTTCCTAATTCATTTCCTGTACAAATTTATTACAAGACTAATTTAAATTACATAAGTAACTGCCTAATCTTCCACAGGAATTCCCTGTCTCAATGCTTCCCTTTCTTGTTCCAGCTGATCCTTTCATACGTGAAATAAAACTCCCCTTGTGGAAAAGTGGAAGAGGAAACAAATGCCTGTCCTACAGGGATGCAAGCAATAAGCACTGTCCTATTTGAAGCAGCTGAGAAGTATTTCAAAGGAAACCCCTGCTTGACTAGAAAATGTCAATGGCAAGAACTCCAGAAGAGCAGGTTTTCACACCTGAGAACTAAGGAATTTGAAGGAAGCCGACTTTGAGGATGCTGATGGCAGGACATCGATACTTTGGCTTTTTTGTTGCTCTAACACATCAGCAAGTTTAGGTAGATGTACCCAGCACAACTTGCAGCTTGATGAAGAGATGAAACACGCACATGCTGTGGAGCAGCAGAGCAGAGCCCCAGCGGGCAGCACTGCAGGTGGGGTGTCCGAGGCCACGCCGCATCCCGCATGGACGTGCTTGTGGTGTCCCCACCAGCCCCAGCACTTCAGCACAGGCATGCAGCCCGCAGCACGAGCACCCTGCAGCCCTCCCACAGCTGCTCTGCTGTCCTCTCCTTTAAAAAGCAGTGTTTCCACCAAAATGTAACCATTTTAACAAATGCCTGCTGTCCAGTGAGGGGTGGGCGATCCCATCGCTCTGCCATTGTCACCCGCCAGGCACCGGGACAGGTCCTGGTGAGCTGCTCCTCAGCTCGGGGCTAACAACCTGCACCTCCCAAGTGCCCACCTCTGTTTCACCAGCAAAGGCTTCGGCTCGTTTCACCTTTGCGTTTGTACCCAAGGGAGTGTTTCTCTCGCAGCCCAGTTTGTGTAACGCACATGAATGTTGCCTGACAATTTTCTCCTAATTAGAACTATTGCTATTGTCTACTCCACAAATAGATGGCAATATAAACTTGAGATTTTTTTCCCAGGGCACAAACAAAACTAGCATTTCCTTCAGATTATCAGTATCAAGGGAGACAGATAGCAACAATGCCAAGGTCTCTACTTGACATACAACAGTGAATACATTTTAATGTTATTAATATTATTTGAATAAAGCTTGTTACATACCAATAACCATGACTGCATTGAAACCTTAGCTGGATTAAATCCCCTCAGTTGAGAGCGGGTCTGATTTAAACAAAGACCTCCAAAGGGAGCAAAAGAGGCAATAAGACAAGCTCATATCTTCTCAGAACCAGGATGGGGGTGGAACACATGAAGGAGCATTTGCTAGAACTTCCAGGGTTAGTGAAGAAGAGCCACAAGATCATCTGCTTCAGATTTTGCTTCCTGCTCTGTGTGAGATGTATTATGAGGTTTCCAGCAGCGCTTCACCAGCTCAGAGTTTTTTAGGGGACCCGAGTCAATTTCAACTGGTCACACCCTAAAGGGTTTTCCTCAGTAACTTCTCAGAAAGGTACAATAATGAAGCTGATGCTGACATTCAACAAATGCTTGAAATGCTCTCCCCATTTCTATTGATCTGATGGGCAATGTTACAGAACTATCACCAATTTAAGTCACAGCAGACATCCAAACAAGAACAGTGAATTAATAGTGATATTGAATTAAGTTGTTGTTAAACTGCAAAGCAAATATAACAGATAATTAAGGCACAAGTTTAAAGCAACAAGCAATCTTTGTCTAACAAAACCTGGAGACCAGAGAAAATAGCTTTTGAAGAAAACCAAAAAACACCCAATAACCCTGGACAGAATAATGAAAAAGTATAAATATGATTTCTCCTGGAAGAATGAAATGCTTAACTGGGTAACACCACAAATAACGTTCTAAACATCAGCTTGGGCCATCTTGCATGAAACAAATGCAAGGAGTAGTTCAGGAAGCAAACTGCATTTTTTAACACTAATTGAATCTTCTCCTTTGGGTCTCGCTGTTGTTATGGACACTCAGATTTCTTTCCCCATTTCACCCTCTGCACAAAGCAAAGCTGTTAATAAGCTGTCATGCTTCAGACTGGTGCTACACCCAGAAGTTAGGAGAGGTAGGACTAACTGAGACAGACAAGATAATTTCCTCAGTTATTTTCAGCACAGTTTCTTAACAACCTCACCAGCAACAATACCCTCATTCATACAACCATGCTCTCAGAGTGCTGGAAATGAATTTTAGTAGCTAGTGACAGTCTGAGGCATCTCTTATTGAGGAACATAAACAGGGAAACAGCTGCATATCTCAAGTGTGTCAACCACTATAGTTTTGGGTTTTTTATAAAATCTCAAGTGCTTGTTTGGATGCATTCTGTCATACAAACAGTGCAGTTGATTGCTGGGATAGAACAAGTTTTTGGTCCTTATCTCTAAGGGTATGTTCAGAACGACCTAAAGAAAAGTCAAGCCAGTTTTGAATTTTGTTCGGCTTTGGTTTGTTTTGTATGTGGCAGCTTTTTAGGTTATTTGGCTTTGGTTGGGGTTTTTTTGTGCATCTTTTTTTGTTTGGTTTTTTTGTTTGTTTTTGTTTGATTTTTTTTTGGGGGGGGGGAGTTTGAAGTTTCATGAAATAATTTTTCCATCATCAAATTGAAGAGTGCCCAGCACGAAGCTATAAACTCCCTAAACATTCCTGCTGCTCCAGTAGGCAACTAACATTTAGGATGAGACAGACAGATCTGGTTACTAGTTAGCACTCTTGCAAAGAATAGGATCTGCAGCATAGTTACAACACAGGACTGGCCACTTACCATTGCTCTTCCCAAATTTAGTGAAATTGTATTTTAATTTGTGTGCAGTATTACAGTTTAAATTTTCCTCAAGTGCTGGGTTATGTGTGACCAGGCCCCCAGACATGTTCTGATATACTATAGAAAAAAATCAAGAGCTGGAGAAATTCACCACTGAGGATTAAATCACCTAGCAAACTTGGTAGCTTTTCTCTCCTGATTCCTCTTATTCCAGGATCGGAGGGTTTCATCCACAGGAGGACAAAAAGCCCTCAAGTACAATCCTGTTCTGAATTATCCTCCGACTTCATTGACTGGAGAGAGACTTTAATCTGAATTTTGGTAACATGAAATTGATCCCTAGGCTCATCACATAAATGCAGTTCACCTCCACATTCAGATTTCACACTGAAATCATTAATCACACAGGTTTAAGACAAGATAATATATCACTAGTTCTCTGGCCCACACAAAGCAGCTGCTATGATTGCACCTGACCACTCACTGGTCTGAAATTCAGTGTCATTTATGAGAAGGTAGAAGACAATGAGTTTTTTGGTAATGGGTGCATAAAAGAAGTTATTAGAATATAATCAAACTAAAATAACTTTTCTTTATAAGAAAACCTTTGAATAATTTTATCTGACAGTTTAAGTACTGTAAAGGGGTCTTATCTGTGTTTCAACTAAAATTTTTTTACATGTGTGTGTAAGTAATCCACCCCTTCAGGCTGTCAAAAAACTAATTGCTTCAGATAAATTAAGAATCTCTAGTACTGTAATAAGGCAGTAATTTGAATTACACTGCTAATGGCAGATAGACTATCTAAGGATTTCATAGGCATTGATGTGTTTTTTTATACATTAACCTGTACATACTTAACACATTTACTTTCAAAGCTCAAATGCTAATTATTTAAGCTGTCATCAAGCAAACCCTGTTTTTCCCTTACTCCTCCACAGAAATCAGCTACCATACTGCACAGGACCAGGTGACACTTGCTGTTAAACAGAAAAAAGCATTTTCTTTGCAGTGGGCAATCTCAATTTACTGCTGCCTGAATTTATATTGTACTTAGCTCTCCATCAAAAATCTTTGTGAGGTTTCAGCCAAAAATTTCTTTTCCTGCCTGAGACTGAAACCTGAGTTGCTTAAGTTTAGTCATGCTGAGCAACTAGCTATGAAGGTGTCAAGGAGTAAGAAAAATAAAAGCCAAAGCAACCAAACCAGAAAGAGGAGGCAAAGAAAGGAGTCTTTGGTCATTTTTGAGAGCAAAGCTGCTCCACACTTCATCAGTAAACTGAATTGTCACACACCTCCTCTGGCTAGCAAGACAAAGAGAAAGGAATTTCAGCCCTTAGTTTATTGAAAATTGCTTGAAGTAAATCCATTTATATTGTAAATTCATACGAAGGACAAAGGTTGCAAAAAGTGGCTGAAAATACATTAAGGGGTTTTCAACACTGTTGATGGTGACTGGCCTGAAAATGTTCAGACCCCTTTAGAAACTGAGAAGCAATTTGAAGACAATAACAACTTCTAAATCACGATAACTCTTTGGAGGCTTTTTAAAATTTAGCACAGCTGGTGATTTTAGGTTGCATACAATTCATTATTTTAAAGCAAGAAATTAGATAAAAACATTAGCTACTTCTTATATTGCATGACCCTTTTTACTTCCAGATATGCCAAAACAAAACATTACATTGTTCTCACTGTAAAATAACTTTTCCATCTCTTTCAAAAAGACCTCAGGAAAATTGTTTGTATTTTGCTTTACCCTGCATGCATTAGTGAGGATTATTTGTTGTGAAGTTCTACAAAAGAGAGGAGATAAATTTAGTCCAAAGAACCAATTTTTCCATCTCTACTGAAAATGTCATGGATAGTTCAATAGTAAAATTTTAACTATTTCTAGCATCCTAGTGTCTGCATCCATAATACTAAGCCACCTGAAGGGAGAACCACATCAGCACCAGACGTGTGAGCTTCATTGGTATGTGACCATGAGGTAATAGAGTTCTGGTAACAGTCAATTCATTTAACAAAAGTATTTGAGAGCAGAGATTTGACAGCCTGGAGTAGGACTATGGATTGCTCTGGTGAGCTGGATTTTAGGTTGATTTGGAATTTTTCCATATCCTGGGAAAAAAAAAAAACCCCAAAAAACTAAAACCAAACCAAGTCCCACCCCCTTTTCTACAGTTTATAATAAAACATGCCTGGACACACATCCACCTTAAAATCCGCATTTCGTATTTGGTAACTTGTGCCACCTGCTCTGCCTTTCAGCTGTGTAAGCCAGTATTTATTGGTGCTGCAGTTTGCCAAAGTCTGAACTCTGCAGAGCATTCATGGAAAGACTGGTCAGGGAGAGAAGGGAAAGATTTTTCAGCTGAGCACTTTGGGCTGTCAACCCTTTGCCACATGCTAAGACACAGTAGCTACAGGAGAAACTCGTGCTCATATATACTCATACATTATTTTGTCAAGGCTTTGCAGAGCGCACACGGCAGAGGCAGCTCTCTCACTGAGCAGCACGGGACTAAGATATGGCAGAAAGGCAGAAGAATGCAGCTTTACACTACAGTAGTTAGAAAAATAATGAAACATTAAGTTCTAAGGTAGCTTGAAGCTTAATGTTGACAATGAAGAATAATTTGAGACTTATAATGTGCTCATTTATTCTCATCTCAGCTCTCTACACAGTGCCTTATCACTTTAAGAAAGACCTTTCCCTGCTAAATCACATTATTACTATTACTTAGGGAATTACAATATTTGTACAGTTTATACCCATGTAGTACAATGGGATTTGCATAATATGAAAGGCATTAGTGCTTTGATGAGGAGAACCACCTGCACAACCTCTCAAGTATTAGTTTCTGGTTATTCTTTTAACCCAAGCATTTCCCTCTCATAGGTTAAAGCCCCCAGTGAACTGCCAAGTTTTACCTGGGCTACGGTGACAGAAGTTAGCACTGCTTAAGGCTCTGTTAGTCCCAAAAAGCCAGTGTGTGAGGACATGAGATCATCTTGACTCACACGAGACACCATACTCTGTCAATTCTGCTGCCAGGGCAGAAACATCACAGATGTGGTGCTTTACATGCTCCTCAACCAGCTAAGCAGAGAGGAAAATAAGAGACCAAGAGCTCATTCTTCTTGGGCATTGCATGGAGAGCAATGCTGTGTACTTCCGTGACAACAGACACATCATTTAAATCCTAGTGCCTTAAAATCCTGAATTAATTAGTTAATGAGATAATGCACTTTCACACCTGTGAAAAGCCCTCAAATAATATTTTTCTTCTGTAAACACACTTATCTAGGGAAGAAGTGGCTTTCACTGCATCAGTTCACCAGCTGCCCAAGCTGCCTGTGGAGGTAAGGACAACAAACAGAGCACCCTCAATTCTAGAGCTCCGAGTTTGGTACCTAAAGACACTGCAGTTAAACGCTTGCAGTAGTGTTGTAGTACTCGGGCTCACCATTTCTGGCAGGCAGCCCAAGGCTATGCACTTATATTAGAGAGGACCAACACAGGCAGATGATTTTCAGAGGAAAGGGTGAAGTTTCACTGAGCAGTGCTTACATTTGGTGCACAGGAAGGGGCTCAGTTGTGCAAAACACTGCTCATCATCTCAAAGACTCTGCAGAGTTTGAACCCTGATAATTGACAGTGTCACTACTTAGAATGACAAAAATCCTTTCACACAGATTCACAGGGAGAAGTAGTATGCTGTTTTATACACCGATTTAGCTGTAAAAAAATAAAGCATGCTATCTCCTAAAAACGCAAATCCCACCTTATAGCCCTGAACACAGGTTCTCCAGACAGGCATTTGAAAAACTCCTGAAAACAAAACAAAAACTAAGTTGTACTCCTCAAACTTCCCAAGACAGTAAAGGCCTCAATTTCTGTTTATTTTTACTCCATGTCCTGTTAATCCAACACAGGCTGAAACAACTAAACCTGATACTTAGCCTCCCCCACAAAAAAAAGAAAAAAATTCTCCATTACAGCACGTATCTCCCCCCTCAGAAATTCTTGTTGCCAGGTTTTGACGGATCAGTTTAGAAGTTTTTGGTGTTATAGATTGGATAAGAAAAGCAAACAGCATCGAAATACCTGTAATCTAGCAAAACAGTTTTGCTACTTGCATGTTTATGTCAGTTCATTACAGTGTCACTATTAGCAGAGTTTTGTATCTCCAAACCATCTCCCTCTCTATGGCAATTTCACAAAAAATAAAGTCCTTTTGAGCTCAGTGTGAAAGCCTGATGCACCTCCACAGGCATAGTACTGCACTAAAAGCATTTGTGCAGGTACAAAACCTGCCAGGGATCTCTGCAGAGCACCACTTTCCAAGCACCACATTCCAGACTGCCCCTGCACCAGGCAGCCAAGGCTATTACAGGACATTTAGCACAAAGCCAGTTGCCTTACCTCCTTTACTACAAGCTGCTTCATTTACAAATCACTAACCTCTTTAAGTGAAGAAGAAAATGTGCCTCTCCCTGGCAAAACCGGAAGAATTTCTCTCATAAGGCTATAAATCTATTACAAAATTTAAATAATTCTATGATCGTCTTTCTATGACACTATTATTAGGTTAATACTATGATTTCACTTTGTCAGTTCAACAAAATTACATATTGATGCCTTGTTTTTCCACAGCAGCTTACCCTGCTGTGTTTATTTTGCTTGGCAACTGGATTTCGACTTTTAAATAAGTGTGCAAGTTGGAAAGAATGAATTGCATTAAGTAATCTTTTATAAATAAACAAAAGGGATCACAAAAAGTATTTTTCTGATGTCTTGAGATTTTCTGAAGTTGCAGTAAGCTCTTCAAAAGGCAGAGAGAAAATAATATCTCATTGAAACTCAATGCTAAAAATGGAAAGAGAAAGGAATGTAAAATTTAAATCTCCTCCTTCAATGCGTTAAGACAAGATGAATACTTATTTTCCTAGTCCAGACATCAGGTAGTCACAACAGAATTACAATTTACTGCACCAAATCTATGTGTAAAACAGAAAAGTCAGGTGCCTCTATTTTCCAGTGAAGAGATAACTCATGTCTAAAGTGGATATCTTGCACAGTACCTCTGTTATCCCTATGGTGTATTTGTGTTTACACAGTGGATAACCATTAACTATTAGGTTTAGTATTCTTTCCAGTTTTCTTCTGGAAGTAATATTTAAGGTTCTGCTAAGAAAAAAAAAACCAAACATTTTTAGATGACATCATTTTGTCATAAAAAGGCAATTTCTTAATCCTTTGCACTGTGAGCAAGTGATTTTTATTATATGACTCTTTAACAGTTATATTTAGGACTGGCAATTGAAGATAAGAAGCAGATAAATCAGATCATGTGTTTTTCCTCCAAAATTTCATTTCCTTTGTAGGACCAGAACCTATCACTCGCAATTCCACTGAGGATGTAACTTGCGCCATGAGCACTCTTATGGATATCATTACTCTCATTTGCTGGATAGGCTAAGAAAACAAGTATATGATAGCAGGTTTAAATTTTTTACGATGAAAAATTCTATTTACAATTGCTTTTACAACAAAACCATCTCCAAAACACCAGCTTGTGATTCCAAAACAAAGGATACCACACTTTGCAAGTGCTGTAGCTTAATACTTGAGACAAAGTAGCAATAAATCTTTTTAGTTCTATTAAAATACCTCTGCACTCAATTCCTCACTGTATTAAAATCACTTTAGAAGGCAGTTGTTTAGCTTCTCATTCTGTCTCCTGATTATATTTCTTCCTCTTTTCAAGAAGATGACAAGTAGCATTAAAATACTGCTGTATGGGGAGGTTATAGAATAAACCACAGATGTTATTGAGTAAAGAATGCAAAAGAGGGCTGGGGGAAACAAATGCGTGCTGAGCAGACTCATAACTCAACTCTACTTGGCTCTTACTTTTACTTGGAAAAAATTTATCATGTTTCTAGTCTTTTAACTGACTTTTTTTTAATATCCAACTAATCTTTTTTTCCTTATTCTTCACGGTTAGTGGCTTTGTAGCCTCTATCTGCCAGGGTAACACTAGCAAGAAACACATCCTGAGCTTTCCTACCTATCTGCTGCCAGGAAGATTATTTCTTTAGCACTGGTCCATTCAGAAATTCAAAACACAGAAGTTGCAGCTAAATATACAGTCAGGCATAATTTAGTAAGAATTTTCTCTATAAAATTACTATCAAAATAATGTTTATTGAAATGTATTTTAAAGTTCTTGAATAACCACAGAGAGAGACTTAATACACAAAGATTTGTGATGACTTACCATGAATAATTTTTCTATTTAACTATACTCAGCAGAAGGAAGAAGGGTTGTGTCACAGCCCTTCATTCAGCACCAGGCAAAGCCCTCCACGTGTGATAGTTTGGCTGTGCCTGGCAGCAGCTCACTCAGCTGGACATAATCCCACCACCACTATACAAGCAGTCTCTTTTCCAAGATAATTAGAAGTCACAGAAACCACCAAACATTAATGAGGAAACAAATGCACATGAGAGAAAAAGAATTCAGACATATTGAGGCCAAATCTGCCCAGAGCACCAACAACTGCTGTGAGCACATACCAAAGAAAGACAATCTGTGGCATCTGAAAGACAAATAATCACCCTGAGATGTTCAACTTGTTGGCAGCTAAAAAGTCTGGTAAACCCCAGAAATATGCAAGGTGTAAAGGGCTTCAGCTTTGTTAGAGCTGATTTTCCACATGGGGGCTGGCTGGGTTACAAAAACACGCTCAGTTGACAGCACAGATCAAGTGACAATTAAGATAAGACATCAAACAATTTACTAGTTACTAAGAAGCTACTCAGACACGACAAATAGATTTGCTACTAAAAGTTGGCCATGGTTTTAAAGGATCTCTTAAAATTGTCAGGGTGGAAGAAAAAGACTGAAAGTTATGAGTATGGGAAAATGAGGATTCAAAACAAATAGAGCTGAAATAAGAAATATACTGAGGTTGATTGTTATACAACCCTAATAATACAAAAGATATGAATGGGATCTGGACTCGAAGCACAGTTCAGAGTTAAGAAGAGAGCCTTGCCTCAAACCTCACCAGTAGCTAGAATTTTCTCCAACACATTTTTATATCACCTTTTTCAGAATGTGCTATTATTTACAAATCCTCTTACTTGCTACATATTGCTAGTTATCAATTTGTAATTATCCCAAAATATCATGATTGTTGATTAAAATACTGTAAAGTTTCTAACAAAGTCTTAACCTGTCTATATATTTATATATAAAAATGTAATTTGAAGAAGATCAAATTTCCTGAGGATATTTGCTATTAAAGTTCCTTTCTCCACTATATCAAGCCCTATTACTCCAAGGCAGGCACATCTGTTAATTTAACTAACACTCAGTATCTAGATGCCTAAATGAATGCTTTCATTGGGAGTGGCCTTGTCTCAGCCTAAAGCAGGTCCCTGGTGAGCATGGTTTATTTTTGTATCCTTCACGAATGGGGCTCTTTCTGGTTGCAGAGATATCCTTGTCTGGAGAGACTCTGACTCACTGGAATTGTCACTACAGACAGGTAGAGGCCTCAGGCAGAGATCAAGGTCCTGTTACCTTCAGCATTTTATAATTGTACACTAAGGGATCACCATTCTTACAAGAAATATCTTCAGGAATGAAAGGGCACAACAGATGGATGAAATGAGGGAGGAGGAGATGGAGAAGAAAGGGCAGTCAAGGCAGCAGTAGAATAATTTCCCGCATCGATTGAAGCCATGTGCAAAACTGAAGTTGACAACTGTTTTGGACATTTTGACTTATCAGATGTATTTAGTTACTCAGTCAATACAACTGTTATCTTTTCCTCCTAATTGTGTTGGGGAGAAGAAAGGATGTGGCATTTTACTCCTTTCCCGATTACTTTGATAGAGTTTTTCCCCCATGTTCTATTTGTAGAAGTATTAAGACCCTGTAAAATATCAGAGGTCCCTTCTACACTGACTCTCTCGTCCAGGTGCTCTTCTTCCTCTCGTTCCTCAGAATATTAAATCCAACTTTCTAAAGAGATGCTTTTATGGTAGTTTCTAATCCTTCCCCACCCCTTCTTTGGCAGCTCATCGTTGCTGAATCAGCAAACTGACCCAAGTCAGTGCATACTGTGGAAAGCTGCTGCCAGTACAAGAGGGGTGGGAGAGCCTTTGATGAAAGCCTGTGACTATCCCTTTTCAGCAGGACAGCATCAGCTGAGATCCCTTCCAGCCAGCCACTGAAGTATATCCTTCTCCATTCTCTTTCTTGGTCCTTAATACTGTGATTTTCAACCCACACCCTGCCTAATGCCCACATGGTGAGGGTCTTTAGTTTTTACAGTACTCTTGCCCCTCCAGCCACAGGACAACCAGGGCAGGAGGCAAAGTGTCATTAATGAGTGTCTAATGAAAGGTAGGGAGACAATTAATTTGACTGTTGCAATACTGAGAAGGAGCCAGGGAAAGGAAAGTGAACAGAAACGGGGAGCACTGGCACAAGCAGCTCAGAAAGTGATTTTAGCAGCAGAACAGACAACAGGTAAAATCAAGAATGACTCGGCAGGAGGATGTTTAAATGCAATGGAGATGTGAAACAGTATGGATATGAAGGAGTGCCCAAGTCTTAGAAATGTTATGCAGGAGAGCACTGCTGGGGCAAGGACACACGGGGCCACACAAACAATACAAAAGAGACAGAGCCAAGGGTTGTTGTTATCCACAGTACAAGACAGATGGAGGGAAGCTACATGGAAGAAGGGAGAGGAAAAACTGGAGTGTGGTTGAATTGAAAGGAACATAGTGATTGATTTTATCCTTCATCTAACAAGTATCTGGGACAGCCTGAATTCTGAACTGTTTGCCAAGGGAAAAATGTCTCTCCTCCTGCTTCAATCCTTCCTGAGTGCCTTCAGTAAGCAGAACAGCCTCTCCTCTGCTCAGGATAACAGACCTGAATTCATTAGGTAAAATTCATACCACATCATCCTGCTTCCTGGCTGCACAATCCTCTTCATCCTGATTAAAGTGCAGTCTTGCTGGAGGAATACACCAGCCGCCAAACCTATTTTTGTCTCAGTCAAGCACAGCTCCAAGTATCATTACCACATGGGGTTACCATTTCCTATCCCACAAGTTTCCGGAACAGCATTTTTCAGGTCAAAATACTATTTCACTAAAATCAAATCACTTCCTTCAGAATGCAAATCTTTATACTTGTTATAGATAGAAGACATTCAAAATTGAAAGCCAGCTTAATACATTGCAGCATAAAGCTCTGTTTCAAGAGCACAAAGGAAAAACACTCAGCATAACAGTTTTTTTAAGAAAAATTCTAAAAGTCAGGCACCCCCTCCCCTTACTTCTACTCTTTCTTCCATGAATTTCCTTCATAGCAATATTTCCTCTTGGCCCTGACCCTTCCCCTCCAACACCTTCTACAGGCTTGTTCCTCCTTTGGAAACCATTACCCTATAATAAAACTTCAGATATTTTGCCTTATTTGAAGCTATAGGTGTTCTGGTTTTGCTAACACAGTACTTGTTTATGAGTATTAAAAATACTCATGTTAATTCAATTTTTTTTTAGTAATGATCAAGTATTTAAAATACTTACCTCTGAATTCTGTCCCCTTCCTGTGAAATGGCAGTTTTTCTGTTCAGCAAAAAATGTGTCAGTCTCCAGTTAAAATATCCAACTCTACCTCTCAGCCTTCAAGGCAGCAGAGCTGCTGATAATCTCTGCTAACCAAGCACAGCGAGCTCAGTGAGAGTGCACCAGTTTTTTTGTCTAAGTCTTCATGTGTGGTAGAAGAAAGTTGAATTCTGCAAAGGTGAAGCAAAAAGGTAGCAGACCTCACACTTTATCACCAATTAATTAATCATGGTTCTAATTTGCACTCGTGGTTTATGGTTTTCTCTCTTTTATGATAAAAATAGTCAAGTAGTATTTTAATTGTGGTGGATTCTCTACTCCCTCCAGTTATTAAATTAGGATACTCTTTCGTTCAAGCTAGAATTTACCTGCTGAAGGCGTTATATGTTATTAATCATTTTTCTGGAACTGCTCTCTGCTACCAGGTCTTGTCACTGTTGCTTGTGAGAAAAGATAATAGCTTCTATTTTCCACTAGCTGACAAAACATGCCAAGTTTATCTCTGTATTCCAACTGAAAACTAAGATTTACAACTAGCACAAATTGAGACAGTTTACTCTGTAATCCTGCATCTGATGGTGACTCTGCAGCTAGTTTTTGTCAGCTTGGTAAGCTAAAATTTATGGCACATTTGACAACTTCAGTGAAAACACCATTCTAGGATGTTGCATATTACGTTAGTGAATGTTTCTGTAAGCTATGTAAGCTAGATGTTAGTAAGATTAATGCCATGGTAACAAATTTACAATCATCACAAACTGAAGCTGAAATGACCATCTCGACCACATCTCTTAAGAATTAGAAGGAAAAATGCACAAAAAAAAAGGTAAGGAACCATAAACTGACAACCAGCAACTGGCAGAAATTTAAATGTACACCATTTCAGTAAAAAAAAACTCATTTTTCATTGAGTTCTGTGCATTGCCATTACTAATAATTAATGGTACAAATTATGGGATCAGAGATAGGACTTCCAATGTGAGAGAAAAAGGAAAAGTGGAAGGAAAAGGGAGGGAATTGAGTCACCCAGTGAGAGAACACCCAGAGTCTGTTACTGGCTCTAGTGCAAGATTTTAATTAACATTGAAATGCATTATATTTAGCCCTATATTTTACCTACGGCATCCATAGCACAAATCAGTCACCTCATCATAGCAATTATTTAAAAAAATAGTCAGAGTATGAAATCATGACTTAGTTTGTGCAGTCAAGTCCCTAAAGCAATATAGTCCTAAACCTTCTTTAAATGGCCAAAAGCGTAAGAAAAACAGGATTGTTAAATACAGACATATTTCAGGCTAGAAATATATAACTTTTTTTTTAGATCAAAGGGTGGAGTCTGCCACTAAGGATTGAAACTATTTGAGCATGGAATATCTTTTACCTACCTGACCAACCCAAATGTAAAATCTTGTTGCCCTTGGTGCTGTCTACTCAGCCCAGTTATTTTTACTTCTGAAGTTTGTGCCCAAAAAGAAGTAATAGAGAAGAGACAGGATATTTCTCCTCTTTTCTTGGCACCTGAGAAGTGCACAAACAGAAAAAGAGGAGCAGAGAAGAACACCAGTCAAGCACAGAAAAAAAACCTACAAGAAATAGTGAGTGAGGAAAGATGTCAGGACAGTTTGGCAAAGAAACAGGTCTGTAGAGGATAACAGGCACCATGGGAAAATGCCAGAGATGTGTTCGCAAAGGGCATGGGAAAAAGGGCACGGATAGGTACTGGGAGCTGGAGGGACAGATGCAAGTAAGGATAGATATCCACTGAGGATGATACAGTGGCAGAAGCAGAAATCCTACTGAAGGCTGCACTGCTACAAAACTAAATCAGGAGCCTCACCCACCCATTAGTCCTTTCTCATGCAGCCAAAAAAACATTTCATCTTTCTTCAGCGCTCTATTCCATAGAGTTACTGCATTAGCTCAAATTGCACAGGTCTGCACTGCAAACCTGGGTACTGACTTCTTAGAACTGATTCCTTCACAAGCAAATTCCTTAAAAGTTTCTAACTTCAGAAGCTCTACCCAAGAGCACACAAGCCTAGCATGTTTTTCAAGAGTCAACAGCTGGCTAATACAGGATAACAACAGGATAATACTGCTTGGACAATTGTTACCATTTTAATCCCACAATTGCCTCTGCCTGCCCTGCACCCCAGGCAGAGGCAGGCTATAGCTCCAGAGCTGGGCTTGTCCACATGCCCGAGCTGCTCTCAGCACCACACCGACAGCACTGCCTCTGTAACAAGGTTTATTTGGTCCCAGCTTGTTATCCAGGCCCTGCATTAACCCACCACAAATAGATCCCGGAGCACCGAATCACCTCTAACTTCCTTGACAAGCCTTTAATCTTTAACAGCCCTTCATGTTTCCTGTGCATCAGCTACACCTACAGACACCAAATAACCGATACCTACAGAGTGATTTGCAGAAGTGACAACTACTCATGCACTCATCTCATGATTTAAAAAAGTTTCCTAACATATCAAGTACTTCAAATATAAAATTCACTGAGTTCTCAGTGAATGACAAGTTTATAATATTAACGCTGCATCTCGTAGCCTCATGTCTAAAATGTTATCTATAGCTAATCACAGACATTTTTCTCTTTCATACACACAGTCTCCCATAATAGTCACCCCAATTTAAGGATGAATTCATTAATACTTGTCACAATACCACAATTGATGACAGTGCCATACACAAGTCTAGGCATACATTAACATGCCTGGGGTTTTTTATGGCAAGGCTAGAATAGCAAGTAGTTAATAATACATGTGACCACACACTGAAAGATGGAGAAAAAATACCTTTCACAGAAAGTGTTGAATAAGGCAGAAATAAGAAGAGGAAAAGAAAGGAAAGAATTAGAAAATGGAAAGAAAGGAATGATCACACCTTATACTAACATGTCAAGTTAGGGTTTCATAAGCCTGTTGAACTCTGAAATTTGTTTTGTGCATTGTAGTCTTAATAGCAATTCAAGAAGAGGACTATTAACTTGTTATTAAGATGGCATGTACTATCTAATAGTCTGTAAAACTACTACATGGCAAATCTACTATTTAGAAAATGGAAACTCTCACTGCAGTAGTGTTACCTTGTGTTTCACCTAAGTACTGGGAAAATACTTTCTGTGAGAAGTGTCACTATTTCAATATTTTTAATTACAACCATTACACCAGATGTATTGTTTTCCCATTATTAATACATACTAATAAATTTTAAAATGGAGGGAGAAAAATCTGTTTTAAAAGCACTGATAGCAATGAAATTACAACCCAAGAACAAGGCTGTAATTACAATGTACATATTTGAAGGTATTTAGTGAAGTATTATTAAGTACATGTCACTAAAACTAAAATCTTGGGCAAAACCATGATTTGATGTCTACCCTCAACATTCTTCTTAACACTAGCTCCTCCAAAATATTTAAGTACTAGATACTACTGTCCAGAGACTTATTCTGCCAGAAGAGAGGAAGCAATGGATACCCACACCATAACAAGTTCATAAAATGTCTCTGTACTGACAGAAAACCTATTTCCAGTATCCCACAAATAACTCAAGTTATGAAATCATTTATTATTTCAGCTGCAAGCAGGGAGCATACTAAGATGCATTTATAATAGAATAGGAAGAGGCATGCAGTGAGTAATATTTCAGTGCAATTAAATATAATTTCAATAATAAATTATGTACCATTGTAAACCCAGTGCTTTATATAAATATCACCAATGACAGTAAGTTAGAGTGTATTTGTGCTTTATTTATATTACAGCAAGGAATACATAATGGTTCTAGGATGTTTTCTCTGTTGAAGTCAAGGGTAAAATCAAGCAATCCATGTGAACAGCAGCTCTTTCTGTTTTACTTATTAGAACTCAGGCTCTGCTATTTTTGGTTTGCAAGACACTGTTTGAGACTCGAGCATATGTCACTTACTTTCTTCTAAGCTGTAATATTCTAGCCCAGATGTGTTTGAGTACACACATAGCAAAGATTATTAAAGGATTCCCTGCAATCACCTCTAATTTTTATGCATGTATGAATAGCAGGCTAAAGTACTCAAAAAACTCCAAAAAGAGTTTTCCAGAAATCAGTGAAGAGGTTAAATCAGTGTCTGGTGGCTGGGGAGCAGGTGCCATCAAAGAGAGATGCTGTTTTCATCTCTTCAAACACTTGAGCCCTGGAGAGGAGCTTGAGTGAAGACATCCAGCAGAGGAGAGCTGGAGGAAGCTCACAGTAGAGGTGGAAGGTGCTATGGCAGAGAAGAGGCAGCTGTCAGGCTTCTGAACCTACAAACTGCTACTCCACAGAGCAATTTTGTGAACTATGAGGAAGCACTGGAAGAAGAAATTTGGACACTGTTGCCCAACTTAGGTAGTTGCTCTTGTAACCTGGGTCATGCAGATTTTGAAACTGAGACACTATTTTTGTCAATGAATTACTGCCTAAAGGTTTAAAACTCTAAATGAAATTACCTGACATGAGAGACAACTCTTGGGAAATCCAGCACTGCTGATAGCACTTAGACTCACATCTGCAATAGTTTGAGTTTTGAAAGGGAACCTTTGAGAGTTGACTAAATGCTAAGGAAAATGGATAGACTAAAAAGTTGATAGAGCAAAGAAGCATTAAATTATTCAACAGCTACATCCTACATACTTCCACAGCGCAGTATAATCCTGATTTAGCTGTGTTCCCATGAGTTGCCTCTGAATATATTCTGAGGTTTATAAATATGCTATGAAATACAATATTTTCAAGAAGTTAAGAATTAGAAGCTGGCAGCAACTGTGTGTCCTGGACCAACAGTCTCTTTAGAGATCAACAAGGTCCCAGTCTAGACTCTCACTCCCTCAGCCCTCCTTGCTCAGTTTTACTTGGACAAAAATGCCTGTAAAGTGAGTCTTTTTGTTTTCTAATTAACCATTCACATTATGTTTTACTGTAGGAAAATCCAGGAGTATTTAGGGTCTTCGACTTTGTAGCCTGAAAGTTTCTTCCCCATTATAAGCTCTAGATAAAAAGAGCATTTGAGGCTACAGGTGCAGACATAGCTTTAATCGAGGTTTATTTAATGCCCAAAGCAGTGAGATAACTCATCCATCAGCAGAGCTAAGAGGTGTGGGCAAGAACATATGCTCCATCATCTCAAATAGATGATCAACTTGCCTTTTCATTTCCCACCACGCTACCAGCAGTCATGTTTTCTCAGGCAGAGCGTGGCTGAATGCTCTCAAGGAAGCAATTTCATCCAGTCTTCCTGGAAAGGGCCAGTGCCTTAAAGGCATAATTAAGTCTTAAATACATAATAGTTAGTGACATTTAGCAAAGCATGTCATCTCTGGCAAACTGCCATCATAGAAGAAACAGCAAAGAAATCTATTTGCATTGTTTTCAGCTGGTTTGTAATTTTTTTTGTAACTGTATTGTCAGCAAGTGCAGAAGAAAGTATTAGATGAAATAAGCTGGTTAACAGACTGAACTAATTATATTGATGCAGTGAAAAGAACGAATACATTTTGTAGGAGGCAGTATTTGGTGACAAAAATAATCTCTTTAAAGCCACACAAAATGCTTTATTTCTGCTACCAGCACTTGTATAGCTTGCACTGCTTGCAAGTGTAGAGCTTGACAGATAAAATGATCATTAGAAATTCAGAGCATCACCAATATCCTGCTCAGGTTTGGATAAAACAGACCTTCCCTCAGCCCTGCCCAGCCTCGCACACACCTCCCCCTCCACATTTGCTGTAAAGAATCAATGCTTCACTTCTTAAAACATCAGCAGAAGGGCATTACCAGGAAAGAATGGCCAAAAAACCACCAACACCTTGATCTGCAGTTTCCTTGCTCCCAACGTTACACCACTCCAGTTGACAGGAACACTTGGTCATGATCTCCCACAGGAAGAGGGCAAAAACCTAATCTCAGAAAACAGAATACTGAAAGAAGGATGTGTCAGAACTTTTTAATTTAAATGTCTCAAACTCAGAGCCAGTAAAGGAGAACATGGAAACTGTCAAAAAGACATCATATTAAACCAGAAAATTCTGTTCAGGTGCTCCCCATTAGAGATTACATGAATAATCAGGTTTCTTCCCTGGTCCCCTTTCCCCCAGTCTCAGTTTTCAAATTAAATCTAAGAGACATTAATGAAATAATTTCCAGCGGAACACCCTAGGTCATACCTAACCCACTGAGTCAGTCCTTCTCCACCCAAGAATGCTCCTGGTGAAGAAAAATTATTTGTGTGTCCTGTCAAAGCAGGTAAGTCCCAGCAACTACCTGCACTGGTTTCAAAATTACTGCCTGAGCCTCAGTTGTGCCCTCTGCTTGAACCGCTGGAGAGCACAGCTTTCAGTAAAGATGCTGGGTTTGGCAGTGGATGCCCTACAGCATGGGCTGTACTGCTGCCTGCCAGCTTCACCAAGGCAGCAACAACCTTCAGCAAGGGTGGCGGGCAACATCAACATTGACAACACAAGATTCAGGGCTGCTTTATTAATGGAAGAGTCTTCTGTATTTAGTAAGGAGAACATCTTGTTACTAAGAGTTTGCTAAGCATTTAAAGTAATTTATTTTGAGAGGAGAGAAAATTTCATGTCAATGACAGCAAGATCCAGCTTTACTGTATAAGACACCCTCTGCTACATGAAGTTTAGATAAACTGAGTTTATACACATGTAAAGTTGTTCTTAATGTTACACACTAAGTACATTCACCATCAAGCCATTGTCATACCTCTGTCAGAAACTGCTCACCACATTGTACAAGATAAGGACAATCTCTCAACTCCAGAGACCAGGTTAGAGAGGCCAAGAATATGAACACTACAACTTTGCAACTATATTTGTTGTGCAATTAGATTTTGTTCATTCTTTTCCCTTTTAGCATGGGATTATTTAGGGTCTTGAAAATTACACAAAAGGTTTCATCCACAAGAATTACTGTAATCTCTTTAGCTGGGTTTAAAGTCTGATTTCCACTTTTATTTATTAAAAAAAAAAAAAAGACAGCAGTAACTGTTAAAGACAAATTAAGTTCAACTCCCCTGTTTCTTACAGAACCTTAGTGGGATACTCAGGGACAGCTTCATGGCTTGCTAGCCTGTGTGTTACTAACATGACAAGCTCATGTTTCAGTGCAGTGTTATCACACCTGTGAGCCTCATGAAGCACGGAAATCATTATTTCATTACTTAAGAGCAGTTCACATCTTGATCATCTGGCCTCAAGGGCTGTGGACCATAAGATGCACAAAAAAGCACGGTTTACAAGTAGAACAACTGCTATTTAAAAATACCAGCTTAGTAAATGACATCTTAATACCATTTAACAGATTTTTGCAACTACTAGCTATATATCCTCAAAGCAAGTTTGCTTTTAGATAAGATTGAAAGTACAGCACAAATATGAAGAGTAAAGATGTACTGAGAGGAGGGCTTGTCACTTGTGCAAAATGAGCAGTGTTTTCTGTTTCACAAAGTGACAGTGCTTTGGATACAACAGGCTACTAGAACTTACAGTTACAAAGTCCCAGGAAAATAACTTTGTGCCTAAGACAGATATTTAATTTCTTGCATTAAATACTAACACAAAGCAGCAAACAATTTTGAAATAAAGCACTTGCATAGGGCATATAAGTGAATGGAAAACTGATGCTGGAAGATGTTTTAAGCAGCAGGCTTGACCCTTATTTTAAAATGTATTGGATAAAAAGTATGTGTCTTTTTGCAATTTCAGTGATCAGGCATCTAACCCATTCCAGGTTTGTGGTGCAAAGCTCCTGTTGGGTGGCCTTGCAGCCTGCTCTCCAACACAGCATGTGAAAAAAAAGACATCTGTCCCCTTCTGGCAAAGATCAAACAGAAAACTTTAAATTTCATTTATGATGTTTATAACATTTCTCCTGTGCTTACCAATCTCAAGGCACAAGAAATGTTGTTTTACTACACACAGGGGAGACATATCAACCTTGATCCTCTGTGCTCCAGCTGCAAGACAAGCAGAAAACCCATGGAATCCTAGTTAATTCCATCCAACAGTGACAGGACTTTTCTAACCCTTCAATGCTGCATGTAGTGCTCCAAGGCATTGCAGCAAGGCTCCTGACTGGCAACAGCTGCTGAAAGGGAAGGAACAGCTCAGAAGGAAGAGCTGGCTAAACTGGGTCACGAAAGACTGTCCTCCTTCAGCTACAGGGCCGAAGTCCAGGTAAATGGGTAACTCCAGCAATGCTCCTCCAACGCCCCTGCAGCTGGGAGCACAGCACTCCCCTTTCACCCCAAGCAGCTGTCACCACAGATGCCACGAGACAATGTGGCAGCACAGGGAGTGTTTCTTGTGACAAAAGCAGCCCTCACACCCATCTCAGCAAGTGGTACATACACAATTAAATTTATGGCTGACTCACTGAATGTGCCCCACAGAAGTTGGTGCTTGGCCAAACAGGCCTCTGCACCCAGGGCCAGCCCTCCCATTTGGTTTTCCATGTGGCTGTGAGCGAGAGAGAGATGCAGGCACAGCTCAGAACAGACCCAACCAGATAAGGTTAATTCATGATCTGCCACTGATATATTTACTTCAAAGTTTTGCAGTGAAGGGATGGGGGAATTTGCTCTCCTTCTCCCTCTACCTTCTGAGATTCTGGAGCCCCACAACTCCTCACTACAGAGATATCCCTTAAATGAAATCTCTTCAGTGAACCACCTGTTTTATACTGTGTTTAGATGGTGATTTCTCTGGGGATAGCACCTGTCTCTTACTCTGTATTTCTGTATTGGCAGCACAACAGGCCTCACACTTGCTAGTAATGAGTCATTACTATTTTAACACAGTAGTGAGAATATTACCAATAAGAATTATGCCACAGACATCAGTTAAAAAAAAAAAAAAAAGGATTCTATCCTCACTGTTAAAAAACCAAACCAAAAAGACAGGAATTCCTGCTTTTCACATAAAACTACCAAACCCAGGGGCAATTATTAGAATTATTTCATGCATTACCCTTTGTGCTATCAAGGGTAGAGGAAATGCTGCTAAATTGCTTATCAGAATTAGTGCATGCAAGTGAATTAGACACAGTGAATGCTGTAGCTGTGTCTGATTCTTGTTTAATAGCTTTGGATTATACCATTTGGCATTGATTTTTCTCTCATTTTATTTTGTTACACTTGGCATTTACTTCTGTGGTACTCAACTTCACAGTTCAATACAATTGAAGTTACAGTGATGCTGAAAACATTGCTTTAACATCTTAATGGTTCAGGATATATTTGCATTTTTTCTTCCATCTTTGATCACAGCACTGCACAATTATCTCTGCAGTATTTGTTGTTGCCAGTGACGCAAAGTGTTGGAATTATTAAACCATGTTTTAACCTTATGTTTTTGTACCTCGAAGTACTTTCCTCCTTCCTGATGCAATCTGGGACTCAAAAGGCCAGCTATGCATATTACATTGTAAGATTTCTGGTATTTCCTACCTTTGAAGGTGTAGGTTAAAACAAAACAAAAACCTAAGCCACAATGACAGTTCAGATACAGAACTTTTAATTTATTTTCCCTAAACTCACACAGCTTGCAAGACTGAAAGAAGCACAGTCAACACCATTAAAATAAACAGTTCAAAATCTTTAGAAGCAAGATGTAGGCAGGCCAGTTTGCAGGTGGCACAAACTAAAGCCTTCCATGGTATTTTGCTAACAGGATTCTTCCTTTGCACATAAACTCTAATCTTCAGCTAACATCCAGCCACAGTGGATGTGTAGAAACAATAATGGAATTTGTCTGCCATTCATTTGGGTCTGAACAGCATTATGTACTTGCATTACAATCTAACAATATTTGTATTTAAGTTACAAAAGAGCAACAGAGCAGGGAATTGAATCTTCAGAATCCTGAGCATGTAACAAGCACTAAGACCATAGTATTTAAACAATTTTCATCATCTTCTCCCTCTCTCCCCAAATCATTAACTCAGTTATGGAATTGCCTCCACTTTTTCAGGGCTCATGCTCCACTCTAAGTTAGAGCACTTAGTTAGAGGCACACAGGCCTCCAGGGAAAACCAAAACTCCAATATAAGTTATGCTCTGAGTTTAGTGACAGTTTAGCAGAAACTGTCCTGTAAAAACACAATTTTTAACTTGTCATGCAAAACTATTTTCTCTCCTCCTCACATCTGGGTAGACACCCATGCCCAGGCAGCTCCAGAACCACACAAAACAGCAGACATCCCCCTGAGCTGCCCTACACCTCAGGGTGCTCCTACAGCTGACTATTTTGAAGCCAAGAGACTTGAGTCAAAAATATCCCAGAAGGACACAATGTTGCTGTACCAGAGGATCATCAGCAAGATAAGCTTCTGAGAAGGAAGGTCAGCCCTATTCGCTGCACACAAAGCAAATGCATTTTAGTGAGGAATGCATTTGGGCACAGCACTAACTGACAGAAAGGCAATCCTCTGAGTGCCAGTAGAATAATCCAATTGGTTTTTAAATCCCATTGCTCATAGCCAACCTAAATTAAAAAACCTGGCTCATTTCAAAGTTTTAGAGCACATCTTTCTAATTTTCAGTATGTCTTAAGCACACATGTATATCAAACCTACATTGCTGGGGTTCCCCCCAGTTCAAAGTCAAAACTGATTAATGTTTATTGCCACCTAATCTGTTGTATTTGTTTCTAGATATTGTATACATAAATCAATGGCTGCTGGCTTGCATAACTCCCTTTTCCATTTTTCTCTATTCCACTGCACCTGCTGCTTCTCAAGAGTGATCACTTATTTCTAAAGTAAAAGGTGATTAATTATTACTTTAGCTAGGAGGAGCAGAGTTATTTGGTCATAGATTAATAAGGACTCTGGGTTTTACAGTTTGCACTTGAATTCATGTTAAACATATTTTGTCATCTTCTGTAGTAAGGTCCTGAACTACAGAAGACAGATCACTGAGAGTTTGCTAATGCCACTGGCATATTTTGATTCTTCCCTTGTCCCCTTCAGTGGCCTACTTAAGATTTTCATCTTTTGAACTGTAGTAATTTCTTCTGCATTTGTGGGATTTTACTTTTTTCCTGAAATACATTTTAATGTATCAGTGGTATAACCCTCATATTTAAAGGACGGAGACACAAATACTTAGGGAAATTGGAAACATCTCCAGCTTATTCCTGTCATAATCAGTAATTTTCTGGTTTCTTCTCTGTCCCTTTGAATTACCACAATATGAACAACTGGGCTATTTTGCTAGAGGAGGATCTTTAAAGTTAATTACATCTGTTTCCTCCCACTGAACCAATGAGAAAGCAAGAGCATCTGACAAGTTAATATTTTCAAAAGTAATACAACCTCTAGAAGCACCTATTGCCATCCTACTTACAAATTCATATTTCCCAAATATTATCTGAAGCCTTTCACTGAGGATTTCAACACAGCTGGAAAATACCCAGAATTTTGCCATGCATTTTCTTCTTTTTCCTTATTTAAATATAGTGATAACCAATTCAGCTCTGAATTCAACCATCCACTGGCTAGCTTTTCATCATATGCATTTGCAAGCTGCTGCAGATTGTCAGTCCACACCTCTAGTGTGCTCAGCTGCCCCTGAGGGCTTTGTGTGTGGTGAAGGATTTCAATGCTGCTGTTAAAAATATACTTTTCCTTAAAGCAAGCCCAAGTTTTTGTACTTAGGGTGAAGTCTCTAATGCAATTGCATCACTAAGTAAATGAGCTATTACCTCGGGGAAAACAAAATTACAAGACTGACCAGAAATGAAATTTGTGCTTTGACTTGCACTCATGCATTGTTTCCTTTACTGGCTTATGTAAATATCTACCTGAGGAATTGGTAAACTAGAAAATAACAGCTCAGTTGACACTGTCAACCGAAGTAGACTCCCAGTTGGACTTTTTCTGAGCTAATAGGTTGTAGGCTGCAGATTTAAAGCCCCGCTGTTAGGAGTTTGAAAAGAAATTTGTCCATGATAAACTAGTTTTGAGCATAAAATTTTCTATCCCAAGCGTCTTTGAAGGCTACCCAGTTGTCTGTGCTATTTCAGAGCCTGTTGTGCTTTTTATCACTAGATATTCAGTTGCACCAACATGGGCACCCAAGTGCAGGCAAGCGAGTATGCACAGGGCATATCAGCAGGGTGGCACAGGCACACACACCTGGGTCACCTAAGCTGCAGCTAGCACAGCATTGGAGGTTAATGTCTTCAGTAAAAACACTGCAACTCTCTTCCTTCCAGTGCTTGGAAAACGTAATTATTCCTTGAAGACCCTAGCAACCATGCAACGTTACTGTTGTTCATTACCATTGCTTTTTTTGTACACATCAGCTACTCACTGGCTTCTCACCCTCCCCTCTCTCCCTGGCAGTTCTTGAGATCCAAGTCATAGCTCTTCAGGCCCTTACTAGATGGCATTTCATACTCTGCTGTGAACAATGTCTAGAGCTTGGCCATGGCTGACAGACCCATGGTCAAATCACCTTTCATATTTCTGAACAATAAAAACCATCCTGGGTGTCTTTCCCTCACACCACCTTAGGAGTAAAGTGAGCTATATTCCAGCACTAAGTTTTGCACCCATGGGAATACATCAAGGAAAAAAAAAAACCATTCTTCAAGCTCAAGAGTTTTCAGTCCAAAAGTCAGTTATCAGAAGTGCTGAGAACAGACTGGAAAGAAATCATCTGGTATGTTAAGTTAAACACCAGTTACCAACAAAACAATTACTGTTTCTTGGGGAAAAAGTTATGCATGTTTATAGTTGTCCATCCAGATGACAGGTCCTATTTAGCTTTCAAGGTTCCATACAATTAAGCTGTTTTTAAATTACAAGCCACTGATCATTACTTGATTACCCATTACTGTGTAAGTGAATTAGGAAAACAACACTCAGCATTTAATAAAACATAAAATAGATTAGCAATTAAATGCACAATTGTTCTATTGACTTGTTTTCAACAATCTTTCTCAAGACTTAAAAAAAATATATGTATTAACACTGCTGTTTATAGTGTTCATTTTAGCTTTTAAAAACAGGATAATTCATTATTTCATTATATAGAAGGAATGTGAAATTTATCATTAACACATAAAAGTAACAGTCAAATGGATTGAATGCACAACTTTATGTAGTAGAGCGAATATATTTACCTGATATTATTGGATATAATTCTTTTAGATTTGAACACCTGATTAATGTAATGGGCAGTGCTCTTTCAGGTTCTGAGTATTCAAGCAAGCACAAAGTTCCTTAAAAATATTTTTAATCCCTGTGTTATACTCAAAGATATTAAGTGCCATGTAAATTTTTTTTTAATGTAAAAAGGAGGGGAGAATGAGCAGCTGTGATCATCTACAAATTGGTTCACTTAGTTGCCCAATTCTGTCTATGAAACTGTGCTTTGTACATAAGGATATCAATTCAACACAAAAGCATGCACTGAATAAACCCCTCCATCACTGCTTAATTGCTTAATCAAACTTGATAAATATTGGAGGGCAATATCAATAATCATGTGAAATAAATTACACGGGGCAGTAAAGAAAATCTTCACTGCCGTAAACCTTGGTCCCACTGGAAGCAGGAGTAAAACTTACGGCCCGATCAGGGTCTCAGCCCATTATCCTTGTTCCCACTATACAGGAGCAGATGTCAATAGCAGGTTTGGATAAGCCACAGCAGGGACATGAGCACAACAACAGTGCCATGACTGTCTCAACTAAATACAAACAAGGGAAAGTGGAAACATCTGGGGAAGAAACATTTGTTCCACATGATCAGCAGAAAGTCTCTGCAAGGGGAGGAAAGGGGCAGCAGGTGCTTTATTTTTGCAAGGGAGTAGAAATTGCAAAGTATAGAGCAAGCTACACTGCTTAGCACAGCAGCTTGGCGAATTGGGGCAGATCATTAGCCATCCCTCTGACAAAGCTCCCTCTTTCCCCTGTGCAGTCCCAGGCACACACACGTTTAGCAGACCAGCCTTGCTGAGGAGCTGCCAGCACCCTTCCCATGCCCTGGGAGCTGATGGTGGGTGCAGCTCCTGCTGCTGTGGCTTATCCTGCTGGGCAGTGGAAAGATAATGCTGGTCCTCTTTGTAGAGGCCTTTTTGCCTGCTCCCAAGCCAAGTTCCTCCTTCAGGTTTCTGTCCTACAGACTCCTGGGTGAAAATTACCTACAGAGGGCATATTACACTATACTCAGGAGTTCTTGGCTCCATTTAGCTGTTGATGTCAAGAACACAAACACCACCATATGATCAGAGTGCTTCTAGCCTGGCAACACAAACTGCCTTTAGCACACTCAACTTTAAGGTGAAAGTAAAAGCTTCTTCTACATTTTTGTTGTTTGTTGCTTAAGTAACAGACACATATGATCTTTTGCTAAGTTGCATGCTACAATATTTGAGCAGGAGTGATATTATTCGTATTTGTGTCACCAAGGTCTGAGATGACCCTTTTTTCCCATGCAGACACACCTGCCAGTGGCAAGGTACCAGTGCCACTGAAATCACCTCCACCACCTCTGGCTTTCACTCCAGCACAGTAAGTGAGATGAAGTCTTTGTGACCAAGATAAATTCAACCACGTAACATACACTTGCTCCTTTTTCCTCTAGTAACAACATCTGGGATTTTACATCTCAGATCCTTCCTCAACACATTTTAGCCACGTGAATTCCCTCTCAGCTTCCAGCTGATGCTGGGCAAACACAAGTGACTTCTCCAGATTCTCCAGCATGGTGGGATCCTGCTGCCCACTGCAACAGTGACACTCAGTTAAAAGCATTTGCTGGAGACTGGGAAAGGATGTTCCGAGGCAGTGTGAGGTATTTCGCTGTGGTGACATAACTTCTCTCAGCCTACATTTAGCACACAGGTGCTGCTCAATATTGCTGAGGACCAGGTATCAGAGAATATGTTGTCCCTAGGCTGAGAGGATGCATGACCTTCTTTAGTAAAGCATCTTGTAGGGCTACAAAACAGACAGCTGAGCAATTCCCACTTGCCAAGGGTGAGACAAAAAAAAAAAGATGAAAACCAAGGTAACTGGTCCAGGCATTATGCACTGAAGTCTTTTTGAAGCAATGCTTGGAAGTAATTAGATTACTTAGGAAGGAGTAAAACATGAAACCATTTAAAAATAAAATACAAAATAAAAAACCCAGAGTGTGATTAAGCCTGACAATTGCTTCTGTTCAGCCCATTAATAAAAATAAGAAAATAAGTTTCAAAGAACATTAATTTGAAAAATATCAAAGAAAAAATATGTTTAAGATGACAGGAATAGCTACACAGGGATCCACACTATTACATATTGCCACTGGACCATTGCTTAAACCTAATTTAGAGTCCTCCCATCCTATTGAGCTCCTAGAATTATTAGGAAAAACAAATTAGAAAGCCTATCTCCATGGAATGATATGTCCATAATATCCAACTGTTCCATAAATGGGATAATTTATCTATCACTATTTTGGTTGAATTGTGAACAAGCAGGTTTAACAAGTAAGTCTTGCTGGACAAACCTAATTGCCATTTCAGCACACTGATAGTGTGTCTCACAATTTTTAACAGAAAAATTAATTTCCTTTTAACATGAAATGATCACATTGTATTTTATAAACACTGAAAAGAGATGATTCAGTCAAGAGTAAAAAGCAATCTTCCTTTCCTCTACTGTACTTTTTTCTTTTCTCCCATGGTATATGAGGGCATAAATACCTTTTAAGGAGCAGTTGTTTAAGACTGATCTTATCTTTTACCTCAGGTCACAGCACAAGAGGATACATTGCCTTTTTCTTTTAGCTGCAGAGGATTTCTTGCTAAAAGGACACGGTCATTCCTGTTCCTAGGAGGAATTTTTATCAAAGAAATAACACGATAATAGAGTGTGAACATGCAGGCTGGGGCTATCAACATTTGTCCTTGCTCTTAAACTTGTCTTTGTTAATAATAAATTGTCTAAATTGATTCATAATAATGACAATCTTCCCCACAGGATAAGAATCAAGATAGTTGTTTTCCTTCCTTTTATTCTGTCAGTGAAAAAGAAACCCTCATATTTTCCGCCGGGCTACTTGCTAATTACAAACAATTAATCATTAGTCTGAGACTTTGTACTATGGGATTTTAAAGTATACAATTAGGAAAAACTGAGCATAACATTTAATTGTTTGGATATATTTTTCTGCACTTGCCAGTGTCTTGTAGCAGTTTCATTTCAAATTGGATGCAATTCAAAGAGACAGGAGCAACAGCAACTAATGCCATGCTCAGGTCAGGTCCAATTTCTTTTTAAAAATGTTGGATAATCATGTTTTATTTCAAACCAAAAATATGTTTAAGCTGGAACAGGACCAGAAGGACAGTCTGGGAGAGCTGTTTCACAGTTTAAGAACCTATTCATCAATAGCTGATGAAGAAACAATTAAAAAGGGGATTTTTATCACCACATGATGGAATTAGAAGTGAGCATAAAGAACATTCATTAAATAAGTTTACATTATGATGACATTAATCAATATGGTATATTTAGTATGCCCTTAAAAATACAAGGCTCAGATTCATGACATGAAATTCAGAAGGTCTACGAGTTGAGATCAGATAAGCCAAACCAAGTCACTGTTACAAGTCACTCAACAACAGGTCTTTTTAGAATGCAACAGGAGCTGCAGTTTTTCCCTCCAGTGGCTCAGCAGCCTGAAATGGGCTGAGCAGGGCACCAAAATCCTACCTGTGAGATGAGCATTCCCAGTGGCTCAGCAGCCTGAAATGGGCTGAGCAGGGCACCAAAATCCTACCTGTGAGATGAGCATTCCCAGTGGCTCAGCAGCCTGAAATGGGCTGAGCAGGGCACCAAAATCCTACCTGTGAGATGAGCATTCCCAGTACTCTTCTACTGCACCCACCTAGGATCAGGAAATGAAGCAAGCCAAGTGTGCAGTATTTCAGCACTCACACCACAATCCTATTTTAGGAGGTTCAGCTCCCTGGTCAAAACCTTGTCAGACAAGCCCATTAAATTATATAAAAGAACCTACAAATAAGCTGTAACGTGATTTCAGTTCAGCAGATGGTGGTATTAAGGTATTGCAAGAGGCACTAAACAGTGTTTGAGCAATGTTTATTGTCTGCCCCAATATGTTTCTTTAATAGTGCTGGATGTATGAGGAATACAAAGTGCTCCATCTCTTGCTCACTTAGTGAAAATCATTTTCCAAAATCTGCTGCATATAACAGGAATCATCAGCTTTTAAAGCAACATGCCATATGGCATTTCCAAATTAGAGGTTAAGTGGAACACAATCCCATGAAGCCTAGGCAATACTCTTTCTCAGGGAGAGACGATGTTTCCAATCGTGTTTTCAGAGGCATCTGTCTCTGACCAGACACAGGGGCTCAGGCAGAAGTCCTGCTCAGGCCTTTCTGTGCTCCTTTCAGTCCCTCATAACCCTCCCTTGGGACACATGTGCTTGACTGCTCGACACTCTGCAGGCAAATAAACTCAGTGTCTTGTCCTTTCTATTTTTTTCAACTTACACATAAAACTGTACTTTACATTTTACATGATACACTACCTAGGTATGAAATGGTCTGTTTAAAAGTTAAATGGCAAATGCAGCTTCTTTGCTACTCTGTAACAGTGTTTTACTCCCCATAAGTTTATAAATTGAGTTATAGACAGAAGACAGGATGGGGATTTGTTCAGTGGAAAAAACCCAATGTTCCTGAGATTGAAGAGGAATAAAAATTATATTTGAGCAGATACCGGGATCTGGGAAGACTTATCTACTTCCAAAGTTCCTATTAAACTAGGATTAGTCTCTCTCTATGCCTATTCATAATACAGTAACAACCTACTTTCTTCCCCCAAAAAACCCAACAGAAAACCCAAAAATACACAACCAACAACTGTATCAGATACTCAGCGAGAGGAGCCCCCTAAATACCACATACAGTGATGAAGACTTCTTTCAAAAGTTTGTGGAAGTTTCAATTACTCGAATTTGAATTCAAGCACAAAAAGAGCATGAATTTCATGGCACAAGTCTCAGTGATACCTGAATCCAGATATCTACTATCTATCTATTGGGACTGCTAGTCCCCAAATCCCAGAGGAGAGGACTTTCTCTCAAGTCTAGGTCTTAATTGCTAAACAACACAAGGCAGCCAACAGCAGCCTTAGCACAATGTGTTCTACCAATAAAACACCAGTAAGAGGAGATGCATTTTTTGTGTGTGAACTGGGGAAAAACAAAAAAGCAAACCAAACAACAAAACCCACAAACAAAAAACCCCACAAAAATTAACAAACCAAACAAAACCACAACAAAAGCAAGAAACAGATAACTGGGGAGGGCAGTCAGACAAAAGAGCAAATATTATGGTATCATTTCTATTTCATATCACATAAGCATACAACTGTTCAGCAATTACTCAGCAATTGCCAGACAAAGGAAGGCTTTTTGTTTTCTTGAAGAAACACAGGGTAATTATGCCAAGTTGCCTGAGACACTGCTGTAGCTTGTAATGATTAGGCTTTATAATAATGAATCATCACACAAGATAGCACGAACCAGCCCCAATACCAAACTTAGAAGGTATTATTCATGCAGTTCGTACACTTATTACTGTATCAATAGATTGCCTACATAGTTTCCGTACCATCATTAAAAGCCTGTTTGTGTACATACATCTTTATGCACTCAGCCCACCAGGTCTTCTGACTGGATCTGGTTCACAATTAACTTTTTGAGGTTACCAGTTCTTCATCAGGAGAGAATACAGGCCAAGACTATTAAAAAATATAGGTCTTTACACTTTGAAAGCCCAAGATCTGAAAGAGGCAGACAGACATGAAGGCATTTTTCAAAGGACTAAGAGCTGGATTAGGCTCTAGTCTAGAAAGTACAAAGGCTGCATATATTACATAAGATTTCTCTCATTACAGAAGGCACCATAAGTCTTGAAGTAGTACAGATAACTACAGAGACTCAAAGGAATGGGGAGAAGGAATTCCTGCTAATGTACTTGTATGCTGAAGAGTGACTTTGTTTAAACAGCAAAGCCACATTCCATCATCTCCAAATCTCAACAACAGTCAAAATTACTCCAGGAAGAGGAAAGCAGCTCTATTTGCCGCTCTTTCAAACTCCCCAAGACACTTGAAATTCAAGCTGGTTAGTTTTGACTTTAAAAATATCTTCATAAACGTGGATTAAAAACACGTGAAGTCATACCACATTTGCACACGTTTAATTCTGTGGTGCTGGGAACCACACAGAACATGGAACAGGCGAATATCTGAAGATGATGCAGAGCAGCTGGCCTTTGTTCAAACCCAGTCACCACTTTCACTACTGACACCAGAGCCACAAGACCCAATATATACTTATTAATTCCTGGGTCAGATTCACAGGGCTGACAGGTGTGTGTAACACATTATTGTTTAAAAATTATGTGAGAGACTGCAAAGCCACCACTATCCAGTGATCAGAAACACTAAGTTAACACGATGCTGCTTCTAGGTCATCACTTTAAAACACAAACCCCACAGTCTTCCTTTATTCTTTCTTCTTCTGAGCTCAGTGAATTTTGGCATGGCTGGCTGTAGACACTCACTAATGTTTCTACATAATAGAAAGATAGTAGATAACACTAAACATAAAAAATGTTGGTGCTTCCAGTTTTATAGTAACCTCTTGAATAGTACTTTCTTAAACTGGGCATACTGCATAATCCTCTTTGATCTAAACATAACAACCACTTTAAAAAGAAGGATTCTGTTTTATGTTTTATGATGTGGAAGGCTGATTATACTCAGCTACGAATTGTTAGGTGTCTGTCCTTGGTTATGTCTCAAACATTTAAACACTAAGACATATTTTTGAACTCTTCCATAAGTAGTTCATGTTAATAAATCCAGATGAAAGCCCCAGCTTTCCCTATCCCATTGAATGATTACACAGTGTCTGAGTTTGTATGAACTAACAAGACATGTATTTCTCAAATACTAACCATTATTCCATCATGTTCTGGGATTTTAAGGGTATTTCAGTCTCCCCATTTAACTCGCATGCTTTGCACTAACTGTGGAAGAAAACCTTCAGTTTCTAAGGATGACTGCACAGGTGGTTTTTACACCATCCAGCTCCAGCTCATCACAGCTTGGACAGGCTGCCTGCCTGCTCAGTCCGAGCCAGCACCGCCTGCAGATGACAGCAGTGCCCAGCAAGTTACAGCAGTGTCCTGGGGGATCCTGTCACCTACAGCAATTCACAGGAGGGAGACCTGGACAGGTTTGCTTCACAGTGCTTCTTTACCATAGGGAATTAAAGTTGCCCAGAACAGACAAAGTTTTCCTCCTGATCTATTGTCACAGTGGCATCACAGCGCTCTACGTGACATCACCTTCACATGTTTTTAATCCAACTCCCCACTCTGAACAGTGAGTGGCTATAGGAGTGACACACTTTGGGACAGATAACCCCTTAAATCATGAGCACATATGGCTATAGCACAGCAACACTCCTGCACTGTTCTGTGTTATTTAAGGTCCGTGAGTTGGTTCTTACATCATTTTGCATGCACACTAGCTCTGGGGGTTTTTGTTCATGGAATGTAGAATCCACATTGTTCTGTTCCTTGTTCTAGAACTATTGAAAACTATTACTTTGGTTTTGCTCCACCTTTGATAAATTTCTAAATTTTAGTTGTTGAATACATTATTGTGTGACAGTGCTACATCTACGCAATAATTAAATTCAAAGAGGTTGGGTGGCCTAATGTCTGAGTCAGACTTTTTGATAGGCTCACTTATCAAAGTAAGAAATACTTTGGATTCAGTCCAAGGTGAGAAGAGCAGTGGTTTAGGAAATGATCAAATATTAGCTGTCTGAAAGCAGAAGCAAAAGAACCACCCACAGCATTTCAGGCAACTCCTGGCATTCAGAGGAACAAGGTAATCTGAAAATCTGAGTTAGTGGCCTATACACTAAAAAGCTGTCTCTTGAATTCTGTTTACCCAGATCTACCTAGCTGATGATTTTTACTATTGAGCACATGCTGTCAAACTTGCATATGAAAGAAAACATAATTTAAAATATTATAAGGTAACAAGTGTGAGACAAAATTCCAGAAAACACAATTAAGGATGTATGAGAGAACAGGATACTCAAAGATAATACAACTTTTTTCAAAGAGACAACCAGATGGCTCAAGAAAAGTACAGAAACAGGGGAATCTACTATTTACACTTTCTGACTGAATGCTTACAGTAATTTTCCCAAAGAGGGCAAGTTTTGACCTCCTTTTGCACAGCATCTATTTCTATCAGAAACACTGTGGAAAACTGATGATTTTTTAATTTGTAGAACATACATATTTATTGACAAAGGTATTAATAGGTTAATCAACAGTAGTGGATTTTTTTTTCAGTAAGGCTAGATTCTTTTGTTTGTATTCTTTCAGTAGGCTCCTTGTCCCTCTCAGTCCCCTTTGGAAAGCCTTTCCAAGGTTTTTATGGATGTGTTGTATCTGCAATACTATACTTTATTATTGCAGCCTGTCAGCCATACTCCAGGAGCTGCTGTGCAGAGCTGCCAGGTTGACTCTTCAGCTTAACTTCAATTCAGCATTCTAGTTTAGGCTAATTTCTCTACAAAATAGAGCGAAACCAGAAAATTTTTATACCTCTTTCAGGTGAAGAATAACTCCTTCAGTAATTCTACTTAGGAAAAATAGCTCTTCTAAGTCTCATTTTTGAAATCTTCCTCTCTGCATTGGGTTGAAAGCTTTACTGCCCACTACCACACCCAATTCAGCTAATAAGGTCATGGATTTGAAACAATCTCCCAAACCATGCAGAACTGCTCCATACTACTTAGTCAGCCTTGCTTACTGCTGAATATTGTTGCTTCAAAGAGGGGTTAAAACAACCACCATTAGGAAACCAGCCTTGTAGGTGACACACATGAAGAGGAACTCAGACCAAAAGTGTAAAGACAGGGCAAAGATACACACAGCAGGCCAGTGCAGCCCTCTCACAGCCAACCCTGAAGCTCGTAATAGCCAAAAGGTATTACCCACAAACAGGTCAGCTGCATTCACTGGGAGGGATGTAGGTGTAGAGCAGCAGGGAGATTACATAAAGCAGCTTTGCAGTGCTGTGAAAAAAACATCAGAGAAACAGCGATCTCATGGGGTGAAGACACGGAAGGAGAGACCCTCCATGTAGGATTAAAAGCAAAACTTTCAAAAAGTACTCTGAGAGAAACAGAAGCAGCTTATTTCAGGACAGTGTTATACAGACTACATCTGTCACAACTGAGGAAGGGCTTTTTGCCAGGGCGACTGTCAGTAGTCAGCTGGCAGACAAACACGATTTCTAGGATTAATGACAGCTAGTAAAGCATCACATTTTGCGGCAAGGAACATGAGAGGGATGGACGTGCAAAGGACATCAGCAATTGCAGAATTAAGTGGGCATGGCCTTCCTTCTTGTGATGGGATAAAGGACTTGCTGAGAGGGAAGCTAATTTCCATGCAGCAGAGTTAAAAATAAAGTGAGAAATCTACGTATTGCAAGGGTACTGAGGCAGTGCCAGGACACAGAGTTAAGACTACGTGGGTATGTACTTCAACTCACTTGTTCCTCCTTTTCATATCTGAGAACCTGCAAATTCATCATATATGTCTTACCAAAAAGCAGGAAAGCCAGAGTTACAAATCTGTTTTGACCTCCTAACTGTTTGGCCAGAGACTGGGGGAGCTTAGGGACCTCAATAACACAAGAAGGAAGAGCTTCTGTTTGCAGAACCCACTGGGTAGCAGATAAAATAACCTCTACCATCGAACAGGGTTTTACCAATAATGTGTATTTATCAGCTGGCAATATATTCAAAATGCACAAAACGGGATGAGCTAAGGGAAGCACGTTTCCTCTGCTGAACTCATGCAAGGTCTTGCAAATAACACATTACTGAAGCGAGAAAAGCATTTTGTTTCTGTCCACGTCTCTGGAACCAGCCAGAAACTGGTGGTAAAGAGAGATCACCATTTTGGAAAGCAAAGAGGCTCCAAGGATGCAATGGTAAGATCAAAAAAAATTCTAATAAGTAAGTACTGTTAAGGGGTGCAGATGAGATGTAGAAAAGACACACATGGTGCCTCTTTGCAGCGAAGCGGTGCGTGTAACTCACTGGCAGCAAGGGCACATGGACACACTGGCACAACGCCCTTCAGTAAAGAGCAGTCAGGGTAGGTCAACCAAAGGCTGAGGAAGAAGCATTCAAATTCAAATTCTGATATCAGTGAAAATTTAATGCCAACAGGAAATGATTAATTGTTCATATCTGCAGATGCAACTTCTCTTTTTTTCCCCCCAAACAACAAAAAACTGAACAAGTGAAAATAAGCTGCCAAAACTACACCCACAGAGATGATTTCAAGGACAAGTTGCATCTAGAATACTTATGCACTTGCAGTGAGGGAATAACCACGCTTCAGGCTACTTTTTTATGTAAGATATATATATACATGCACAAATTACAGCTGAACACAGGCTGAATTTCTCATAGTTTGAAATGTGGAATTCAGATGTGGTCCATGTTCCCACAGCTGATTCACCAGTCCTTTATTAAGGAGTCTCTACCCAATATAAGCCTGATCGAGCTCTGAAATAAGGCATGGTACAGCATTTTTGCACTGCCAGGGTAAGGGGTGTGTTCCATAGAGGAGCATAAAAAACTAGAAAGGAGCTTCTGTTCCTTGGGAAAGAGGAGCTAGGAATTAAGAGAGAACAGAAGAGGGACAGGGAACTTGCTGGAAAAAGAAACTTGCCAAGAAAATCTCCGGGAGTTGTGGAAAAGCAGTGACATTAATCTGGTTCATCTGTTCTTTCCCCACGTCTCCAGCAATGGAGATCTGGAAACGATGAGCTCACAGCACCTCTGGTATTTGAAGTGTATAATTTTTCAGTCAGCCTAGCTTACATTTTCACACTGGAACAATCTGACAGTATTTCCTTGGGACAGAGGCAAGAATATCCTGTACAAAGCTATTTCAGTAAGAATTATGCTGAAAGGATGAGAAACAAAAATAAGCAGTTTTAGTGAGAAATAGTCAAAGCTTTTTTTTGCCTCCCCTAATTTATACCAGGAGTTGCATGGCCCAGAGCAACATGAAAAAGCTAAAAACCATCACATGCATAGCACACTCGTTGTTCTTTTTGTGGGCTTGGCATCAACTCCTGCTTAATTTGTCACTTTGGTCCCAGCTCAGAGAGCACAGGAACAGGCAAGAACCAGCCCAGCAGGCTGGTGGGGAGCCAGGACACCCCTGGGGTTGCAGGGGCAGGCTCAAAAGGGCAGGGGTGCTGCCTCGGGGACCCTCCACCCCCCCCTCTTCCTTTTTTATCAAGTCCTGCCCATCTGCAAGTCCTGGGCTTCCCCTGCTGAGACATACACAGGGACACACACAGACACTGTTGTGAATTGACTTTTCAAAAAAGCCCCAAAATGCACTGCTGGTTGCAGCAATCATAAGAAGAGAAGGGCTCTGTTAAACATACTCATACAATACCAGGTCATACTGCTTTGGGCTACCTATTTTTTTTTTTTTACAAGAGATTTGTTCTGCAAGTCAGAAAAATCAGAAGAGCTTCTCTCTTTGCATTGCTTTCTGGAACACAGGCTGTATATTAAGTTAGAAGACCTATACTTGTTATTGATTCAGAAATCACCTCATGGACCACAGACTCTCACAAACAGTTTTCAAATGCCACTTATTGAAGTAACATGATTCCCCAGAAAGGAAAACAGTAATCAAGGAGCATAATGTACCATTTCTGGCCTAGGGAAGGTGCAGCCTTATTTGCTATATATTAAAATTAACAAAACCATTTACCAGACCTTTATAGCCTCATACATAAAAGTGTAAGATGCAGTTCTGCTTGGAAAAGCAGCCAAGAGAAATGGTATATCATTGAGTTAATTCTTTACTGTACCTCTACTTTTTTCTCAATTTAGAAAAACAAGCTGAGACAAAACCATGGAAGAAGTGATTCAGGTGTTGTTTTTCTAGCCTCCACACTTTAAAGTTACAGTAGGATCTTCCCACCCTTACAACATGAACAATACAGAGGTTTTAAAAAATGAAAAGGTTGTCCTTCTTAAGCTTTACATAAAAAATGCCCTGAACAAAATCAGTAACAAACCCTTTTCAAAAGAAGAGGGTTTTGCTGTCATATTTCAGCTGCAAAAAAATCCTATTACAATCCTATTATAACTCCATAAATGCATAATCTACACAAGTGGATTTGAAGCTTCCCCTGTTTGCTGGCCTATCCCCAAGACAGATGGAAGGGTTATAGAAGAAGAGGAGCCCAGGGCAAGAACACTGGTCCTCACCAGCTCTCACACACCTGAGCTTCCTACTATGGAACAGGCAAAGCAGAGCAAAACAGTAAAACACACAGATTATAGTAGGGAGGTCATTTGTGACCTGCGGAAGTCAGAAGTCATCTTCTAAACACAAAGTTACCAGTGCAGCCTCAGGACTGTAGGTATCATCATGCTTGCTCAGAAGGTGTTGGTTTTTGTGGTACCTCCAGTCTGAGCACAACTTAAGTTTACCTGAATACAGCAGTTCATCTGTTTGGTTAAAAAAAAAAAAAAATTAAGTGTCAAGGGCCAAATTTGTAAAGAGTGAGTCTCTTTCTAAAGGTAGGACTCAGCCTCTTCATCAGTAGAAGAGTTTTGGAGCTCCCAAGCATGAAACAACCAAGGAATGCTGGAGGTCCTTATGCAGGAGGCCAGGCCACCAGAGCACCCCAGATCTTCTCCAGAACAAAGCTTTTTCTTCTAAAAAATACAGCAGTTTTTACTTACCAGCAAATTCTTAATAAACAATCTCATCTTTCGACTCTTCAGCTCTATTTGTGTGAAACAAACTATTATGATTGTTCTAGGCAATTAGCAGAAGAAACCACCTTGGTTCATGCAAGGCTGAAAACCAGGGATCAAGGAGCATTCCGAGTGTGTAGACCAAGTAGACCAACACTTGTGACAGGTCAGCAATGACCATCAAAACTTCTCCTTACTGCACAAGAATCATCTCAGTCTCTCTTTACCCAGCATTAGCTAACCACATTTCACCTGTTATTGCACCTAAAAGCCAGCTCAGAAAAACACGAAGAACTGCAAGTTGTGACCCAGGATGAAATCACCTCACCCCCACAAGGTGCTGGAAGAACCACTGGAGCCCATCTCCAGGAAATGTCAGCCTCTGTCTCTACTGAAGAAGGCTGCTTGCAACAAAGTCTGTCTCCCACTTGGAAGAGCACAAGATCATCCCCTTTTGTATCCCAAATCAACACATTAGAAATCAGTCCCAGTGCATTTAATTTCACTGTCTGGAGCAAGTGAGATGGTCGCTATGCCTCAGGCTGACACCTGAGAAAACTCACTAATTCACAGGATTTAAATACATGAACCGGGGTGGAGAAGTGTTAGACAAAGCTGATGTTTTCTGTCATGTTGCTAGCAAGACTTAGCTTGATGCCTTTCCTCTCTTTTTGAGCCCTAATGAAGTTTAGGAAGTTTGGCTTCTGCTGTCAGGAGACTAACAGAAAATGGGGCAGTTATCAGAGTCAAATAAAAACAGCTGCAGCTTTGAGCTTCACCTTACGTTATATCCAACAGTGATTGGGTAATGTTGAATTAACTTGAAGCTGTAATGCAGACTGACTATATCCATAGTGACAGAACTCTCAATGAGACTAGACTGATTGCAAAGATTTCAGCAGGTCAGCTGTAATGAAGCAGTTCAGCCATCATATTCCCTACTTTTGACCTATACTCCCAGTATATTTTGAAGTGTATTATACTCCGACATTTTAATTGAGAAAATTAATCTGTTCTTACAGCATTAGAAAGGTTGAATGGCTTGCAACAGTTCAGTTTGCCCTGCAATAATACTCTAATCCATTTTTTTCTTATCTCAACCCTGCACAAGGCTTGCACCCCTAGTAATACAGGGGGTAATGTACAGTAATACATTACTAATATGCCAATGGTACTACTTCCTTCCCTTCCCCCAGCAACCAGGGAAAATATCCTAATATCTAAGATGATGTATTTCCCCCCCCACATCTACGTATATGGTTACCCCTTGGTTTAACTCTCCAAATACACCTCATTTGCATACATAAATATCTGAAGGACCTACAGTTTCATTTGATAGATCTAAGATGGTGATGCTCCTGTTTAAATTTTCTTAAAACTTGAAGTGATGTTGATAATAAAAGAAATGAGACTTCTGCAAATAGGCTTAAGACCTAAAATTATTGAGGGTTAGTGCCTCTTCAAGTATAAGTCAGTATATTTCTTTTGATAAAGCTCTGTTAGTTAACAACAGCCAGGATCCAGTCCCACCTGGATTGCCTCTAAAGTAGATAAAAGTAGTGCTGAACTCTGAGGCATGAGCCAGTACCAAAGAGATTTCAAAGACTTACTGCTTATGTTTTCCCAAAGTTAAATTCAGATTCCACCTTCCTTTTATTCAAGCATGGTAAGTCCTTGACAAACTTGCTTGAAAAAATGGCACATGGAATAGATACACTTCTGTTTTGCAAAGGTATCAAGGATCAGTAATTACATACTCCTACTCTGAAACGTACGTGATACTTGATGCAAAAGTGAACGCAGCTCTGAGTAGTCATTTTATTTAAGAAAAAAAGAGAACCTGTCAAACTAAACATCATAATCCTGTGTAGTCTGATCATAAAACGAAATACTACTGAAAACTGACTGAAGGTTTTGCTATACTACAAGATAAGATCTTGGCAAATGAAGCTGCTGCAAATGTCTGAGAGGATCTTGTGCATGTGCTGGATCACATAACAGTTTAAGGCACTTCCTTCCCTTAAGGAGTTGGGACCTCTTTCTGTAATTTACACACTTGAATTTTATTTTCAGCTATGTAGGAAACATTCTTTTGCATTGCAAAGTCCTCAATACTGTACTCCACCAGAGACTAGAATAAAGTTTATTTACTTGCTCACTCAATAATGACTGAGAACAAAATTTTCTATGCTGGTGGAAAAAGGTGTAGTATTGCCTAGTATTTAGTCTGTTAGCTGTGTTTCAGCAGTCTCACAACTTAACAGAAAACAAAACAAATTGAAAGGTTTGAGTCCTACTCCTGCAGGCAGTCTGTGCACACAGTCCCATGCTGGAAGTGACAGTGTGAGCTAAGATGCCAAGCCTCAGGCTCCTGTCTCTGACTTGGGATGAAGGCCAGGTGTAGCACTGTGTCCAGCGGCACCCTGCTGCTGCTCCTGTCAGTCATAAATGCGGCTTCAACAAAAACACAGTTGCTTTTCGCCCAGATGTAACAACAACAAACATCCAACCTTATCTAAGCAAGGCAATGTACACAAAAGCGCAATACAAGGCTACAGGAAAGTAATTTTTATTTCTTGTAGACAACTGAAATGGGATTCCAGACAGTGAATGATGTAGCCCTTCCTCTTTTCAATGTCTCCAGCTTTGCGAACAGCAGTCTAGCTCAATTACTTGTAGATGATATATAAAGGCTACTGCTGAAGGACTACAGATCAGTTATCAAAAACATCATCTGAATATATATAATGCCTGCTAGAATATTCTAAGGTTTATCCTTGTGGCAAGCCTATTTGCCAGATGAAATATTTCAAATAATTATAAAATTAGAAAAACATATATGGAAAGGTTCATCATGGATTATTTTGTTTGAATTCACTCTTCATTTCTTCTTAGAATCTCCTAGGTCACTCAAGTACAACTATATAGCTCAGAAGACAAGCAAGCCACTTTTTTTTAGACTTTAATAGAAATAACGTAGCAGGTTTTATAGATGCAACATATCCAGAATTTATACACTGCTGACTACAATTTAGAGATTCTTTTCCTTGCCTTCTGTTTCCTTGATAGTCTCATACCTTCAGGGACTTTTTTTCTTAATTTGGGAGGGGCTGGGAATGTGTGTATGATGAATACTATGCTATTTACATAACTTTGGCCATTGACTTCAGTGAGAATGAGGCTAGAACCAATAAGGCATGTTATCATAAAAGCAGTTTGCAAACTGTAACTGCTCCTTCTTGCCACACTGCGGGGAAGGTGTGATTAGTGATGCCATTATCCTCGCCTGGCGCTGCAGAAAGAATTGTAACGGAGGCTGAGAGACTGCCAAGGGCCTCGGAGGGAAGCAGTGTTTGCACAAGAAAATAGACTCAGAAAGAAGCTCCTGGCTCAAAGGGCAAAAAGCACTTTTCATTACTCTGAAGAGAAAAGCAAGCCTTAACTAAGAATACTCGTGTCAGGATTTTAGGTGGAAAATTAAGATAGGGCAAAGACACAATAATAAACTCTTTAATAATCTCAGTGGTATCTAGCTTTTTTAACGTACCAAAAAGTATCTGTACTTATGTAGCTCAAAATGATAATGTAGTGAGAACAAAAATATACACGTCACCACACACTCACATTTAATCTACTGAGAACATGGAGACAACTTTACACACAGGTGTAAGTTTTAAATATTTTGGAAACTTAAATAACTTGAGTTACAGTAATTAGTACATAAAGTACACAAATTAGGCTGCCCATTCGTATTTACATACATGCTTGGCTATGAACCCCCACAGAAAAGATTCAATAAGCATCAGTGCCACACAAATCACAGCAAGAGCAGTTTGTGTTGTGTTAACTTCTATTCTCATTGCTTTGAGTACATTGTTGAAAAATTTTACTGCTTTAACTAGGCTAGTGTTCACGCCTCTGTAGTCTGTAACTTTCTGAGCAAAACTTTCCTTCCATGTGCATTCAGATTTAAACATGAGATTAGTTGTATTTAATCAAGGGTGCATGAATATTTGTTGCTGAAAAGATGACAGCAGCTTGGAAGGTTTATTCTAAAAATTTTGTTCCAGTAAGTCAGCCTAAAATTAATACAGTCCCAGCACAGAAACCCACAGAAATTAATATGAAGGCTCCTTTTATAGGCCTGATACCAAGGCAAGTAAAACCAAAACCTGAAAATTACACATACATGCCTCAGCGTAGAAAAGCTGAACAGAAACTAATTTTCCTGAATGTCAAAAAAAAAATTGGTTTCAGTGAGCTGCTAAGTTTTAGAATAATTTAGGAACGATGCTATAAGTGAAGTCCAAAGCGTTCTGAAACCCGCTAAAAATTAGCATTTCCTCTTTATTGTCCACTTCTCTCTAAACACATTCTCTTTTTTTTTCACTGATAAGTTTAGGCATGTAACTTCCTCTTCCAAAGTATGGCCTTTGCATATTTAAGAGGAGCTGCCCCAGTAGCTAAAACAAAAGTAGTTGTAACATTCAGAATTTGCCATCTGACCAAGATTTGAAGATTGATGCCACGTGACAACCGATGGGTCAGAGCTACCTGCTCCAAACCAAGTTAATAAGCCCTCTTCAAAGGAGCTGAACTACTTCTACATTGTATTCAACTTAAGAATCTGTAAGAACACTGGGAGGGCAGTAAAGGGATGGACATGGAAGTCCTTGCCGGGAAGGAGGAGATTGGCCACAGCTGCACCACTGCAGGGGGAAGAGGGGATTCTGCAGTGTTAACCATGCACATGTGTATAAACTACACTGCTCTGAGCTGCAGGATTCAGAGGTCTCATGAAAAAAAGAATTAACAGCAAGTTTGGCATACAATTAATTAGTCCCCATACAAATTTCTGGAGTGAGCCCTGTATATTTAGGGGAACAGAATGAGCACATGAAACAAAACTAACCAATGAAGAGATAATGGCGTATCAATTAATAGGTAGCAAAGACAAAGGGTGAAGGGATGTGCAAAGGAGCCAAGAGTACCTGAAATTTCAAAAGGCATTTCAGAACAGAGTAAGCATACCTTGCTCTTTTGAGCAAGCTATAAATAAGCACATGTTAGTGGCATCACTGAAAGACAGCTCAAGATAGAAAGCACTGTAAGGCAAGTATACTTTTGTATGATGTACACCTCTTGCTTATACTACAAAGGAGGCTGAGACACCTGACCTAAAATGAGGAGCAAGTGGCAAAGACTGGGCTCCATCTAAATGTTCAATTCCAGGTCAATACTACTGAAAATGGTTCTTACTTCTACAAACCTAAACCCAAATTAGCAAACAATTTAACAGCTTTGCTGGTATCTAAGCCTATTGCCTGTCTATGCAGAGCTAGGATGTATGCAACACAAAGACCAATCTGGTGGTTCATAGCCAGATTTATTTGCTCTTACACCTTCAGCCACTGTGCATGCTAAATTTGTAATTATCAGTTTATAATCAATATAAAATAACAATCATAAGGAAAATGTCTATCCTGAATTATTACAGCATAAGATCTATAATGAATCGTATAAAACAAGAATCTTTTCATTGCTCAAGTATTAGTTTCCATTTCAGGGACTGGACTATACAGAGGATTGGTAATGAAATACAGATTGGCAATGAAAAAGCAGCTTTTCATCAGCAGGCTGCCAGCTAACTCCAGTCCCATCTACAGAGATCCTCCTAAGCCTTCTGCAGCCAGCAGGCCAGCTGTGCTGCTCCACTTCTTACTGGATGCATGTCAGTATCAGAAAAAGGAAACACTGCCCAGAAGAGAAACTGCCCTGGGCCAGTGTGCAGCACTGTCCTCTCACAGGCTGCTGGCTGGCCTGAACGCCCAGGTGTGGCACAGGACACCGTTGTCACCTTGCTTGCTGATAAAAACAGGCAATGAACTTCAGCTGCATGACTATTTCACAACATTTCATTCAGCTACAGAGCACTTCTGGGGAACTTCTGAGGGATGACTGCCCATCTAAGCCTTGTCACTTTGCCATGTTCCTCCCTCTTTTTGATAATCATACCAATACTGTCTGGCACTTGGACTGTTCTGCCGTGTGCAGATCCGTGTTGCAATTACACTCAATGTTGTTTGCTGGGAAGCTGGAAGCTCCAGTTGCAGAGAGGCTGCACAGAGCAGCTGCTTGCCAGGAGCAGAAACCTTGGAAAGCCAAGTAGGGAACATAATTAATGATGCCTGTTCCTCTGACCAGGAGAACACTTGGACCCAAGATATGAAGCAGCAATTACTGAAGTGCACTTACAGAACTGTGGAAAGGAGCTCTAATGTAATAACTATCAACAATATTCTACAAACTGGGTACACGTGATGCATCATTCAAATCATTACTCACACTGATCACAGGCAAACAGGCAGAGATATAACACACTCAAGGAAACAATGCCAACCTGGCAGAAAAAAACCCCAAAATATTTCTAATGAGAAAGGAGGCTTTTATACCTGGAGATGACTGGGCTTCCCAGGACACGCTATCTTCACAGAAATAATGGCTCTATCTGCATCTCCATATCTTGGAGATGCTAGAACTAGGGGTCTTGGAAGGAGCTACTTCTTTTATGCTTTTATGATGCTTTAAAGATTATTGCCATTAATTGTCATATCTGCAAGTATTTCTTGGTGCCAGCGAGGTCATAAAATGCCAGGCAGTGGAAGTCGCACTTAATCTTCACTTTACACTCACAAAATTGTTTTATAAGAGAGAGCAGATACCAAGAAAAAGAAAATTCCCACTCCTCTATCAGCCTATAGTATAACTGTCTTTCGTGTACCTCAAAGTCTGGAAGGTACATGAGAAATACATCAGTATGAGAAGTACATCAGCAACTCAGGAACCTGAGTGCCCCAGGCAAGATGTGCCACTCCTCACCAAAGTCAGGATTACTGTGCTGGACTGAATTACATAATCATGAGGAAAGAAAACACTTTCTGGACGAGAAATCTCAAAGCTGGAACTGACAGAAGAGTGCTCAGGGTGCTCATCTCACACTTTATTTTTCCAGTGCAAGAGCTATTCCACTAGAGATTCTTTTCTTTGCCTTGTGTCAACCAGCATTCAAGGAGCAAGCTGAAAGGGGAAAGGCATGGTTTCTTAGGAAGATGCTTAACTTCCTCTGACTTGTTCCTGCAGTTTTGGGTGTCAACTTCCAGTTTTTGCAGGAAAAAGAAGTAAAAATCAGTGGTGGAAGCAATCAAACCTGTTTGTTCCTTCACTCAGGACAGTTACTGTCTGTGATGCTTTTCCTAAGCTGAAGTACAGACTACACCAATCTAAAGGTCTGTGGAATATTAAAAAAAACCCCAAAACCATACAAAAAAGTACACTAAAATCTCAAAACTTGTGGGTGAAAACACCTCCCACAAAGCAGTTAAACCTAGTCTGAGGCTGTGGGATTACTCAAACCATGTTTGCTATGGCTTGGCAAGTTCCTGTGCAGTTGGTGGTTTGAGAAGGGTCCCTGCCAGCCCTGGACTCAGACCCGCAGCAGGATGTCTCCACATCTGGCACTATTTACTATTGCTCTCCTGCCTCTGGCAGGGAAGGGAGGAAGGAGTGGGGACTGGCACATTGCCAGGGTTCTTTAGCTGGCCTGAGATATGAAGGGGGAATGGCTTTACATCTTCTCAGCCATCAGCTCCAGCTGAGAGCTGCACTGAAACAGCTTCATTTGTTGGCTTATCCCAACTCTGTAATACTGTAGTTGACATTAGAGATCCATTTAGGCACATTTTTTGCTATCAGTGTTATATTGCTTCCATAAGCACATCACTTAAACTATCACAGTTTTAAAAACCAAAGTTATTTAGAAAGGGGAAAACTCCAAACAAAAACAGCTAAACCGAGAAGAATTTTAATTTGTTAAGAGTTTGATAAACAAATCATGACAAGGGAGTGTATAGCTCTACCACCTCAGAGTACAGCTTTTCTTGCTGTCTCAGGATGGAAATACCTCAACTTGTCAATTTTCCAATCTATCTATGCAGAAGTTAAAAAAGAAAAAAAAAAAGGAAAAGAAAAATAATGGTAATTTAAAAAAAAGGGAGAAAATACCTCTTTGGGCAGGGGAATAAAGGTGAATGACTTCTAGCTTGCTCAAGGTAAAAGGTTCTCACTCTGGAGAAAGAGTATTGAGTGACACAAAATCCTGGAACAGTGCAGTAATAGAGAAAGTGATGATTTCCACTACTTGAGAAAGAGGAAGAGAGGCTGGAAGAAAGAACTAGTTGTCATGCTTTGTCATTTGCCTCTGCACTTTTCCACATTTGGGCTGGTATCTCTCTGAGAAGAGACAAAAGTAAAGTTATTTCTGATCTGCAGCACTGCAGAGTTTTTCAGCAAACTTCCTAACCAATCATAAAACAGATCTCAATGTCCACAAATTCTTTCAAGGTGCACCTGTAAAATATTAAACAATGATCCTTACAAAGGTCCACTCATTCATTTACTCAGTCCCTGCCTATAAACTCTCAAGTTGGTAAGATTAAGTCAAATACTTTTTTCAGTGTTAGCATTCATAAACTCTGAGTGTATTTTACAGGTCTTACATCTGATGAGATCACTTCTTGTTTTCCTCTGCTCCAAAGAGCACAAAACTCAGGCCAAATTCCATACTCATTTAAAGCCAAACTGGTTGGTTTCAGGTGGGAGTATAGCCCAAATCAGAATTGGATTTACTCCTGTATTTCCTGAATGAAAGAGACATGATCTCATCAGGGCATTAAAGATCCTCTACAAGATGAGTCTGCACCTGTCAAACACAAAACTAGTGTGCACAAAATGAACCACATCCTACATGAGTCCTCACAAAAATGGCAATGGCCCACTCCCCACAAAAACAGAAGGAAACCTAAGTGGTACAAACAGCCTATTACAGTTTTAGGGCAAGTATAATTTCATAAAATTTGCTGATGTTGAAAATCTTTTTTTTTGCTCCCAATAAGTACTGGGCAGACTCAGTTTGGCCAGAAAACACCTACCATGATGATTCAGGTATACAAGAGAGGTGAGGAGGGGGTTTTACAAGGGCATGGATCAATGAGACAAGGGGTAATGGCTTAAAACTGAAAGAAGACAGGTCTAGATTAGATACAAGATGAAATCTTCACTATGAGGGTGGTGAGCCACTGGAACAGGTGCCAGCAGAGAAGTGGTGGATGCCCCATTCCTGGGGGTGTTCAAGGTAAGGTCGGATGGGACTCTGAGTCACTTGGTCTAGCGGAAAGTATCCCTTCCCGACAGGGATTGGAACTAGATGGCCTTTAAGGCCCCTTCCAATCCAAACCATTCTATGATTTAAACTTCAAACTTATTTCAATTGCGAGTATTAAATACACCTTGTACACCGTTTCAAAGTTTTGCAGCAAATAGTGGTTTTAAGGTCTTATTTCAGCATTTTCACAAGGAAGTTTTTTAGCCAGAACAAATCAGGTTTAATTCTTCTTTATACACAGAAAGGTAACATTCAAAGGCAAACAAGTCAGTTACTGTAAAAGAGAAACAGTCGTACTGAGCAATAACACAAAACAACCCCTTCAATGAAGAGTTGCAAACTTGCAGCTGATTTTTTTTAATAAAAATTAAAGAAAATTACTAGATCTTGCAACAATTGAATCAAAATCAGTATTTAAATGAAAAAATAAAATCAGTTTTTGCTTAGCCAAGCCCCTTCTTCAATGAGATTAGACTCCTTAAATAAGTGTGGCTAATTTTTGCTTCAGATAATGCTGAATCACATTTGTTGTCAACTGTATCTCAGTCAGCTGAAAGCTAAATGGCATTTATTCCATCTAAATGGAATGTAGGTCTTGACTACATTCTTTCTGCATATTAAGTGCAATGCACTGTTAGTCTGATAAAACACTAAGTCTCAGAGCAACACAGATTGACATGGATTTCCCCCCTAAAGAAGTAAGTGTCCATATGTGGAGCTGCAGAAAGGACACAACCAAGAGCTGGTCAGAACACACGTGTTTTCAGGCAGAGGATACAAAGGTCTGTACAGCTCTTGGCTCTGCACAGATTAATTCTCACTCTTACCCAGAATACAGATGCACATTAATGCTTTCATTGCTGTACCCATAAGCGTCAGCATGGAGAGTCATTATGCTTACTTCCAGAGCTCAGCACAGTTATTTGTCAGATACTCTGGGTGAGCATCATTCTCTTTATTCAATCACACTATAATAAGCAGGATCTTCAGTACAGTTGACTGGGCATTTATTTTGGACTTACCATCTCTCATGGATCCAAAAGAATATGGACTAAGAATTGAATCCGCTGAGGGTACTCTAATTCTTTGGAGTATTTTTATTGATGCACAAAATTGCATTTGACTGCATTTTTAAGAAACAAGGTAGGGGATTTCCTAGCTTATCAATTTTGCGATGACAGCTCCCCATGCTCAACTTTCCAGCTTCCACTGGGAAGCTCCTATTTCCTCCCATAAGCATAACATCCAGTGAGAAAAATGAGGTGCCTAGGACCTTGCATGCAACCTTGGGGCTAATACCAGCGGGGGAATTATTGCTCTTGGTGTCATATTTGATTAGCAAGAGCACCAATAATAGTTTGAGCCTGCTTCTTTGATGTGATATCCTACTCAGTGGCAAGCAGTTAAACACTACTGATAATATTTCTAGACAGATTAGAAACAGCCTTCATATTTTGTGGTTTTCTTTCTCAGCTCCAGTCTTTCCATATCCCAGGTTGTTTGGCTCCCCATGGCTTTTGCCCACTTTCACCAACAAGAAAACCTTGTCAATAATACAGATGTTCAACTGTCCCTCCTGCTTGCCTCTGCACTGACCTTCCTGCAGTACCACATACAAGGCAGCCAGGTTACAGGCCTGTCATTCTACCACACAGCACCAGGAACCACTGTGGTGATGGAAACCAAAAATACAACTCAGATTTAAAGGCATTTAAGATACGGGAGAACATGTACAGAGCTTTCACCTTTTATTTTGCCTGACTTTTCCACCCCAATTCCTCAGACAAATTCCAACAGCACTGACCTATGTCAATAGCTGCTTTTACCTTGTACTTGACTGTGTCACCTTCACTGCAGGCTCACAAATTGATCTATGATTCCCTTTTTCTCCTGATAGTTAGACAGTGGCAGATTGTCCACACATCTCAGTTAAGCAGGAAATTCTATAGTTTGACAAAAAGGCAGGGGTATCACCACTGAACACCTTCCCCTCGTTTATCTCCAGAGGGTCTGTGTTTTTCCCTACTATTTTCCCAGGTCTGACTCTTCAAGTTTCTCTGTGTGGTGCCCTGTTACAGCTTTATCAGTTAAAGGTAAAAATGCATTTTATACGGAGTAGTCCTCACAAATTCTCTAATATGAGTGTTATTCATGCTCCTTTTATTTCTACTCAAAAAAAAAAAATTATTTCTACTCTAATACAATGCCACACAAACCTGATAAGAAGAAAGCCCAATTACTACAACAGGACAACATGTTCAGAACTCAAGAGTAAGGCTGATAAGCAGCCAGATAACACACTAATGAGTAAATTTCCTGTAGTCAATTAAATGGCCAATGAAGGTATCCAAGACACCTGTAGCATTTTATAAAGGAAAATATAAAAAGGTCCAAATAGAGCATTTAAAAAAATACACTATAAACTCATGGTATATTAATTTTTCCACTTAGAATGTGGATAAACAAATTAGCCAAAAAGCAATCTTTTTATGATAACAGTTATTACCTGGTTGTATAGAACTACACAATGGAAATTAGTCAACATATGAGACATGCAACAGGTGAAGACTGCTGAACACTCAGATGCCCCTGCATGCATGAACTATTTGTTCACCAAAACACATTATTATACGTGACCTTCATCTGTCCTGACTAAAGTAGACCTACAAAGTTGAGCAAGGCTAAGCCTAAGGAAAGAAGGTGTGGAAAGGCTTTGGAGCAGCAGTTGTGGTCACAAGCAAGCATCTCCTCCCAGAACAGTATTTTTAAGTGACACTGATACTGCAAATACTTAATGCAGTGGGAGACAGAGACCCTGGAAAAAATAAACAATACCAGCACTACAGCTGTTCTGATTTCTCCACAGAAGCATTTTGGACATGAAGATAGTGGTGAGAATAGTAAGGCCAACATGGACCAAAGCTGAGATGTACATATGACACAAAACATACGAGCACAAATACCATCTGTAGCACAGCTTACTTTAGCAATGTTATCCACCTTAACAAATATCCTAAGGGTTATAAAGTCTGAAACGATCTTAACTTCTACTCTGAAGATTTATTTCTCTACCTACACAGTGATAATTGTGCTTATTTCTTCCTATTTGTTATGTAAACAACTAGCAGTGATAGAGCAAAAGTCAATCATGACAACCCTTGGAAAAAGTCCTGTGATAAATGGCAGCAGTTAAGGCCATTGGAAAAATAACTCTGCATGTAGTGATGCTCTCTAGCTCCTCATCCAGCTTGCTCTCATGAGGTGTGTTAAAAAACATCCATCTCAGTAGCAGACATGAGAAAGACAAGCAGTGTTTTTCACCTAAAATAAGGCAGAGTGGTCAGTAGGCAGAAGTGTCCCAGAACACAAGTATGCTTCTTTTTCCTGTGCGACCTTGGGCATGTCATTTAATTTGTCTGACTGTTCCTTCTCTACAAAAATGGAGATAACTACACAAGAGCTCTTTAGAATTCACTAATTCTTGAAGACTGTCAAGTAGTAGACCAAGCCAGCAACAAGAGCAAGGGAAAGAAGGCTGGCAGGCTGATGCTCATGCAGCAGGGCCCTTTGTCACAGGACAAGAGGGAATGTTTTTGAGCTGTAAGAGGGGTAGATTTAGACTACATACAGAGAAGAAATTGTTTACAAGCACAGTGAGATACTGAAACAGACTGGCTGGAGAGGTGATAGAAGCCCCATCCCTGGAAACATCCAAGGTCAAACTGGACAAGGCTCTGAGCAACCTGGTCTTGTTGAAGACATCCCTGTTCACTGCAAGGGAGTTGGACTAGATCACCTTTAAAGGTCCTTTCTGACACAAACCATTCTATGATACTTTAAGCTGGAATTTCACTACCTTTGGTGTCTTCCCTTCTTTCCCCCTCTAAGATATAATCTGCTACTGATTTAATCATCAGGAAAGGAAAATCAGTTTAACAGGCAGTAGTTTAACACCTTGAGAGAGCTCAAATAAAAACTTCCCAATAATGAAGTGCTGATTAGGGCCTAGTAACCTCATATTTTGATCTCAACCAGGTAAACGAAGAGTGAGGCTGCTACATGCTGGCCTTAACATCGGCTTGCCCTCCCTTGCAAAGGTCAGCATTTAGGCCTCAAACACTCAGAAAGATGAAGAAATTTTTATATTACAAAATATAATCAGTACTGGTTTCTTAGGCATACTCAGTTGAGGTTCCCATGCCTATCAGTGGTAGATACAGAGTAAGACAACAGCTGCAGCAAGAAGAAAGAGCAGTCACCAGGGCTTGCTTGCTCTGCAGCACATCCCTCTCTACCCCCAGCAGCCTCCAGGCTTTGCCATGACTGCCCACAGTACAGCACAACCTAAGGCCCCCACAGAAATGGGGACTCCTCTGTGCCCTCTTCCACAAGGGCAATAGGAACTGCTCTGACAAAGCTGCTTGTGGAGCCACAGCCAAAGTCTTGGCCTCACTGTGTCAATTGGGAATGTGCCAATGACTCCCACAAGGCTAAACTTCACCCTTTGCTGAGACTATGAAGTGTAAGCAGCCTTGACTCACTTCCAGCACCACACTGATATTTGCAGGCTGCAGGAACATGCACATATTCGATGTCCTGTGTCACTTAAACTGCATCAATCTGCATTTTTTGTTCAGAAAGATTTCCAGAAGTAGGATGATATTTTAAAATTTTATTTCATGTTGAGTTATTCTTTAAAATGAACTCTTACATTTAATTTTATAGTTATTATTCATGTTATCTGGTGACATTGGTCAATGATAACATTAAATGTGACACACTGTACTAAACCATGTCACAAGCTTTATAAACATAATGACATGTCAGATTAAGGCACACCTAAGTATTCTCATTTTTAAGGAAAACTACTGGTACTTAGCACTCATGAAACTTCTTACCTTATTTTCGAGGTCAAAATATTCCCTTTTCCCCTCTGTAATGAGACTTACTGTTTTTTTCCAGATCAAACTATTTCTTAACCGAAGAACAGCTGCTTTCAATATCTTTGAGCTTCTAGTATTAAATTAAAACGGCCTCTTTCGACTGTGGGATCTGTCAGGGGCTACAATTACTCAGAAATAATGCAAAACCTTTATGTTTTAGCTATATATAAAAGCACATTACATTTCAAACTACAGTGCTCTATTAGTCAATTTTAAAGTTTCAAGTGCATTCTAATATTCTTAATTTCAAGAAAAAAATCTAAAATAATTGTTTTTCTGTTTATGGAGAGAAAACAAAACATGTTGGAACTTCTAACACAAAATGTTTCCATGTAAATCAGCTCCATGTCTGAGATGAGAAATGGAAGAAGTTGAAAGAATCCAGTTTATTAGAAAAGGATAATTTTGATTTAGTAACTTGGAATTAGTAAAAGCTGTTAGTTGTTTTTCCTCCACAGCAGAAAAGCTGCTAACAGTCTCAAGTTCCTATGTGACTCTGCTCTTCCAATACTTTCAGGTTTTGATTTATTATTATCCAAGAACAAACATCTAATATCAGATTGTTGCAAATAATGCTGCAGCCACAAGGAGGAACATTTTACTGAAGGGAGTCAGAGCAGCACAGTGCCAGGGAGAGACCAGGAGTACCTGCTCAGACCAGAGCCATGCTCTGGCCACTAACAAATTCTCCATGAGCAAAGGAATTCCCAGAGCAAATAGGCTACTTACTGCACCTACATGTTCTCCCACTGCAGGTGATCATTTCCTTTTCATCATTCACAATACCAAATGACATTCTGTAACCAGCTTCCCATTCAAAATATTGGCATAAGATTTTACTCACATTGGTTTCCTGTTGTGCAGCCTCAACACCACTGCCCTGGTGTTCCCAGGAAACCAGCTCCCTTGGGAAAAGGAATTTGATGGAATAGTGAAATCCCAGTTCCTTTGCTCACCACAGACTGCAGCTCCCCTCAGATTTCTTTTGACTCGCTCTAGCAATATCAAAATAAGGATAAATAACTCCTAACTTGCAAACCTAGCTAACTGAAGCCCTACACATCCATTTGGACTAAGTGGAAGAGCACAGGCCTTCTCCTGGCCTCCTAAGCACAGAACACTCTTGGTACAGAGTGAAGAAATCATTGTCTAAACTATGAAAAACCACCATGATTTTGTCAACATAACACATATAGATGGAACTGTGCTGAAGCTGAGTGATACACATCAGGCCATGGTTTCATCTGGAGCTTCTCTCATTATTTGGGAGGACCCAGGAAAAGAAAGATCAAGGCAGAGGTGAGAAGGCTGAGCAGCATGCACAACAGAAAGAAACAGCTGAACATTTAGAGGAAGAGTGGTTTTAGCCAAAGTTGAAGCAGAACCAGCCCCTTTCTCTGGGCTCAGAAACACAAGCATTCCCAAGCACAGCACCCACCCACAGCAGACAGCCCTGCTGTGGGGACACCCTGCAGCTCCCACAGCCCAGCCCCAGGGGACAGCAGCCACACTGCTCCCAAACATACTCTGCAACCACTCACACAGTGACCTCCACACTGCTTAGTCCGCAGTAAATCCTCATCAGCATTTACTCTGAGGAATTAAAGGATTACTTCACTAGAACGGCCTGAAATAAATACCCTGAAGACAACTTCTTTAATAGTTTACTAAATGAACAAGCCCAGTTTAGTTGATGCAGCCCTAAGAGCTGAACAAGATTAAACAGTGGCCTCCTATTGCCCTCTCCCAATCCTCATCAACCTCTCCCTGGCACAGGCCAGAGCAGACACCAGGCTCCTCCTGCACCACATCTCAGGTCCTCAGCCAGACCCCTCACCTGCTTTCCCACTGGGGCAGCACCTAACCTGTCTCTACTGCCTTTGAGCACCAAGAACTCCCTTCTGCTTTAGCCAGCACCGGCCCTAAGAGCCAGGCTGCACGTGTCTGTCGGTGCACTACAGGGCTGATTCCATAACCCTTTATTGCTGCAAGCAACACTGCAAGCTTTCATTTATAACAGGAGCCGGACAGCCCAGGACCACAGGAGAACTAAGACGTGTGCAAGGAGGCACAGAGAAGGCTGGGCTCTTGCAGTCCAACTGCTATGGACACACAACAAATGTATGAGGTTGATCTTCCAAAGATAGCCCTCTTTACTAAAGAAATCCCTTGTTCCTCAATTCCAGAATAAATCTAGATGTTGTTCCAACTTGCAAGACTGCAGCATACAAACTCCCTCAGTACATTTAAAGGGTGTGCACACATGCACAAAGATCAAGTAATAAACAACAGCAGTTGCACACAGAACAATCAGGTAGCACAATTACATCAGGAGGGAGGCAGGGCACATGCAGGCATTGGAAAGTACATGGAAATAGCACTGAGTTTGTCCAGCCCATCACCGTAACATAGGGCTGCACATTCTACTCCAGGTTCTGTTGCACAGGGTAATTTTAACACTAGGTCAGCTCAACCTGCCATGAGGTTAACTAGTTCTCCTGAATATCCAGAGATCAGTAACAAGTCTTGTCTGTTGAGGGTCCATGTTGAGACCAGACTAATATCTTCATCAATGACTGAGTGGGATCAAGTGCAGATGTTCCAGCCTCTTGCACAAGGGTTGGTCTTACTGATTTTTAGAAGTCCCTTCCAGTACAAACTATTCTACATCTTTCACCCCACCTTCTGAAGACATGGGCATATTTAAGGAAACATCACCTATGTTAATCTAAGCTTCAAGCTCATTTGGATTTCTTTTTTTTTTTACATCCAAAACAACAGTATATGAAGCCTGGAAAAAGTCCTAAGTGTTAATTTTCCTTTAAATCAAGCATGGTTTATGTCAAAGTGCTTCCAGAACATCAGCTGAAAGCCCAACCAAGCCAACCTCTAGACTGCAGATATTCAGCACCATTACATTATAGAGATTCCCAAATTCCATAGTTTGTGTCACATTTGAGCAACACCAAAGAGAAGCACAGTGCTAAGATGCTACAAATTTTTTTTTAAGGAAAACAGAATCCAGCCACCCTCTTACTTTCTTTGTTATCTGAAATGCACTTGTTCAGAAAAAGAAACCAACTCATCCAGTGGAGACACCTCAGCTGGGAATTCATTATTAAAATTCAGTTATTAGTGACCCCCATCCTTTCAACCATATTTTCTCAACTTCATGACATAAGTTTCAGACCAGAACACAGTAACTCAAATGACCACTCAATACCAGTCAAACGCCTTAAGGCATTCCTAGATACTTACAGAAGTTGAAAGAGGAAGAAAGGAATGTCCTACCCAAGGGGTTTTCTCCATGTTAACCATGGAGATGCCTGCATCACTGGCCTCATCTCAGCCATCTACTACACTTGCCTGGAAGGCCAGAAGCTCCATGCTCATGTTTATTCCAGGCCAGGTGCCAGCACAGGTGCACCTAAAGTTAAGATCTCCAAGTTCAAAATAAGGCTACTTAATCTGTCACTAGTGGAAATACACAAACTTCCCAGATGCTGTAATTCAACATAGGAAAGTTGTGACTTACAGCTTGAGCTGATGCCAGGAACTAAGGAAATACCCAGGCTCTCTAGGGATTCCATTTCAGTTCCTTCAGACAATGATCAAGCCCTGGACTAAGCCCTGTGCCAGCTGTTACTAACAACACCCACCAACCCATCTAGAGCTGCATGAACCATCTCCACCAAAGCCCAGTGATAACACAAACAGAAACCCACTCACTCCCCTCCAGTATAAAGGAAGTCTATTTCTGGAGCCTTAAAAAAACCACAGGAACTCTAATGAATTTAGTGGTACCCTCTCATACTTGCACCTTAATTACAGTGTCTCTATACACACACAAATATAAATTAATAAAAAATTTTTGGCTAGTCTGCTTCCTTCTACAATCATCAAGACCTGTGTTATGGTAAGGAACTTTTGGAATACAGGGTAGTAAAAACAAAATATTAACAGCAGATTGCAGGCACTTTTTCTGCAGCTACAGTCTTTTTTTGGTATTTATTCTTGGGTTGTTCCTTCAATACATCTTCCAGCCTGTACAACACATCAGCATGGTCTTCATATAAATTTAAATTAAGAGAAAAAATAATTCCCAATCATTTGCAATAGCAGGAGGAAACATTTCATCTCTCTTACCAGGCTTCCACAGAGACCACATGGAAACAAAACTGTGAGGAGCGCATTTCACCTACTTTGTTTGCAATTTTGAAATGAGGAGTTTTGGCATCTGCTGCTAACAGCTCAAGTTCACAACCATTTGCAGTCCCCCTTGAGAAGTGTCAGGCAGTAGCTACAAAAGTGTTCTGTGGGATCTCGGAGATTTCAGTACAGGTTATGTATCGGTACTTTCATCACTTCTCATGAAGTGTTCTAAGTGTTAATAATGAAATCGGCCAGAGACTCTTAAATACTGACTGAAGTGACAGCTCTGCTATATTATTACAGTGTTTGCACAGCAATCATTCTGCAGGTTAAGTTATTTTAGGATGAGTGGTGTTTAAATTAAATATAGTCCCCTGTGTTCTTGTTTCATTTAAAGTCTACCACAGACTGCCTGCCTCAACATTGTGCAGAGTCAGTAAGTTTTGCTGAGTCTCATTTGTTTGTTTTGTTTTTACGCCTTAGTATTCTTTCTGCCAGGCAAGATGAGGAATTTGAAAGACTCCTGCTGCAATATTTCACGGGCTTTCATAGCACAATCCACCACAGAGCATGAATGATGGTGGAAACCAGGCTTAAATAATTTAACCCAAATAGCACAAACTGCACATCATCTTAGCCAATCTAAGTTTCCAACTTTTTTTCTATAAAAGTCAGTATCACATTGGGTCAACGTGAACAGGGACAGGAAATCCCAGGTCTGTTTTAACCAGATCTTTCTCTATAGGCACAGATAACAGAGATGCTGTATTTAAGTCAGACAGAACAGGTTCAGTTTTGCTGTGCTGTTAACGGGGCTGTACACATGTACTTATTCAAGAGCATTTTTCAGATGCATATTATCTCCTTCAGACAATTTATGGCACTAATGATATTTAACTAATAGCTTTCCTGAAAAGTGAGCACACTGCAGTAGTTGTAATCCACCTATTTCTCAACAGGGAAATATTTCAAGTTGCAGTTTATACTCCACTTTCCCCAGTGGGTTGAAAGCCCGTAACAAACATTAGCATTGTATCCATTATTAATACTTATTCAAGCACATTTTAATAAACACCACATACATATGCATATAAGTACATACTCTACATCAGCCTTTGAATGCTCATGGCAAGGTATTTCCCAGGGCACACACTGTTCCTGCTCTGCCACCAAGTACATTCACTGTTAGCTGAGAGACAGTCCAAAATGTAGGAGTAGAAAGAGTAAAGAGACCAGCACTGTGAGGTTGCAGAAAAACAAAGATGGAAATAAAGCAATGAGTTAGATGGAGGTCTGAAGGATGGTCCCTTCCCAATGGTACTGCCAGAGAACATGCACAGCCCACAGTGGGTGAGGAGGTCACATTCAGTCACAGGGCTTATTTCAATTTTAACATAAAATAACTATACCAGCACTGGGGTGGATGAGGGAGATAGAAGGAGCAGGACTCCCTGATAATAATTTTTATTACCATGAGAGCTATAACAAGACTAGATCAAAAGGAAACAGTAAAAAGGATAAAAACCTCTCCCTAACATCTAAAGATATTCCAGCAGTGCAGGGACCAGTGCCTTCAACTCAGCAAAGTTCAAGCTAGTCAACCCCAGCACCAGTAGTTGTTCAGAAACTGGACAGACCACAACCAAAATAGTCTGATCCACACTCAGCATATTTATACAGCCAAAAAAAACCCCAAAAAAACAAACAACCAATATTGAAACCAAGCACTTCAAAAGACATTTACTTAGGAAACAGTTGTGGTATCTTAATGCACTTCAGTCCTTACTTCCTCCATCAAAGCTACTCATCATCCAGAGCCTGGCAGCCTTGGTGACATAAAACCTCAATAACGTACCTGCCAGTCCCATGGAAAGGGGTCTACATGACACCAGTGACAGCCCTGTGCTCCCAGCAGCTCCTGTGCTGCAGCCAAGCCCCCCGGCACAGGCAAAAGCCCCAGGCTCTGCCCACCCCAACCAAGAGGCTCCAGCACAGCTCATTTGCTCATTGCAAACAGCTGGGCAGTGGGAACAACCCAAACAGCCCCAGCTGGGACCCAGGGCTAGAAGGCAGCAAAGGCAGGCACAGAGCACACACCCGAAGTGCTGCAGCGCAATGGGGGCATATCTTAAATGTCAGAAAGCTGAGAACAAGAGCACTGCAAGTGCACACAGCTGAAATGGATAAAGCAAAGTGCTGTGTCACAAGTTTCACTGAGGGAGTAGTTTCAAAGTACATTCTGATAATTTTTTTTCCTTTTATGACAAACTTCAATGTGTGGAAAGGGCATGTGGATGTTTCCCAAAGGAGCAGAAGGCAGTGAGGAAGAGGCAGCCCAGGGAATGCTGGGTGAGGGACACCAAGCACAATCAGGAAGCTGAAGAATTTGTGGCATTTTAATACATGTTAAATCACCTATTCTATGAAAGAGGCCAGTTCTCCAGCTCAACATAATAGAGGACTTTTGTTCACCTCCTTTTCTAAACATTGAACCATGGAAAGCTGGGCTTTGAGCAGTTGGGCAAGAATGACATGAAATTATCAAAACAGCTACTTCACATTTACCTGAATTTGTATTTGCAGAATAGTAAAGCCTTTGGAAATAATCTGTAAAAAAGATTTGTGTTCTGGATGCTCAAAATAACACCTTAGAAGGATTCTGCAGTTCTGAGCAGACAAGATCATCACTTCTAGAGCTAGACTTCTTTTAGCTGTCATGAGAGGGAGGTTCCAAATCCCCAGATAACTGAAAATCTTGACACACACCACAAGTTACCAGAGTTTGCCGTGCTGCAAACACTGCTGAACACAGTAGGCCCCCTCAGCTGAGTACTATTTAAGTCATGTGTAGATATTTGCCGGGTCAGGGGCCTGAGCAATAAAGAACTCATGGGATATACTGTAATAAAAACTGGAACTAGCAAATTCTTGCTTGAGTAGCGTTTATGAAGATTTATTGTAAATATATGTAAACATTAAGTAATAAGTGTTGTAAAATACCAGAATGTTACAGGCTTTAGCTGGTCTGTGTGAAAACATTTTACCTAAGATAGCTTTTAAAATAGTCCATGAATATCCATGCCTTGCCATCTGCTTTCGAATTGAATGATCCCTCGAAAGCAGCACCATAAATATTTCCACAAATGAGTGATCTGTTCACATTATATCCCCTAATGCTATCTTATGGCAGAGCAAACAAATAACTCACATGTCACATCACTGCACACAGCAACAATAAGGTGCACTCTGACTGGGTTTTAGCATATTACTAAGAACTGCATCACTGGTTGTCTCTGAGGATCTAACCTGGCTTTTTAGAGACATATTTCTTGACAGCCTGTCAAGAAAGGCTGGAGATGCACATTGAAGAAAGAATACCTTTAGCATCTCATTTTTTTAGACATGATGAATTCTAATCTGGGCTGAGACTCAAAAAGATCTGAACAAAAGGATGAATAGGAAGTAGCAAAAGAGGATTTACGAAGGTGGCTTTATAAAATGAAGTCTTAAAGGCAGAATATGCGAAAGGAAATTTTTATGCATCAGTTATAAAATCTGCTAGTCTAGTCAATATTTTTAAATATAAGAAATTAATTTTTTACATTTATACAATTGTTAGCTTTTTCAAAATGCTCTCAGCAGCTTCTTGGGAGACAATGAGAGTTGTAACAGCCAAGCAGGCGCACAAACAAGGTTCACTGAAGTTCATTGACTGAGGAAAACAGCTCCTTGTTGATGTTCACTAAACTCCAGGTCTTTGCTTGATCTCTCCAGCAATGGGTTCAGGCTGAAAAAAGGGCTTTGGTATGCTTTTGGCATTTATTTTCTGTCTGGCATTGAGCAGATCAGTGGGTCCAGAGGAGAGAGGTTCTGAGTGGTGTGGGGAACATATCCACTATCCACCCTCCCTTGGAACTTTTGCTCTCCAAAGCCCTACTCTCAGTCAGGTTTGATGAAATCAGCAGCTTTGCCCTAGAAATGGGCTGGTTTGGGTGCCTACACAGAGGCAAGGAGAGCCTAAAATAGACCTTGTCCCTTGTGTGGCAAGGCTAGGGAGGTTTTCCAAGGCTCTGTACCAGCCAAGTGCTGTGGCACTTACTGAGTCTGCCCAATGTCTGCAGCTCCCTAGTGGGAAGCTCTGTGGAAAACCCTGTTGTTCCTTTTATTTTAAAGTAGCACTGAAGAAAGCCATGTGTTGGGGGAGTGATGTCAAATGCTAAAGGCAGATGGGCAAAACCAGTCTGGTCTACACTTGACACCACATCACTTACTGGTTTTTTATTTCAAAAGTGAATGAAGTAAAGCACTGCTTTAATAAGGCTCCTCTGTTTGTCAGAAGTAAAACACAAAGCATTCAGAGCCATAAGTGGGGGAAATCATGAAGGAAGAGGAGTTAAAGTGTGTTTAATGCAGTTTTCCTTATAGAAGCCATCCTTGTGACGGATGGCCTGGTCTTCCTGCCCTTCTAAAAAAGAAAAAAATAGTCCTGCAGGTGGACAGTAAACAAAACTTCAACTAGATCGATGGTTTCAGGAGACACACCCTATGCTGAAGTAGCTAACAGCACTGGCTGACTAACCTCAAAGCCAGTCTTTCCTGTGAGGAAAGACCTTTTCCTCTATGCTGCTGCTGGAGAGTATCCTCTGGGGCTAACTGCCTGGCAATTAGGAAGCTGGCTTTAACATCACAGCATCCAATGTTATATCTAACTTTGCCCTTGGGTCAACTGGTAACATCAAGGACATTACCTATTGGCTAACAAACAAGAAAAATGAGGCATGGTTGTAGAAATAATAATACACATGCAATGGCACAAAGATCTATAGGTTCTTAGAAAATTAACAATACCAGATGTTACTGTTCTTTCCAGTTGCCATGCAACCACAGCCACCCTGCTATGCTTCACCTTCCTAATCTCCTTAACAGCTAACTCTAAAACAAGTACAATTAATTCCCCAATGAACAAGACAGGACATGACCCAGTCCCGCAGTTATGGAGTACTTTGATTGTTGATATATAAACACTAAACAGATACAGCACCAGCACACAGCGAGGCACAGAGCTGGTGTTTTGTACGACAAGCACAAGTCATTGTTGCAAACTGTGAACTTTCCTGTAGCACAGGTTTTTACGACTACTCCTAACAGATATTCCTTATGCTGCTTAGGAGACAGTCCTTGCCAGTTCTCTGGTGATCCAGGCAGCCTCTTACCCTAGAAACCCAGATAGAAATGAGTGTGCTGCGCTTCAGCTGAGCAGCACGTAGAGTCATTAGGACACAGAGAGACCGCTGATGCCCTCTGACAATAGCTTTATGAATAATGATCATATTTTCTCTTTTAAGATCAATGTCTCAGGTGATCTCCTGTATTGTGGTTTTTAAACAAATAGCTTCTGTACCATATGTATAAAAACATGATTGTTATAGCTGTGCTAAATCAGATCACTTCCATTATCAATAAAATGGATGGTGAACAGTTGTTTCTGCTTCTAACAAATATTTGTGTATGTTTACAGATTTAGAGAAAGTGATAAGAACTCCAAAACCCCCTTGATTCTAATGTGGTTCTCATTTGCACCAGGCATAGACCCATTATACTAATATTTCTACATAGCTTCCTGACACAATGCAGAGCTGTGAGCAGCCACAGAAATCATTCAATTAGCACTGAATATGAAGATGTCCCAGAGTTTCTGATTCTGCATTTAAGATTGTATTGCAGTGACTATAGATTGTACAGTTGACATGCCAGTTTTGTGCAATGCCTTATTTCACAATATGGGCAAAAAATACATGAAAGGGGAAAAAAACTGTACCATTTAATTTTCTGTGAATTTAAGCTTGAGGGGAAGCATCTATTTGCACATAAACTGTGTAGGAATAATAATTATGACATATGGTATTTCAAAAATTATAGCTTTCTGATATTTTTAAAGGTGTGCTTAAGTGATAAATACTTCAGTTAAGCACACGATAGATATGCTCTCAAGCATTTACAAGTGGTGAAAATTCCCTGTGCATCAGCTGTAGAAAATATTGTATTGGAAAGAGCAACATATTTGGCTGTGCAATAGGGTAGAGTTAAAACCTTTCTTTTTCAGACCTCTTGTGAATGTCCCATTCCCTCTCAAAACTTCTCATGATGGATTGCTATTCGTGCTTTCAGCCCACTGCCAGAAGTCACCACATCCTCCCAACACAATTAGATTTCCCAGGCTGAGCTGTCCACTTTTGATATAGTGACCTTGACAATCCTGAAAAAAAACAGGAAAGAATTAAACAGCTACATGTGCCAGGGCCTCATCTTCAGAATAACAAAATTATTTGTTGGCTGAAGCACCAAGAGCAAACCCAATTGGGATTTTTGTTCCAAAGATTTCCTCCAAAGGCTTCAGATGCGTGGCTGGAAATGCAGCACTGTAGCCTGCTGTGTTGGTTAGTGAAGAGGAGAGCAGAACTGACTGGTTAGTCCCAAAAAATATCAATAAGGGGATGGTTACTTGTCAGTTTGGGGCTTTTAAGAAGGAGGCTGATAGGAAGCAAGTTAGCATGGGCAGGGTGTTAGAATTTAATCAGTCTGACAGGGAGCAGCATCTGAACTATGCTGTGTGTAAGTCAAACGGATCTTACCCTTGGCTTCAGCGCACAAGTATGTACTTGTCCAAATTATGCTTTCATGAGTTCATCAGGGTTTTAGGGATTGCCAGTTTTCATGCACTGTTATTCAAAGCAAGCTTCACAGAAAAAAATCACATGCCATCTGCATAGAAAACTCTGTGTAGCTGTGTTCTAGAGCCAACTCACACTTCAAAGTCAGAAATTATCATGCTAGGCTATAACATTCCACATGCCATGATTTCCTATTTACTGTTTCTCAAGCACATGATAATGAACAAAAGAACTTTTCAGTGTCATACAGACTAATACACAAATCAGTTAAAACATTTTAACATTCTGATTATATAATTAGATTATTGATTGCTAGTGCAGCCCTCCATATATATTCCCATCTTATCATTATCTTGTTACTGCAGTGGATGATAAGGGAAAAAGACAGACAAACCTGAATGTTATTGCAGCCAGAGGGGCATTTAAAATATTGCTCTGCACCTGGGAAACAGGTTTAATTACTGGTGCTGTCAAAATCTTTTAATATAAACAGGTTTCCTGATGGATCACATTTGCTTACTGTGAACTATCATCCCCCAAACACAATCCACTTTATGGTGGGGCCTAAAATGCAGGTATCGTAAATTAGAGCAATGAAGTTTTTATGATTAAAGATGCTTCATCTGCTTTTAATGCCTCATATTATAGAAACTATAACAAGCCTTCACATTAAAATTTAAATAGGACAAAGAGTCTAAAACTCTCTATAAAGTAGGTGTCATAGGCCTGATTCATTCTGAGATGGTACAGAGTACAGACAGGAGGAAGGCAGCTCCTACTTCTTTCATTTGGGCAGCTTGGCACTGGTGTAGTTGTTGGTGTGTATTACAGAGAGACTGAGAGTGCCCTAACCTGTACAGCAGAGCCAGTCCTTGATGTCCCAAGGGAATACTGCGCTGCCTCAGCCATGCCTTGCCTGTCAGATGGTGCTGCTCTCTCTGGAGCCCGTGCGAGCAGGCACCACAGAGCTGCTGCTGCCTTGGCCCCTGCACACTGCCCTGGGCTTCAGGGGCACTCCAGCCCCTTTAGAATAGGCAGCATGCCTCCTCTATACCTGTTCCAAAAGAGGATTCACCACAAAAATACCTGCACCTCAATTCAGAGATGATTCTGATTACTCTGTTGTGTTTGATTTATGTAAGCATCTTATCCTATTCATGTTACTCATGGTAATAACTTCTGAGATCAGGTTTCATATTAACCAGTGTTTGTCAAAAGTAGATTTAAAATCTGTAATTATAACATCTGCTTCCACAACATATTTATATTCTGCTCATCCTTTCAAGATACAGAAACGTGGATCTTATTTGACCAAGCACCATTAGGTAAGGAAGTTCTGCTTTCAGATCTGCATATTAGCTCAGAATTTACAGAAAAAAAAGTAAAATAAATGAAATTATTTCACGTAGGTGGTGCATGAAAGAGGAACCTCAATTCATCTTATAAATTATTCATGGTGAATTATTCACTTGACTCATATAGAGACAAAGAAGATGCTTTTTATACTATAAGATCTACCCAGGCTTAAAACCCGTATTAATATGAAGTAATGTGTGATTTTAGTTGGAGATATACTTTTAAATAGTTCCTGTGAAATCCGACTTTTACTAAGGACACAGTACTAAGTATGCACTCTATTCCCTCGTAAGAGGAGTCACATGGAAAGTGTGGAAGTGAAACGCAGGATTGAAGAAAAACTGAATGTCATACAACTTGGTGGATCAAAGTTTTTCGGGGGATGAAGCAAACAAGTCCAAAACACTCTAAAGGCATTCTTCAAGATTTCTTATTTCTGTTGTGAGGCCACAGCCTTCTCTGTGTGCACCAGAGCAGACTTTAGAAACTGTTTGCATTTTTGGTAATACTTAGTAGTTAAGACTCCTAAGATCCTTTCACTAAATTATGAAAAGTCAAAGCCCTGGTCCTTCCAGCCTTTAATCATGTTAACAATGGAACTGTGAACACTCCCACTGATTTATTGCCAGAATTATAGTTCAGGTGAGTGAAAATACATACATACCTGCATGTTAGCAGCCTTAGAAACACAAGAAGGAAACTTTTAGTCAGTCAAGGTCAGTATCCCAACACTGAAACATTTCTGTCAACCAATGCCCTACTGAAACAGAGCTCTGAATTCAAAGAAATCCCTTTATTAGTTGAAATCTCTTCCAGAGCTTCACTACTATGAGAATTTGGAACATTTTCCCCTTATTTCTGTTCTATATTCATTCATATTTGTACCATTATGTCCTGTTTCAACATGTTAGGATCAGGACTGAACTTGAAGATACTGTAAGTTCGATGAATACCCCACTTTCTTAGCTGAGATCCAATGTCAGACATCTCACGCTTGACTACAGCACCCCTGTGTCAGTCAAAACTCATCTCCAATAGCTAACATCCTTTTCTGATCAAATATAACTGTGCTAAATGAGAGAAACTGAAGTATTCAGCAGCTCCAGAAACCTGTTCACACGTAACAGCATGGACTGGAGAGCTGTAATAACAGCTTGCTACCTCCCTACTACACACACCAACTAGTTTCCATGATGATCTCATATTTTAGGGCAATTACGAACACTAGGAAAACTGGATAGCTGGTGAAGCCATCTAGATGGTGGGATGGGATGGGATGGGATGGGATGGGATGGGATGGGATGGGACGGGACGTAACAACGTTTCTCTAGTCATGACAGGAGCAAACCCTTCCAGATTTACAAGATCATTGCTTCTTTGCCCAGGAAGCTTCTGGCCCACCAAGTCAGCAGTTAGAAACCAATGTCATACTTTAATGTCCCTCTCCAGTGAACAGAGTGTCGGTGTAATATTGCTGGGCATGTTATGGGCTCCTCTTGGTCCAGTTTACTAGAACACCAATAGCTAGCCATGGCAGGTAACAACAGATTGCACCACACCATACACAGTGTTACCCGTGGTCTGCCATTAGACTTTTATGCTAACGGAGCCCATGTTTCCTGAGGAAATAGAAGGTAAAATCCAGTATTTTATGAATGAAGGCAAAAAGGAAAGAAAGTATAGTTTACCATGTAAAATCAAAACTGTATTTGCAATAAGCTTATAAGAATGCAGATCAAATTGAGATGCCAGAGTTGTCTAAAATCATTCAATGACATTCAAATTCATATGGTTTTCTCTCAGTATTTGTTAAGATGCTTTATTTGTTTTAATCAGGGTCTTTTCCATTGCTTTTATTAACCAGTGGGATTAAGGTCAGTATGAATTTAGCCATGTACAGTCACGCTTCATTGCAATAGTAGGATTGGCACTAAGAAGAAGATTGATAAATTGATGCAAAAGAAACCTGATGTGCAAAGCTGTGCCCAGACCTCTTTAGTAGGATGGCAGATATTTCATTCAGTTCCTTGGATTTTGTTTAGAGCGATACAAATTTTGTTCTGAAGATAACCTTCTAATTCAATTAATAAATAACTGCAAGATCTAAAATTACATTTTTAATGATTTATTAATATTAATAATTTTGAGTTTCATTCTGAGAACTTAGACCACTGGTTATTTTCAAGGAAGTAGTATAAATCAGTAATATAATCATTAAGTTGTGATGCTATTGTATTAATTTATTACATTACCCAACACTAGTAGAGACATAGCTCAAAATCAGAAACTCATCAAGGAGTTTTTGAGTCCTAATCAGATGACTTTCTGTCTTTAAACAGTACTTTTGATTAAAAGTATGCTTTTTAGAAATGGTATGCCTTAGAAATGACAATGCCTTAGAAATGCCTTAGAAATGGCAATTAGAAGCTTTAATTTCAGTGCAGAGTCTTAGCATAATTTGTCTCACCTCACCTTCTTTCTGTCAGGAAATATGCAATTTTTTCCCTTTCAGATATATTTCTCTGAATTACTATGGATTGAAAGCACAAAGTCTTTTGTGCTTTACTTTTACCTTTAAACTTTTAATCCAAAGAATTTAATGCATTTGCAAAGGGTGTTTTCCTTCAGTAGACACATATTAGAGACAGGCCTAAGCTGCAAAGTTTGCATCTGTACCTTCATTTTCTTTAGAGACACTAGGAAAACAACCAATAATCTGCATGATTTTGGAAAAGAATTGACTTAATGACAATTAAGAAGACAATTTAAATCACTTTTTAAAAAGAATTATTCTGGGGAAAGATTATTGAAAGTTTCCACTCTTGAAGATCCAAACTGCAGCTATGAGATCCATAGGTGACCATCTCCTAATCCAAACAAGGCAAAGCAGAGAGCAGGAAGCTCTGTTCCTCTGCTCCTTTCCTGCAGTTAAGCAGCCATTCTGCTTCTTCTAAAAGCAATTAAAAGGGATTTGGACATTGTTAGCAGACAGACATAGAACTGTCATCACAATATTAAAACACAGAAAATAAACGTAGAACAATCTGAGAAAGTCTAGCCTTGAAAAATCAGCTTTTACCCTTCAGTTAATTAATTCTGGAGAAAATTTTTGATTGAATCTCATTTTTAACCTTGCTGTCAGTTGGTGAATCGGCCTGTTTTTCTCAAGTGGGTGTTGGCTGATAGCAATGTCTTATCTTATGTCATGTATCTTCAAAGACTTCTATTTTTTGAAAGAAGACTTACACTGGGAAAGGACAGGAGGTCTTTTGAAATTACTGTGCAATGCATATATTTAAGTTTACTTGTAAGATGTTTCAAGATGTGTGCCCCACAATGTGCCTCTAATGAAAGGTTTTTTTGATTTATCACTGAAGCAAAAATCTGAATGTCCTTTTCAGAAAGGACAGCTTTTTGTAGAACAAATTGTTTCATAAATACCAAGCAAAGTCATTATTTTTGTGTTCTTAACCCAAAACTTCTATATTTTGGGAGGGAGGGGGAGAATACTGGTCAGCTAATACTTACTACTGAACAGAAAGCGAATTGCTTTTGCTACCATGAAGAGGGACAGGATACTTATATCTGGAAAATAGCTCTTGCAACTACTTTCTGAAATGATTCAGAATTACACTGCAGCACTGCACACTGCAGAGTTGTTTCTATACTAAACATCAGCGTGGACATGCTCACATTTTACAAAGTGAGAACAAGTATGCATTTTTCTCTAGAGGACTGCATTGTGGGAACATCTGCATTACAAATGTGACATATAAATTCATATACTTTGGGTGCTTTCTGGAAACTGACCCTGTGCCCTAGGTTTGAAATTTATTACATATTAATTGCAGGTTTGTTTTTTTTTTTATACACAGAACAGCAGTCTCTCTAGTCCTTACATTTCTGTTAAGAAAAATCTTCTGGGAATGTGAAACACTGACTTTGGTAGTTCCTTCACCAGGAGATGGAAATGCAAAAAACCACATGCAAGTTAATCTGCAATTGAGCTGTGTCAAATGATGGATTGCGAGTGTCCACGACGCTTACCCAATTACTATTTTGTGTGAGGGAAGAGCAGAACAGTGCTAAAATTCTGCACAAAATTCAAAGTTTGCAAATTTTTACAGATAAAAGGGTGTCTTTGCAAGGCCTTTCTACAAATTTTATAGGGTACAGACAAATAAAAACAACGTACAGACAACTTAAATAATGTGTGGATTATTTAGGCCTTTGTATTATTGCTAAGAGAGGACATTTTCTGCATGGTTCTATGAGAAGCCCTGGTTGAGAACAAAAGTTTTACAAAAGGCTTACCTATGGACAGTTACTTTTGCAGGAGGCGAACTTAGTAAACTCCCATCTTTTCAAAGAAAATTTCAGTTCTGGATACAGAAATTGTATTAAAAGTTAAGGTTCATCTCCTGTAAGCCAGCTGTGGGCTCTCTGCAAACATCCTGACACTGTGCACCTTGGATCCTGCTACAGAGGACCAGAAGCTTTAATTCACATTTTATAAATATTGGTCAGGGTACTTGTCTTTTCCAGCCTTTTCTGTAAGCTCTTCCTCTGTGAAGTTCCAAGAGTCAATTTTTTCCCACATGAGGGTCAGGGTGGATGGACACAGAGCCAGAGCAGAAATGATGGCTGACCCCAGTGACAAGATGTGGCCCATACTCATGGATTGAACACAGGCTGAGGACTTCAAGGACTCCCAGCTGTTGAGATGCTGGTCCCTACCATTACCTCAGTGCCTCAATGCTTCAGAGCAACTCACTGGTGCAAACTGCTCTGGCTGTGACTGCTCAAAAATAGAAACTTAGACCACCATATACAAATTTCAGAATAGATATTTTTATAACCAGACTTGGTACAGAAGCCAGATTTCTTGTATTTTAGTGAGTGCTAAATATGACCCTCTCTATGGTCCTTCCTGTCAAACAGCAGAATGGTTAAAACACCATTAGAAAATCCAGATATCCATCTCCATCATATTTGCTGCATTGCTGCTACCTACCCTAGCCCTTCCAGTTAAGCTTAGGAAGTTAGTTGCAGAATAAACCGATTTTAAAAATTGCCATAAGTTTTACTCTAATAAAAGATTAAAACTTTTTTTTTGTTGTAAATACAATACAGCATCTGAAAGGATATTTTTCTGAGTGACAGCTGAAAATCCACTATATGTAACGTGCAGCAGAAATTTCACATCTGTGCTTATCATAGCATTAAAGGCCTGAGAAAAATCTATCCAGTTCAGTGACCTATTATCCATGCTATTTGATTGGATGTAGCCAATGCTTTTTTGTTTGGATAAAACTCTGCTTTAAATATTTTTAAGATTTATTTACCCTTTTAAGGGAAATACAAAAGATTTGCTGTACTACGGTTGTATATCATGCTAAAATGGTATGGTGGGAATCATTTAATATGCATTGCAGAAAAAAAAATCTGCTCCCTATACATCAGGGGAATCAGTACTCAAGAATTAGAATTCTGAAAATATGGAACTTGCGAAGTACTTCAACACCTTATGTGTAAATATAATGGAAATGGAAACATCAAGGTCCACAGTTTTGAAACACAGCAGCACCTGCAGATACAGAAAGGAAAATTGTGGAATTTCAAAAGTCCCCACACACGTTTTCAACCCACATTTCTGTCAGTATGAATGTCATGCTGGACACATATAGCTGTACCTTTAAGTTTGGTCCCTCTATTCCTTTGTTTGTAACATAAAACCTCTGCATAGAAACAGTCCATACAGAAAACAGGGCAATTTCTCACACCCTCTTTTTCCAGGGTTTCTGCAGCCTTTTTTCCTCGAGCCATTGGTCTGCCTGGATCTGAGCAGGCTCAGCTGGGGGCTGCTCTGAAGGAGCAAGGGCCAGCCCTGCAAAGCACTCTCAGCTTGGCAGCATTATTTGCTCTGTTGTGTACAGCAGCAGCTTGTCCTCTGACAGGCAGCAGCTCCGCAGGTTTTATTGACTGTGGCTACAGGGAAAAAGTCCCAAACAGTGATGGTTTTGGCTGCAGTCATATTGGAAGGAATGCAGTTATTCCTCTTCTCTTCCCTACTGAGACTGGCAATGTGCACCTTAGAAAGGTACTGTCCTTATAAATGCACACGGTACTTATTAGGCAGAATACAGAATACCATTTTGGCAGCGTGCTGTATTGATTATGGATGAACTACAGTGGTATCAATGAAGCTGCCTTCACTACTGACTGCTTCCCATTGCGTAGGATAAGACCATTCACAGCTAAAAGCTGTTTCTTCATCTGTCTTCAGGGGCCAGAATTATGAAGGCACTTGTGCACCCACTAAAATCAAACTGGAATTACGTCTACAACTTTTCCACCATCAGGCTGTTAATGACTCCAGAACTCACAAGAAGTCTACTGCTGTTATATTTAATGCTTTATGGCAGTATATAACAATAAGATTTATACCCCTCCACTTAGACGTTCAGCTTTTAAGGTATACTGTTCATAAAACCCATGGATAAATTTTTCAGTGGGTGGGAGCATATTCAACAAGAGATTAATAGGAGAAGACAAACAGATTGAAAAATGGATTTAGGGGCTGAGAATCTCAACCAGGATATGGAACCATAGAAACTCTCTTAAAACTTCCATTTAAAATGTTAATAAAGGATATTAAAGAAGCGTCCTGAGGGAACAAAACAGATGCCAATATCAAGAACAAAGTAGTAGTTAACCTTCAGGTTTTGGATTACCATGTGCTGTGATTCAAGAAAGTCCATGAAAGCACATCAACTAGAGTCTGTACTCCTTTCATTTCTCCAGGTCCACATAGCAAAGGACAATTTAATACTCAGGCAAAGAGGCATAAGTATTGGGTTTTACACAATTTTACTGCTTTTCTGTCACCAGGGTTACAGCAATGACCATTGCTACTACTGATAAAGAAATAAAAGTTCAGCTTTTGCTGAGTGCTTTGAAGTATTTAGGCAGACAATGCAATTAAACAAAAAAATAAGCATCAGTTTCTTCCAGGGAATGTCACAGAAAAATCTAACACAATTCAAGGTCAACATTTTATAAACAGATTATATAATATTTGGTGGATATGACAGAAGAATGGACTGGTAAAGCAGGAAGTCAGAAGTGACTACTATTAGATATCTTCATTCAGTTAAAAAGCAATTTCTGATTGGAATGTAAACAGTACTGGAATAGAATTATTTTTATTTACCCCAAAGAGAAGAAAAAAAAATAAGTTCAGGCAATAAAACTGCAAAATTAATTGTCTTTACTGATGGTATTTAATGCTTTTTGTAACTAAATTTCAAAGCATTGGAGAGTTCACTATCATTATCATATTCATTTTATAGGCATGGAAATTGAGATACATGATCAGAACAAGTAGGTTACAAAATACATGTATCCAAGAACTTGTCAACACTGAAGAACAGATTGTGGAACCTGCAGGCAAATGGATATAAAGAAGAGAGGGAGTGCACATGTAAGCCATACTAAGCAGCCCACACAGTTGCTGTTTGTCTATTATCCTCCACATATAATGATCTCTCTGAGAGCAAAACGGTAGCCATACAAACCTCTATCCATTCCTTATTGCACATAATTCTTTTTCTTTATTTGATGAAACAGATTTAAATTACTGTTGCATTGTCAGATTATGTTTCTCTGGTGTATTTTATAAAATGCATTGGCTAAATCTGTGTCAGGTGACAGTTTTGCCTGGTTGGATTTAATGTGACTGTCAGACATATAGGCCATTTCACCAGTGCTTCCATAAGTATGGAACACCATTCCAAATTCCCAAATAGCTGACAAGTGCACAAAAGGTATATTTTCAGTTCAGCAAACTTGCTATCATCACTTCTGCTTTTTGTTTATTATGCAAACGCAATGGCATTCAGCATTTCTGTACAGTTGATAATTGCTGATTATGGAAGGCAAAGTTATCTGATTGTCAACCATGGAACCAAATGAATTGAAATTATTCCATCAAGCATTAACGGAAGTGTAGGAAAAAGACGGGCTAAAAATAACAATGAACATGTTCTTTGCATTGAAAGATCATTGGCAGAAGTAAATCACACAAAATTCAGATCCTTATTGCTTAATCATCTCACATTTCATTAACCACAACTGCCAATTGTCTTATGCAATGTGAATTGCTTTTCATAATGAAAAAAAAATCATCGGCTGGAAATCAGTTTCACTAAGATGCAGTGTTAGAATGCAAATATTAATTTCTGAATTAATTCATGACAGAGGGCTTGGCCAACCTGAGCTAATCACACCCCTGGGGTCCTCTAATCCTCTAAAGCTGATTATCTCATGATTGTCACACCCACTGGGAGTTGCCTTTGTCATTAGCAAATTCAAACCGTAGTTTAAAAAAAAAACAACATGTTTTGATGCTAAGGTTGGGTAGTGAATAGCAGCTCCAGCTCTAATCCTTTGGCTGGCTGACAGGAGGAAATGTACTCTAGTATGTGTCGTTGCTCCCTCAGAATTATTAGGATTGAGAAAGAATGAACAACTTCCAAGTCAGGCAGCAAGATTATATACTGATAAGACAGGTCCCACCAAACTTAAAGCAGATATCAGTAATAAATGCATGCTATTATCTTTTTTTCTCATTCATTATTATGAGTTTGTTTTGACAGCAAATTAGCATCAAGACATGAAGATATTTGTGCAACAAAAATTGTGAATATGGTCATACAACACATTTCATGACGTCCTCGACAAGATCTGTATTCTATCAAGACTGTACAAGCCACAGATGGAGCAGAAAAATTCACAGGATGCATGTGAAACCACTGGAAGTGAACAGGTTACGTCTGTCTCCAGCAGGTACTTCTTAATGCTATTTACTAGATTGCATCAGTAGAGAACTAAAGTCAAAGTTTAAAGCCCACTGCTGGGGCTATTACACATACACAGTCAGCCCCATTGTGAAGGAGTTTTCTCCATGTGAGATAATTTTAGTTGTGTTCTGTGAAACTCATGTTGTATAAACACTATAAAATTTGAATCTGTGTCAAGCTGCAAAATTGTGCAGGAAAGCTGGCACTGAGGGTATGATTTCAATTATTCAACACAGTTGTTCAATTTGCATTGGTTTTGTGCCCGCATTTCCAAGCTGCTGGAACTTGCTTGATACATTAGCTGTCTAACCACTGTATTTAAGTGCAGGATAGTGACTTTCCACTTCCTAATCCAAACACTACTCATCTCTCATTTGAACTGTTTACATTTCTCATAATGACTTTGTATTTGTGGGATTTTTTTTTCTCACTGTTTTAAATAAAAAGCCAATAATTCTAGGTGGGCAGACGTGTGCCTTCACTTGCAGGTATGTGATGTGCTAGAATGTAAAATCTATTAACTTTTGCAGCTGGTATATGAGGAAACTGGTGGTACTTGTTTGAAATTCTTAGAAATACTAGTATGACATGGTTTCCGTTATTTATTTTGAATCCATACATACATTTAAGGCTTCACTCAGCTGTAGTGTCCAAACTATATTGCAATATGCAGTGAGTCTTGCTTAGTGAGATTGACACTGATCCCCTGAAGTTTGCATTATGAGATTTAATTTTCCTTCTGTGTGAAAGCTTGGAAGGTGCAATAAAATGCATATTTTGTGAAAACATGTAACATGATGTGGAATGTGCATGGCATGGCTCATGATGTTCCAGCAGTATAAACAAGTGCAAGATCTGCTGTAAAAGTTTAACCACGTGTGGTTTACAGTTTATTTTACATGCAACTTGAAACTTAGGCTGCTAAATTTGTGTTCTTTCTTGAATGAGCTGAGAAATTTTTGTCAGGCAAGTTGATATTGATAATCTGTTCTGTGTCAGGTGGTGCTGCATGCACGCCGCTGTTCATGTGAACACGTGTGCTTCCCTCAGGTGTGCTGCAGGGCCCGTGCCCAATGGCCCACCTTACATACATCAAAAGAGAAATCCAAGCTGCATCAAGAGAAATTTGCACCGAGTTTCCCGTGAAGGCACCACTTATCTCTCTCACAAGGTACTCACAACGTGTAGATTCTATGAAAGTTCATTGTAAACAGGTCAGATTTTGCCAAAAAAATAGTAGCACTGTAGCAAAATATGTGCTCAGTACATGAAGACCCAGATGCACGCACAGACAATAAAATCTTGAAGATATCAGAGAATTTTACCAAAATTTTACCTACAATGGTAGCAAGATTTTTACTCAAATCTTCCTGACTCTGTATGAAATTGGAAATGTTGTTTCACATAAAATATTTTAGGCATATTTTTGTTATAAGCTTTTAATGGGCTTGACAATCATAATGAAAGTTTTATAAACTGAGTTTATTCTGGAAAATTTTACTATTACAATTTCAAACCCCGTGCTACCAATCTCCCCAAGTCTTTATATACATGCTATTTTCATGCAGCCCCAGCTCCCTCTTGCAAACACACATGGAATCCTTTAAACTTTAAATTACTCATGTTAAAATTGAAAAGCAAGAACTGAAAATTCAAGGTTTTTATGCACATGGACCAAATGAAAACCAGCCATCACTGCCCACAGAAAACAGTAAATTTTTAAAATTGTTTTACAGTGACAGAAAAGCTTCTATGCTGGAAGGGATGGAGAAATACTAAATACTAAATTCACTGAATTAAAGTCGTATCTCTCAAGCAAGTTATCCATCTATTCAAAATGATTATTTTAAGAGGCTGCTTTACCATGGATTTTATAGGGTAAACTAAAAAAACCTGAAAAAATCTAAATCTCTAGGATAATGTAAGAAACTGCTACCAGAGTGTATGCATAATCAGAATTTAAAATAATGTATAGTTTTCTTAGGTAGTACTTTGTTGGGTTTATTTTTTTAAAAGTTACACATCCAAAGCAAACTATTCTTTATTGTATCTTAATACACTGTGAAATTCTCATGGGAAATCAGGACATCTAAATTAGTGTCATATGACAGTGAAAACAATTGAGCTGTAAGAACTGAATTTACAATTGTACTGGTGAACCCAAATCTTTCCCTGTACTTTCCAGTGATTTAATTCTTCAGCTTTTTTGGTAAAAATCATTATTTTTCTGATTGCTTTAGAATCTAAATCTTCAAACTGTTTTGATCATTAAAACTTGTAAATCTCTCAGAAACTTTCCAAAATATTCTGATGCAAGATTATTCTAGAGAGTTCAGAAAGTGTGTGTGCAAGCACACATGCTTGAGTGTGAACATATTTTCCTCAATGTGTCACCAGCAAAATGAACTGTTTGTCTTTTGAGGTATGACTGAGCTTTTTACAATGTAACTATAGAGTAGAAAAGACAAATGGGATTTTAAAAACCCTCTCACTTCTTTTGAAAGCTGTGTATAAACCAATAATTCAGCATGGAGGGAGGAAAGAATTTTGATAGATAGGACAGCTTTGGGCAAAACACTTTTTTTTTACTTTCTTTTTTTTCTTTTTTGAAAACTTTTATCAACATCATTGCAGCACTCTGTGTCCTGTTTTGTATCATAGACAACTGATGTGAAACATCTCTAACAGTTCATGGGTGAGCATGAAGAGATGGATACGATGTTCAGCCGTGACATGTCGCATTTCCTCACAACATGCCTCACGTAGAGAGAAGCTTGGTAATAAACCTGAAACATGTCAACACTGTAGCAGACTGCAAGAGTCAAATGGAAATCAGGTGGTGAAAACATCTTTTAAACCTGTGAATGCACTAGTTGCATTTCCTTATATTTCTTGTGGCAAAACAGAGGCCTTGCCAAAAAATCAGGCTCCCTCTGTGTAAGAAACACGTTTTCTTGACTCCAAAGGAGAGGGAGAGCTTGACAGCTTATACTGCATATTCTACAGACAGTTATGTGGACCCTATTGGTTTCTATAATATTTTGAAAATCCATTCACAATAATATTCTATTTTCATGCTAGTAATGTCAGTGGGAGTCCTCATAGTATGCTATTTAGGCACACTGAGAAAATAATAGGATTTACAATAGCTGGCAATTTGTTTTCTACTGCCACAATGTCTGCTTTTGTTACAGTCTTTGTAGCTCTTGGAAATTTCTTTCTGGTTATTCTGTTCATCTTTTCCACAGAAACATTTCTTCAGTGTGAATCGCTTCAGTATGAATTGCAGTGGTTTTGGTGCCATAAGTTTTTATTACTAGAACTAATACAAATAGTGCAAATGTTTTTTCCAGAAATAGTCATTCACATTTTTAATGTCTGTGGGGCTGATAGATGGTCTCACCAGCAGTACTAGCATACTGTTTCAGAAGGCAGAGAATATTGCCAAATCCTGGTAGCATGCTTATTGGTTGTCTTTCCTTCCTTAATCACTTCCAATTCCTGGAGGGAGCCTAGCCTCCAGGTCTTCCTTTACCTATTGCCAGGCGATTTGCAGGACTTTTTTTTCATGTGTGATAAGAAGGGAGGTGAAGGAAGAAATAGTATTTGTTTGCCACATCTTAATTAGAGAACTGCAGTCCTGAACTTCTTTTTGAAAGTCCAGTCCAATCCCATAGCAGATTGACTGCTGCTCTGGTCACCCGCCACACACGGATAATTTTTAATTGCTAACTATTTTCTTCAGGTTAATCAGTCAGAGATGTCTTTCTACATAAATGCCCAGCAGAACTCAATCCAATGCTTTGATCCACAGACCTAGCTAGTCTCAAACTCAGACCTATCCAACTCCTACTGACCAAAAGATGCTTGCAGCCAGTGCCTAAAGGTGTGTTTCATTCTCTGGCCTTATCATCTGACTCAGCAACCAATTTTTCCTGATGGGCAGGGATGAGTCCAGAAGAACCTAAACAACTGAGTGTAAAGCTGGACTCAGGGCCAGCCTAGTCAGATGGCGTTTGGGAGGCTCCTAACTGAGAGAGCACTGTGGGACACAGCATTTGGTTCCAAGGCCCCAGTGGCACTCAGAAGTGCCCACTGTGCACTAGGGAAAATGCATTTAAATATTCTTTCTATACTCCTGAATATAGAAACACATTTAGTAAAAGATGATTATTGGAAGTTAATTTGCTGAGTTTTTCCTGTCAAATTACCAATTAATGTAGCTGGAAAGAAATATTTTACAGATGTATAATCAAGCCCTGAAAGGAGCTAGAGCTTCAGTTGAAGGCTCTAACTAATAATGTATTAAATTATCATGATGTATCTTCAGCTGATTATATCAAGCACTCTTCTAGAATTTGAGGAAGTACTAATAAATTAAATGATAAATGACTATTGATTATTTTTAACTTATTATCCTCTAGATTTTGATATGAATATTGCCAGCTGATGCTGAGGTGTGGAGAACACAGGCAATGGTTTCAAACAGATACTTCTTCATAATAACTGTGTATCAGGGTTGCGTTTTTCTCTATGCTCCATTGCTAGGTTATGATGATTCATGGCAATTCTTTTTAGGCATGTATGTATGCATGTGTACACAATAGCAAGGTCCCTTCAGATGGAGGAAGACCACTAACTAAAAGGTTTTTGGTCTTCTCTTAAGGATGCTCAGTGGGAGGTACAGAGGAGGACAACGAATAGGAGAAGTACAAACACAGTTCCTTACACCTCATTGCCTCACCATGCCCCTTTTAAGTACCAGACCGTCTGTAGTTATTGCCAGAAAAACTATTTTAATTTTTTAACATAATTAATATTTAGATTGTAATGGTTTTAAGGGATCATTTCTCACCTTCTCTTCCCTCTTTTTTGCCTTCTGGCACCCACAGAGTAACCAAGCGTAAGAGGCAGCAAGTATGTTCTTTCCCTTGGGTGAGATGCACTTAGTTCAAAGGGCAGGGAGTTTCCAGGTTTGCCTTTTACATTTAAGAAAAAAATCACTCCCACATACCAGGCATATTGTTCGATCAACATTCATTGAAACAGACCATACCTGGGTACATGGATATATATGCACCACAAAACAATTACAGGAGTCAGTGTTTAAAGATCTGGAAGTCAGAAATGACGCTGACAACACGTTTTGTAAAGTATGATTACGAAAAAGTCTTGAAAATGCTACTATTGGCACACAAGTCATGGTGGTAACATTATCCTACACAAAGGAATATCATTCTAATCAGCAGTTTTCTAGACGCAAAGTCTCTTTTGTTTCAAAAGCATTTTGTTTATACAAAACTGCTACCAACAGTAGGTTTTAATTAATGCAGAAATTACTAGGATAGCTAATAGCTTCTATGATACCTAAAAAGTAATATTTGTATTACTACAGTGATTCTAATAAATGTATACTTTCTTAATAACTTTTGGCATAGTAAATGCAATCATTTTACAGTACGTAAGGGTGTTTTATTGGTCATTACAAAACTCCATTTCTTTCCAGATAGCTTCCTGAAGTTTTGTCTTCCAATTACAGAAATATTCCTGAATGCACTTCTAAAGACTCACAGGTCAAACTACCTAAAAAGACCATTTGAAAACTGACTTTTGAAGTGGCCAGCTACATGATTCTGTTTTCCTTAGCAAATTTGGCCTGGAAATGCAATCACAAATCTAGGTTTCACAGCTTGGTGGAAAAATATATTTACATGCTACTTGTCCTAGGCTGTCCATATAATCAGCTTTTAATAGGGAGGGAGAAGCAGATGCAGAAAACTATTCTCCCTTGAGAGAGGGTCCTGGGTGGCTCCTGGTGGTTCCGTGGCATCAGGAAACACTTCTGTGCTGCAGTGGAGAGCAACTGCAGTTGTCACACCAGCAGCAACACTACACAGACCACATTATTCACACTATTCCACTGTCTGTGGCACAGTCCAAGCACACAGTTTTGGCTGTGTTAGGTCCTTGCACATCATCAGCTGGAGGACGTTAATGTGTGATGGCTGAGAATGAAAATGTAGAGGATTCTGAAATAACACTGAACGAGTCAAGTTTCTTAAGGGATAGGAATGACATACACAGTGAGGGAAGTACAGGCAGGATGGATAGAACAGTCATCCAGTTAAAATGGAATCAGTTTCTGAATGCTGAGGTCTAAACTAAAATCCATTTTGCTGTCATTAGAGGAAGCTGTAAAGTTACATCTGACAAAAAGGGTAAGCAACATCGACTGCAATTTGATTTCATGTATATCAGGTCAAATTACGCATTGCAAATAAGATTTACTATAAGTTTAGTGTCCAGGAATCATTTATGAACATATTTTCTCTGTTTGTAGGCATACATCAAAATGCTTCTATGTAAGCATGCCACAGTGTTCTGCATTGTTTGCAAATCACTCACATAGCCTATTCACAGCATCATCATTTAGCTCACAGGCCAAAATTTCCATTCTTGAAGGATAAATTAGAATGTCCATATAAAACAGAGATGAAATAATAAAGAATATATATGTATGTCCAGATGAATATTTCTAACTTCTTAAATTTTAGTAAATATTCAGAAACTGCATATACAAAGACTAGACAAAAAGGTGGAAGTAAATACACTATAATGTTTGTTGCTTAAGTCAATAATAAAGGCCTGGGTTTTAGCCGTAACCCTAAGAATTTCACAGAGAAAAAGTCATGTAAAAGTATTAAAATTTCCCAAAAGTAAGGCAAAAATATAATTGAATATAATTAGTAACTTTTGGATTTAAAGAAAGAAACATTTGAAATATTATTTAATTTTGTGGAGAAAGCAGCATAATAAAAAAAGCTTCAGGAAAAAAATGAAAACACACAAGGCAGAAGAATACAACTCTGAAAAACTTAGGCAACTCAAGAGAAAATTAACTTCAATGCAAGCTGGCATAACTTGGGTCCCATACCCCAAGTGGTGTACTTTCTGCAAATGAAGAGAGAACCAGCATCGTTTATGAACAAGGACAATCTGCTAGAGAGAAACTGCTGAGACCGAAGAAAGGGGTTGCAGAAAAATATTCAAACAATGGTCTAAGAAAACATAAAAGCAATTCCCTGCGAACAAGAAATGTTATCTGAATCAGAATCCACTAATAATCCTGGAATGCTTAATTTATAGAAAGCTCTTAAGGTAAATCTAAAGTGTAGGCATCAAAAACTGCCAGAAATCCTTCCTTCGTCCCCCTGTCAGTCCTTGGTTACAAAGACACATCACCTTAATGATCTTAATAAATCAACCTCAATCACCACCTATAATGATTATTTTGAATTTTAACTTGTAAGCCATGAAAATGAAATCAATTATTCTACATACCAGCACTGCTTTTTTTTTTGGAATGTGTGATTATCACCTTCAGAAGCCATGTGAAAATGTTCTGGCCAGAAGGAGAAAAAGTAAAGCTAAACGACAACTTCTTTTAAAAAAGGCTTGAGAAAAGTAGCACAGTGATTCTATTGAAAAATTAAAAATTAAAAATATGGCAATTTTTAAGAAGTCTGATGAGTCAGAAGGACATTCCTGAAAAGGTGTCCTATTCTACAGAAGAGATTTAAATATCTTCTGGTTAATGTGTAAAATCTTGCAAGGCAAAATTAAAGACATTTATCTTATTCAGTACTTATTAACTTTTAAAATAATAAGTAGATTCAATGACTATCATCAACACTATAATCTAATGTCCTGTTTTAAGTACAGAAAGAGAAAAATTTATTTCCCTATACCATTTATGACTTTGGGTAAATCAGTGAGTCATGACATCAACAGTTCTTGTCATTTTTCCTACTTTTTCTTGTTTGCTATACTCTCTTACATCTTTCACTAAGTATGAAACAGTGGAAGCAATGTAAATCTTGAAAAAGTAGCCTGGCTTAAAAAATATTATAATCTAATGTCCACCTCAATAAAAATCAAGATTGCAATAGATCCTATGAATAAAAGCCTTGTGGATGATGGAGTTAACTCTTTCTAATGTCTTGGGACAGGATTTTTCTGGTCACAGTGGCCTTGTTTCCTTCCTGAAGGAAATGACCTCAAAGCACTGGTAGACATCCATAAGTTTTTGTAAAGAGCATGAAAAATGCATTAACTGCTGGTGCAGTGTGACATCTTACCTGCTGTTATTCATTATTATGTTCAGTAACAGGAATAGGAAATGCTACAATTACAACCCCCAGCCCCCAACAGATCCTTCACCAAAGTCAGTGGAATACTGTTGTGTCCGCTGGTTTGTTTCCATTCAGTTCCAGGGGGCTGTGTAGCCACCAGCACACTGGGAGGCATAAGAATTAAAAAGAAGGAAAAAAGAGCACACAGCATACAGGATCATTCTGCAGCTGACATTCTAACAAGGGGATGACAGCCAGGCACCATTTAAAGCAACAAAACTATTCAGGAGACACTGTGCACAGCAGAAGAGCTGCGTATGTGTATGGAGTCGGTGCATGCAAATGAGAACTGAAGAGGGAACCAGGGTTTTCCATCATCTACAAAACTTAGATAAACATTTCCTTTAAATAAAGCAAAACAGTCAGATAAAATCAGGATGCTCCATCCTGGCTTGAAGCAACCCAAAACAACAGGGCTACTGTCTTCAGATTCTTTAGCTTGTTTCCAGCACTGACATTAAAAAAATTGCACAAATTTTTAGAGTTTTTAAGGCATATTTAGGTAGTTTTCTATTAATAAGACATTATTACAACATTGCTATAGCAACCTAAAAGTTATAGTTGAAAGAAATTTCCTAAGCCTTTCTACCCAGGTGCTTCTAACTTTCAAAGCTTTTTGAAAATGCTTTAAATTGCTCACTGGTTTAGTTTAAATATTTCAAGTCTATTGTTAATAGCAAACACTCTAGAAAAATGTTTTTTGAGAGGGATGTCATGCTTGACAAATCAGTGTGTATGGATATCACACCTTGCATTAAGAGGTGTGTTCCGAAGACGGGGCAGTATTCATTGAAAAGGGTATAAAGGCAGATGTTGAAATGATAAGTAAGGCTACAAAAAGTAAGTCAGTAAATTAAAAATTGTTATATTCTTAACACATGCAATACTGTCCCAAGCAGAGAAGTTAACATACTACAGAGGGCACTATTAAATGACTAAAGTAAGCAGCACACACAGCAATACAAAACACCATGTAAGCACAAGGTTGTTTTGGGAAACACGTGTGCATACAAACCCTTATGCTGATTTACTGTAGCAGAAATGCAGCAGAGATGAGAAGAAAGCCAACAAGCCTAACAGTGGGAAGTTTTCCCGTCAACAGGTTGTTTTCACTCAAAAGTAACAGCAGTTTTCACCTACAGATCTGTACGCAGGCCAACAGAGCAGCTCTGTGGCACTCCTTGGCTACCAGGTGAAGCAGCTGTACTTGTCTGAAGCCACACCTGTGTGGAGATATCTTCTCCTCCTTCATGAAAGGATCCATAGGCAAGGTGGAGTAATCTAGAAAGGCCATTATTTTTCTTATCCAAAAGTGTTGCCTTGAAGACAAATTGGACATTCTCACAGCTGGTATTTTCCTTTCTGGCTAAAGGAGAAAAATCTAATTTTCTCATGGATGTCAAATGCTTTAATTTTTACAGTCTTTGAGCCAATGTTGAATCATGCTGTTCTGGCCACAAGGAGACAATCATGACTGGAATCACAGGAATATATTTCCCTACTCCAGAACAGAATTAAGCTATTTCTGATAGATATTTTCCTCTAGCATCTTCTCAGAAATCCTCCATGACTCCACAGTCTCACAAGACAACTGCCTTATTGCTGCACTGCACCTAGGAAGGTGTGGTAATCTTAGGGCTAGGAAGTTTTTCCTGATGTCAGAGATAAATATCTCTTCCTGAAATTATGCTGAATTTATCTCTCAAAGATACACTTCTATGCTCAGCAGGAGATGATATGTGGATGATGATGTGGCAGCTTGTGAAGAGACATCAGTCCTCAATGTGCTACTCTTACAAGACAGGTGGTTTATATTTTCACGGGAGATCATTTAGTTGAAAAGACATATTCATCTGAAGGGAATAGTCCAGATTTTAATGAAATGTAATTTGCTACTACTGAATTTTTTTTCAGTTATACACAGGATATATTTTACAATATTGTATACAGGACAATACAAATATACAATCTCATGGAGGTTTTTTTAGGGAATGTTTTCTGTTTGCATATAATAAAAATTAGATCTTGAAAGCAAAAATGCAAGTTTTATTTACATGTTTTAAAACCTTTTTCCATATGTGCTGAACAGCCTACAGAAAAAGTCCCTTATAAATAGCAGATACATACTAATAGACAATAAAGACTGGAGTGTTTTCAAACATCTGAAAAATTTGCATGGCATAAGTTCCTTGATTCCTTCAGAATACACCTAGAAAAGATTCTGCTTTCGTAACATTTGTTGACAGAAAATGATGATTACCTATTTTAGGTAAATTAAGAATTTTACATTTCCTAGGGTTAAAGGTTTCTAAACACAGCTGTTTCTGGCATAATCAGAGAATAAATACATATGGAAGGGACACCAACTAACATGTTTCTTGCTGCTAAGTGAGTAGTTTATCAAAACATCTAACTTCTTTTCTTCAGGAAGAGATGACCACATTTAATTTGTTAAATGCTTTCTGTACAGCTTGTATGTGCTGGATCTTATACCTCTGGATATTGATTAAACATGGCAAACTGTATGAGAAATGTAGAGAAGAATATACAGGCTAGCACTGCTCAGCTGTGGACTGGAAAAGACTTCAAACTTAGGGGTCAGAAGGGGACTCAAACTAAAGTAAGCTTTTACATCAGAAAGAGTGAGTTCAATTTGCACGTCAGTCCACAAAGAAAACAGTAACATAGGTTTGGCTGGGATAGAGAGGATGTGATCAAAGACATCAATGTGTGAAGGATGTAGACTGTAGCAATGGCAATCTCATTTTTAATAAGGGTACTGAGGCTGCTGTTGTTGAAGGTCTACATTCCGTCATTGTCTCAGCAGCCCGAAGGGATGATAGCAGCATGCAACACTCTGAATATAGTTAAGAAAAATAAAGGACCTATTACATTCCAGAATCACAGCTACATTTCTGCATTGAGGCAATTTGGCGATTTAGTGACACCAAAAGCTGACAGAGCAGGAGAGGCAACTGCCACACACTGACACACAGAACCACTGGCAGTACAACTGCTCCTGGCAGGGAAGGTGTATCCAAACCCAGACCTGCTGCAGTGCAATTGCAACTCCCTGGAAATAAAACATTTAAACTGTGCAAATTGTGTCTGAATTAAATCTTTTGGGCTTTATACCAATTCTAAAGGAGCTTCCTCAATTTTTTTCCCCAGGATAACAATATTTAGTCTAAGTGCTACCAACAGCATGGAAAGACAACAGTAACAGCAACTTTGGGATTCTTCATGGTTCTTCTGTGCTGCTCAAGGAAGTGCTGAATTCATAGAATCATAGACTTGTTTGGGTTTGAAGGGACCTTAAAGATCACCCAGGTCAATCCCACTTGGGGGGGTCCACTAGACCAGGAAGCTCAGAGCCCCCTCCGACCTGGCCTTGAACACTTTCAGGAATGGGGCATCCACGGCTTCTTTGGGAAAGCTGTTCCAGTGCCTCAACCAGCCTCATAGTGAAAAATTTCTTCCTCATATCTAACCTAAATCTACCATCTGTCAGTCTGAAGCCATTACCCCATATCCTGTTCCTTTATGCCCCTGTAAAAAGTCCCATTCCAGCTTTCTTGTAGGCTCCTTTAGGTACTGGAAGGTGCTCTAAGGTCTCCTTGGAGCCTTCTCTTCTCCAGGGTGAATGACCCCCACTCTCTCAGCTTGTCTTTAAAGGACAGGAGCTCCAGCCCTCAGATCAGGAGCTGGTGAGACAACTGGTATCATCATTATTTTTTTTTCCTGGCTAAAATGAAAAGTCCTAGGGATTCAGCTTTCACAGTAATCTACAAGGAGCTCCATAAACAGGAATATGTTGTGGGTTAATTTTCCACAGGGAATATTTCATACAGCTTTTTACCTAGAGAAAGAATCTTCAAAGAAAAAGCAAACTAATGACAGAAGATGTTGGCTGACAAGGGGCAGGTTTGTAAAAACAAACTGGTTTTAATTGAAAAGATTTTTATTAACCGCTTAGTTAACACTGACTCAAAATACAACACGCTGTTGTCCCCCTCTTAGGATCTAGTCAGGCCTTTTTCTCTGCAAACCTGTCCATGAAACTCTATGGTGGTCAAGAATTTTTGCAAAGTCAGAGAATAGATAGCAATTAAAATTAATAACTAGTCACTTATTGTGAAGAAGGTTATATAGAAATATGCTTGCTGTCAAAAGTGTTAATTTATCATTTTCATGACACCTAGGGAACACAAGTATGCTGAAGCATGAAAACAGTGCACTGCAGTTAAAACATTTTCATTTCTTCCTTTTCTTCACTCCTTCAACTAAGATATATGATGTTGCCACTGAAAATATATTCATACTTGGAGCCAGATCAGGTCTGAAACACGTTTAATATATTCTATGTGAGGAAAACTAATAACTAAATAAGAAAAGTCGCATTTATTTAAAGTTGTATTTATTTACCAAATGCCTGCTTCCATGGTATAACTTAACCCAGTGCAAAATATTACGAAATAAGAATTGCGACATTCCACACATGTGTAAATGAATAATTGTGTGCAGGACACAGAGTGTACAACAGACTGCACAGGGTGCAAAAAATGTTCCCATTTTTACTCAGATTAATATTTAACTGTCACTAAATCCACCTAAGTACAATTTCTATTATTTCCGTATCGTTGGGTTTAGTTTAGTGTGTGTGTGTGTCTGTGTGTCTGTGTGTGTGAGTGTGTGTGAGTGTGTGTGTGAAAATATGTCACACGTACTCGCTGCTCCTATACACATCAAACAAAATAGGGTGACTTATACGGGCACATCAAGAGTCCTCCAGGAATATTTGGGAAAAATTATCTTTACAAAACCCCAGACACTTATCTTTTAACATGTTTTCTGGTCTTGTCCGGTACACATTCCTGCACAGGAATGATTCCCTGCCATTTTTGTAGGACCTGGGCTCATTCACTGCAAGATGAGTCCATTCTACTGTAGACCACAGTCATTTCTCATCATTATACACTGCACAGCTACTTTATTGTAATTCATGTCTTTTCAATTTATTTAGGTATTTTCTGCTTTGATTTCAACTGATATATTACTTATCTTTGAGCATTATTTCTTACAACATGTTTCACACTTGTAAGTTCTATATTCCTGGGAAACGCCTGTATTAAGAATTTCATAGTACCAAGTTAAGACTGAACTATTCCAAGAATGTGTTAAGGAATCTTCAACTTACTGTCAAAAGGCAGTGCAACTGAAAGCATGTGTTTTCTTTAATCTTCCTAAAACATATGTAACATATAGAAATGTTTCAAAACTATGGGAATCATTTTTCTAACTACAACCATTGCTTACTATTCCAATACATTATAGTGGTCAAAAACCCCCAAAGATGATGCCTTATCCAAGATATTTATTATCTAAACAAGATAATAGATTAAGAAACAAGTTCGAGCAATTCTGTGAATATCTGAGCCCATGAAGTCTTCTTTCTATTAGAGTTGCACATTATGACTGACTGGTTTTGATACTCAATAATATTAATGCTATACTACAAGTTCACTTTTTATTGGACACCAAAGAATGCACACAGGAGAAAAACAATTTCAAGTCTGAACCAGTGGGAAAACCCAAAATCAAACTTTGCTTATGGAGAGTCCACAGAGGAGAGAAACCCAGACTAAGAATATAATCTCTGTAATACCTAATGCCTCGAGTCCTTCAGTTCTCTGCAGGGATTTTCTACTGTCTAGTAAAAATAAGATCAAACTGCATTCTTTCTTTTCAGATGAATACAAAATAAATTCTTTTTTTTCTGTGTGGCCATCTTGTTTGATAAAACTTAAAGACACTTTAAATCCTCTTCCAAGTTTTGCCAAAGGCTTAAAATGCATTTTTACAGTATAATCACAGACCTTTTTTTTCCTCAAGAAGCAAGGCCTAAAACCAGATGGCAGAAGAGCTAACAAGGAGCAGTTGGTTTATTATGGTGAGAGGTGACAAGGCTGGACAAGCAGGCATTCAAATGGGAAGAGCTGATCTGGAATGAAAGGTCAAATGAGGCAGTGAGGTGGGTGGCCAACCTGACACATGAGAACTTAAGAACATGAAAGCAAACAAAGAGAAAGAAAGAAAGAAAGATGAAAAAAAAAACAGAGAAGAGAAAAATAAATAAATATAGAATGGATGAGAATATGGAGATTAAAAACTAGCTTTTGGGGAAGTAAAGATTGACACTACTTAACAACTAGACCCTCTGGAGGTTATAATCTCAAATTATTTGCAAGAACATTCATCCATCTTCACGCAAATTATGTGATGAAAAAGAGGAGGGCATCTCAGAGGAGATGTTTTCCACTCAGTCCTTCCACTTCTCTGAGGAAACAGCATCTGCTCAGCACTTCCAAGGCAAGGAAGTGAAAACCAGCTTTATATAACAGCTGCAGATGCAGACTGCCAGAAGTCTAAGTAGTTCATTGCTTCTTCAAGAGTCTAAAAATTCACAGCTCCTGTGATCCACTGGAAGCTTGTTGGGGGCTCTAACAAATAGTTTGAAGAACTCTTCTGTGGAGAATATCAATTGTGGGAGCACAGAGGAATGATGCAAGCAATGGAACCTATAAAAGGAAGAAAAATCTATATATTTCAGGTGACATAAGAGACGGCAGCGATCAGAAGCTCTGGATGTCATTGATATTCTCCAAGATGGAGAAGAGAGGGCAAAAAGAAAGAATGTTGCATAATGAAACTGCAAGAATGAGAAGCTCTTCAGAACAGATATTTGAACGATGCTGGAAAATAATCTTCTGTAAAAGAAGGCTCATGCACCAGGATTGCCTTGGGAAAGAGATCATGGTGAGAGAAGTTACGGAGCCCTGCAACAGCTAATGAGCAACTAATAATCAGTAAATGTATGTAGTCACTGACACTATAACTGGTTTGGAAATGTTATAAAAATGGGAATAATTGTAAAGATTATAATTAACCTGATCTGAGGATGAAAAGGTCTTTGGTTTTATTTAGTAATTTATTGTGAGTTTAATGTTAATTTAAAACCTAAAAATGCAACTGAATTATTTTAATCCTTTCCTGACATAGGTTTAATGGGCCAGACCACCTCTTGTTCTCTCCGTGCTGTTAAGAGCATTGTGGTGGGTAGTGCTGAACATGATGTGAAAGCAATCCTCACCACAACTGCCCATGCCCACCACGCTCTTCACAACCATGCTGCTGGTGCAAACCCCATCCTGCGTAACCGTGAAAGGCAGACATCAAGAGAGGAGCACAAGGGCTGCAGCTCTATTTGCATCATCTGCCCCTACAGAGCTGAGATCTCTCCATTCCTCTATTGCACCTTTTGCAGACAAAAATGCCATAGTTTGACCTTCCCAGTAACAGCAACTATTGAACAGTCCTGTCTTTTGGTGGCAGGAAAAGTATATGGTACAGAGGGAAGAGGCAAGGTTGGCATCTCATTTTCAACTCTTGCAAAGAAATGAATTCTTTCCTTCAAAAGAAAATGTCAGTTTTATTTCCAAAGAACTGTCCTACAAGGAGCCTTAGCAGTCAAGTCCGAGGCTTGACTGTGCTTCATGGAAATGGGGATGGAGGGCATTGGCAGAGCTCCCCTGCCTTAAAATTAGATGTGTTTCACAACAACCCTTTCTTCTCCTAATTTTTAAAACTGATTCTTTTCCTACAAATTCTGAATTGACAGTACCTGTTTTTTAAATTACTTTGGCTAGATTATATAGCCATGGAAAAGACAGCCCAGAAGACACAGGTTATTCTGTATTTCCAACTGGTGGTCTCAATAAGCCTTAACAATATGATTAATGGTTCCAAGGACCCTGAAACATGAATAGGAACAATTCTCATTTTACAGATGAGGGAACTCAGACACAGAACGGTTCTGTGACTCTGGGGTCAGAGTGTAGCAATGCTATCTATCTCATCTGTCAGTCTCTGCTGCCCTTTCCCACAGTATATGATCTTCTCTTACAAATTAATAACCAATATTACAATAGGCCACAATTCTAAATTTGCTCTTTCCTTTCCCCAGACAGGGTTTACCTGACTTATTTCCTCTCCTCACTCTCTATTCTGACCTTTTCTGCTTTCCTCTTTTCTTCATTGATGCTTTAAGCTGAGTACATTGTGGGGATAGCGAAGCTAAAATAACATGTTATACTTTACCCTGAAGGCTTTGAATGTTGTGATCATTCTTCTCTGTTCCTGCAAGGGGCTCAGAAGTCTTCTATGTCTTCTACTGTCATGAGACTTACCCTTGAGTTTAGGAGAAACACTATTCATAATGTGAAGTAGGTGGCAGGAGAGAACATTGTCTGAAAATAAGCTGTTCCAGGCAGTGACTAGAAAACAAAGCTTTTAAATTGAGTAATGATATTCTGAAACTGACCCAAATTCTGTGGAGGGCCAGCCTACAGAGGGAAGCAAACCTCTTAGATTCCAGGCAGCAGGGTAACTATTAGTGAACAGGTACACCTGAAGACAGAATAGAAATCTCCCCTTTCTAATGCTTGGCAGAAAACAGCTATTTATTTTTTAGCTGGAAGTTCTGTTGTATGAGGAAATGTTTCTAACTTGAGCACAGTTCTGAACAAAATACGAGTTTGCTTCTTCAGACATGATCTTGGCAAACTTTCAGCTCCTTTGCCAGGTGCTGAAGCATTCTGTAGCACAGGTGGACAGGCACCACCCCAAGATCAGAAGTAGGCATTTTGTACATTTCTAGGGAGTGCCTTTTCCCAGAAATCTGCCAATTTCTTTGAAAGATATTAAGTCCTGTGACTGCTGCATGGTTACTGCCCACCAAAGAAGGCTGACCTATTGTGGTAACTATGCTCAGGTCTCCTTACAGTACAGTCCTTCCACATTCACCGTGAGTTCTCCCACTCGTTTCTCTTTTTTGTTTTAAAGGGGGCAGAACCACAGATCATTGCTTGTTAGCCCTGAGCTCAGGCACAAAAGCACTTCCTCTTCTGCTGGATATTACTTGTACAGACCGTGCTTTTCGATAGTTCAGAATGACCCCATCAATAGCACAGTAACTGCTAAGAAATAATGCAAAGAAAAGAAGTTGCATTGCACTTTTAAAACTCTTTTTCCATGAATATGTTTACTTCTGGGAAAGATAAATTTGTGAATGTAAAGACTGACTTGACTGCCTCCTTGGTACAAGAAACCAACAAAAAATAATGCATAATTAAAAAGAGTTTTGTTTGTTTCAGGATTTCTTCATTGAAAGAGATATCAAACAAGTGTTTTATCCAGAGATACATCAGCACCATAATACTTCAATGTGAAGATTGAGAAAGATAAGTAAATAGAAAAAAACCTATATTTTCTGAAAACTTAAAATGAACATTGCAAAATTATTAAATGGATATTCTGATAAATCTGATTAATTGAACCATTTTGGTTCTCTATCTCCTTTATCCTTGATGTGATGCTGAGACAGTAAAGTACCACACCAATACATCAGATAACTATATGCTGGATATTAGGAGATATCATCTGTAAAACATTGATGGGAGTGACTAGCTTTTTTCAAAACAACCTGGCCATCTGTTTATATGTTGGCATTTAAACACTTACCTTTAACCTGTGTTCCAGTTCAACACTAAATTAGATTAATTTGATTGACCAAGATGTTCTCTCTTAAAATTTCCACCAGTAGGATTAATACAGTCTACTAGCAAGAACATTACTATTTAAAATCATGATCAGCCTGACAGCAAAGGCCATAAGTTCATTCTCACACATAGCTGAAACAGAGACAAAAATAAGCAGACCTCAGGAATAATGATCTCCATTTAGCTAATTAATTAAAACAACGTAAGGTAACTTAGGAATAAGAATACCCCTGAGAGATTTTTTTTGCGGCTTTCAAGATCATGGATACAGTACAAAGTAAAGTCATCTTTTGATGTTAGATGAGTAGAAGCAGCTTCACTGGCATATTTTTTCCTGCTGTTTTGAAGTTAGCACCATGTTCTTATTTGTTCTGTCATAGCGGTCCTCTCTATTTTTATTTAACCGAAAAGCACTCTTAAAACCACAGTATGTTAATATTCACATTAAATATTACTGAAAACACAGTAAATGGTAGTAAATGATAACTGTTAGAAATTCCAGTATGAATAGGCAATACTGTAGTTAGTCTGATCCAAGCAGAGCTGCATGAATTAAGCTTGCATTTCCTACACTTTCTCACCAGCGTTGCACAGAACACAGGAGCATCACTTCTGCTCAACTCCAGTTGGAGATAATAAAACACTTTAAACTTAGGCTTTAACTGACACTTTCATTGTGCTAATTATATTTCAAACTTCCACCTCAAGCTCCTGCTCCACTGTGCCACCTTCACAACAGCATATTCTGTGATACACAAGTGCAAGTCTCCTACCTGAAGAGATGGAGTAAGTTAATTTACATATTCATTAAACATTGTAAGTAAAAGCACAAACTGCAGTGTCACACTGCATTGTGAAGGAGGGCTCCAGTAGCAGTTGGGATTACTGCACTGGAAAACACACAACAGTCAGTCTGTTGACATACATGTGAGTAAAGGTAGGGAAATGACACAATGGGTATTTAAGACACAAAAAGTTCAGAAATAACTCCATTCAGCAGTGCAGCTGTGCTCCACAGGGGCACAGAGAACATCCTTGGTTTCTCATTCTCTGCTGGGAGTGCAGGAGAAGCAACACAGTGGCTGGCCAGGAAGGACACTCATCCGTCAGCTGCTACCCAGCCAGCCGAGCAGTAATGAGGGACTCCTGAGAGAGCCTGGTTCAGTTCTCACTCAGAAAGAGGATCCTGCTCCGAACTGTAAAACAGAAGTTCTCATTACAAAAGGAAACAAAAGCTCAAAGAAGAGTTTGTTCTTGAAACCATGGGACAAGACTAAAATCAGACTATTCTCACACCTGCTAATCATAACTTCTTTCCTGTGCAAAGATTTCTGGCTGGTGGTACTAAATGAGCCACTTGAAGACAGTCACATCTTGACATCACACAGATGGGGGTGACAAAAATGACTGTAATATTAAAGCAGCTCATTTCTAAGTTTGCACCACTTCACCACTCAAATACTTCAGAGAAACATTTCAACATGCTGAATGACAAACAGAAAGCCTTCACTTGCCCTGAGGATCCAGTCCTTTCCTGCTCTTGAGTTTTGCCAGTGTATTTCCAGGGCCTGACTTTTCATCTTAGATGGCTTTAGCTGCAATTATTTAAGATCTCACCACTCGGGCTCTCCGCTTGGATGCGACTGCTCCAGCACAAGAGGTAACAGATCAAATATTTGGAAGGTCTTCAGCTGGGGCTGTCCTTCCCTCTCAGCCCTCACCACCACCAGGGGTGGAGATCTGTTCTCCCGCTGCAACCGGAAACACTGGACACAAGTCCCACTGACCAGGGCACAAAAGAAACTGCTGGGAGTTGCAACACCTTCTTCTATAGTAGAGACTGCCCAGCACACTAGTCAGGGCTGTGGAAGATCAGCCCTGCCCAGTTATTTGCAGGGGTGATTTACCATGATAGGGCCCTGACTTGACTTTCCTGTTCCTTTCTGGGAGGTTAGGGCTCCTGTACATGAAGGGAGTGGATAAATGCAGCTAATTTTTTGTTCCTAGTCAAAAAGAAAGATGCCACAGAGCTACTCCACAGGAGTCTTTGGTAATCCTGATCTTCATAAACTTAAAAAGGTATTGCTTTTCTTTATTGCAAAACAGCATCAGTCAAGCCAGTCTTTATCCAGTGCAGACATGACAATGGGAAATGTGTACGGGCCTTACCCTATAATTAGGGTGCATTCAGAAGTGTCCCTGGCTTTCCAGGCAGGCAAATGTAAAGCACTGTGACTCATCACTAGAAGGTGTGACGGCTCTCGGAAATTTGTAAGATTTTCTTTAAATGCTGATAGGTTCTTTCTTTGATGGGGTGTCAGAATTTGAAGAGCCTGACGGGGACTGAAGTGTCAAAATGCTGATAAGCCAGATAAAACTATTTGTGCCAATTGTCACTAACCCTAAAGGCTATGAAGGAAATCTTTTACTCACCTAACCCCGCAGAAATAAATAAGTTAGTCAGACTGAGGCAGTAAGGAGCTGTCCAGGATCCTTTTTCTTAATAACACGCTCAGGATGGGCCAATTTAGTCATGTACTTTTTAATTATTACTTTTCTACAAAAACATTAATCAGCTTATAAATAACGTCTGCCTCGTGTATGTTTCTTTCTGACCTCAACTTGGTCAAGTGAATTTGACTTTATAATTATCTTGCCTTGCCTTGGCTGGGATGAATGAGGATATCAGCTCGATTACTACCAGCCTATTCACTTTCTGCTTTCACTCAGACTTTGGTCTTTTGGAGACAGAGCTTTTATGGAGCCAAAGGTTTCCAATCTAAGCAGTCTGCAGATAGCACTAAGACATATGCTTGTGTGTAGACTTACACATAATTCAATCTGAGATGGTTTAGGGGTGGAATCTCTCTATTTGTAACAGGGAAATGTAATTTTCACTAGGCCTTCACGTTACTCACTATAACAGCTTTCATAGGAGATTATCACACACACTGAGAATGACAACACTACTTTACTACACCCTGTGTGCAGAAAAGGGGCAGATTTCATACTGAAAGTTTTCCAGAAATGCTGGTCTGCCAGAGTTGTATCTGTAGAGCCATGTTCTCCCTAACTTGTGATTTGCACACTATACTGTTGAATGTACACCACAAAATCATTTAATGGAAATTATGAAGTTGGTTATAGACCTATTGTTCTCACACTTTCATACAGGTAAAAGTCTGCCAGTATTTGCATTTTACTCTACTGTAGTCAAGTATTCAAGACACTGTACTAAAACTTAAATTTGTTAAAGCAACTGTAACTATGCATATCTCTACATCAAGGAGAAACTGACAATTAAAATTTCAAGGGAAGAAAATCCTCTTGCCTACAGATAAAATAATGCTTATTTATTGAGGGAAATATCCTTATGAAATATGAATTACTATTGTCCAGTAGCCAAGATCAATTCCACCTGAATTTTCTCTAATTTTTCTTTCCAAGTAAAATGAAAACTATAGCGATTAAAAGCTGGTGAGTAAAAGCTGCTTTCAACAAAAAATAAAGTATGGATATTTTAAAGCACTGACAGTCATTTGAAATGAACAGACACTGGATTCTTAAGAATGACTACAGTAACTCCAAAGGGGCCACTGTGTTTTTTTCTTGCATCAATAATCCACACACAAGGAAAGAATTTACACAACAGAACACAAGAACTCCATGGGAACACTGCAATACAAACATCTCCACATGACTTTGTGTTTCTAAAACATGCATTTATCTGTTATGTTTTTAAGTACTTAATGCTTATCCGCCCATTAAAAACCAGTACCCAACTGACCATTTAGTCTTTCAGTGTGTAAAATACAACTGTCAAATACAATGTATACCAAACAGCAGGACTCACTGTCTACTTCTTAGGATTACGATGAAGATTAATTAATATCTGTAGCACTTTAGTGAATGCTAAGTATTTTTCTATGGATTTAGATACAGCAGTATTCAATGTTATAAAGAATCCTAGCTAAACAGCTAGGATTTGTTTAGCTGTGTTTAAAAAAAGTTGGTAAAATTCTCCTCCTGATTCTATTCAAGCATGTAAAGATTCAGAGAAGGAAAGCTATCCTGAAAAGTCCTCTAAGCATCCCAAGTTTCAGGCCTCGTGACCGGCTGCATTACAGCAGTCTCAAGATTATTGCTGAGCTACAGCAGCCTCCAAAAAGTCATCCTTCAAACAAGAACAATTGAAGCACAGCAGTGTTCTGGCTCTTACCTTCATCTCTTCCACCCACCCCCCTCCCCATCCTTCCTCTACCATATTCCCATGCCAAAATTTGTAAGGTGGCAACATAAAACCAACAGATGGGCTAAACACCAGCTGACAAAGGGACCAGGAGGTGGTTTCCTAATGGCTGGTTCCTGTCCATTGCCACATTGACTTTATTTTTTAAAAAACTTACCTCTGCTGTTCTTACAAATTCTTGAGAACACAAATGAAATATAGTAGGGACATTGTTCTTTAGGGGCTTATTTTTCCTTTACAAACCCCAAAGAACCCACAGCAGCACAACGTAAGAATAATCCCATTTATGGTGAAGGTGCGACAGGATGAGCTGCAGCTACTGCAGACTTCCCGTATTCCCTCCTGTAAGTCACTACATCCCTTCTTGGCCCAAGATTTCTGCCTAATCTGCTTTCCTAGAACTCTCTGTTAAAAGTGTTAATTATCTTGGGAAAAGACACGCTGGATATTTGTACAAGAGCTACCTTACAAGGAGCACTAGTTGCTACTATGACACTAATTACTAATAAAACACAATCTAAATTTTACCCCATCCACTTTTAAAAAAACCCAATCTTTTTGTTAATTTTGTGGTTCTGCAACTTGTGCCCATCTATCTGTAGCACTGTAGTAGGGAGTTGCAGTAGGGCTCCAACAGGGCCTTTAACACAACCCAGAATGGGAATACACTTAGGACAGAGAGATGCACTGCTAGTTGGAGATGAATTTACTGTCAGAAATGAAGTAAAAGAAGATGAGGTATACAACTGTATGCATGAAGTAGTATTTTCTGTTGAGCTGCTCTTAATCATAAAAAAACTATGCTGGCCTTATTTTACCATCTGTACACGCTTAAAATGATTGGGGCCAGGAGATCAAAATTATTTTCACCTAGTTCTGGTCCCAGGCATTGCATTGTTTGCTATCTAAGAACTTCATGGCAGATGGAGGAGACTCAACTGTGAGTTCCTAAACCCAGAAAAATATTTTCAGATGTCTGTGCAGCCCAAGGCAGCTGTTCAACTTCTGTGTGCTAACAGACACTTCATACCTGTGCTCTGACAGAACAGGGAGGGAGACAGACCCAAAAAGACACGGGGCTTCTTAAACAAACATCGATCAATCTACTACCTTTGCAAACAGGGCTTCTAAAAAAAAAACCCCAAAGAACAAAAAAGCAATAAAACACAAACAACACGTGCAACTGATTGGGAAAAAACTGTAGGCCTCACCCTGAGTGCCCAGGACTTCCTCAGGAAGGCTCTGCAATGCCAGCTGCACTTTCACAATTTGAGCACACAATAAACTGACAGAGAAAAACCATTCATGATGGGTACATCAGTTAAAATTACACTGAAGTCAAATTATGAGGATATGAAAAGTCACAGAGATGATCATATGTAGATTTGTAACAATGGCTATTAAAATTGGCATTTCTCCCTCTCCTTTCAACTCTACTGTACCTTTCAGCACAGCCCTCTTTCTGTAGATGACAATATAATAAACATACCCAAGGAATATATAACCTCACAAAAAGTGTCATCCTTTGAGACCTGATGTCAAATGAATGAATATTCAATCACATAAATATCTGTTATGTCCACACTGCTGTAGTAAATTAATTTCAGTATAGTAAAAAATGCTGGGGGAAAAAAAAAAAACTAGAATAGTTTTTCTATTAGTCTCCATTAAATGAGCTTTCTTTGTATCCTGAAAGCCACAAAACCCACACATGTCGCAGCTGATGTGGTGTGCACATCTTGGCCAATCTACTTACTTTCAGTCTGTATATGCCCATTCTTCTACTACTTTTTTGGGATGACTGCAAATTTTCACCTGAAATAAAAGAAAATTTTAAAGACTTAATCCTGACTTTCAAAGTTCCAGCAAGCTTCATCTTGAGCATCATCAACAGAATGGGAGGGGGAGGAGGGGGAAAGACTCTCAGTGCTGACTGATAGATTTTTGATAATGCCGTGCTTTCATTTTACTAATTATGCCCAGATTGCTCATCATGCCAGATACTGTTTATGCTAGGAATTTTCTACAGCATACCTCAGGGGCAAATTGCCTATAGTGGTGAGCTGGGAATTCTCTATAGCCTACTTTAACAAACAAACCTCCAGGATTCCTCCACATCATGTCATTCAACTTTCCTGCCAAATCTTCAGCATACTTTTCAACTGAGCTAACTTCAACTACCCAAAGAAGGGTATTCCTTGACACACCAGTTGTTTATTCCCTCTAGTGCACGGTACATGCTCTCTGACCCCTTGATCTTGCACAAGCTAAGAAAACAAAGTAGTTTTAAGTCATTAGGCTGTTGATAATGAAAGCCTTTGAGGTAAAAGCTATGTAGGCAAAAGCCCTTGTGCTGGACAGCAACTGTTAGTCTTGAGATTTCATGTAAATTGCACAAACATTTATACTAATTGTTAACGTCTTCTCTGCAGAAGCCGGTTATCCACCACCTCAACCTTGTCTACTTTTCATAGACAGACAAGATCTTCTATAAAGAAACTGGATTTTATTGCCAGTATGATCAGGCTCTAAGACTGGAATATTTACACTCTCTAAATTGGTGGATGGCTTTGGGCAGACAGTGTGAGAAGCTGTTCCAGTACACACCACCACTGTGCATTTGTGACGGGCCAGATGATAAACTACATCTCCATGCTATACCACCTTCCTGTGACACCTACCACAATTGCTATCAATTATTCCCTTTCATTTTTAAAACATTTATGATTTGGCAAGCTGGCTGCTCGCGGAACAACTAACTCTGGTTTTGATGCTGAATACTCCTATTCAGAGTGGTGAGGCTGCAGGGTGGCCGGTGATTCTCCAGCTCCCACGTGTGACAAAGTGCCAAGGACAGGCATTTGTGGTGGCGGGGTAAGAAATCACCACGGGTCCCATTCCTGTGTGTCCCTGCCCTGACACTGGGCGCAAGGCACGGGCCGAGGCGTGTGAGGTGTGAGGCTGACGAGGCCGAGGGCTGTGGAGACCTCACGATCTCCCGGGCATCGCCGTTGCTGGGCACCGGCCCGGCGAGTCCCGCGGCGGCTGGAGGCCGGAGCCCCTCGGGACCCGGGCTCAGCTGACGGCTGCGGGTGGCGCCGGCCCTGCCGGGCGGCCCTCGAGGAGCGATCCCCCGCTGCCCGGGCCGCCGCTTTGTCCTTGCCCG
>VZRQ01001795.1:1022935-1084053 GCA_013397975.1 Machaerirhynchus nigripectus
CCTTTCCCGATCGGCGGAAAAATGTCGGTCTGCCTGGCGGAGCTGCGCGGGGAGCGGCGGCGGGGAGAGCTGTGCAGAAGGTGCAGTTTGAATTATGCTTCTTCCCCCTCCGGCAGCTCTGTGGTGGCCAAATGCAGTTCTCGCTGCTGGCCATGTAAATAACCGGGGCTGCTGCTACCCCAGTGGCTTTAAATGCATCGCGGGGCTTTTCCCCTTCCTACAAAAAGCCCTACCACCAACAAAAAACCGAACCTCCTTCCCCCCCGTGCCAGCCCTTTAAATGCTCAGAGCAAGTGTACATTTCCATCTGAAATCAACCCAAGTGTTACTGGCAATGTATTTTCTCGGAGAGAGGGGAAGAGGGGGGATCTGGCGTTTGGACCCAATAAAATGCTCTGCTCCAGTGTAAATATTTACAGGTTATTAGTGACTTTTTAAAAAACATTTTCAGTGAGGTCTGTTATTTACAATGTGTCATAAGTTATTAATGTTCATTGCCTAAGTACCCTGCTAAATCTGTCTCATGCCTTAGAACAAAGTCGACAATTGGCATATTGTTTGAAGTATGAAAAAAATGCGAGTGGGTTTAAAAATTGGAAATATCTGTATTTCCAGAAGCGTAAATATTGCTTTGTAGCTGTCAAACTCCAGCCCTTGGGTATGAGACAAGGAAGTGTATTTTGGTTAATTTCTCACTGAAACCGACTTGTCACCTATTCAAAGTTTTCTGGGACTTGGGGAATGCCAAGAGAGAGTCCTGCCTGTTGTACAAACTCTGCCTCTTCCCCAAAAAAGTTCTGCATGATGTCCAGTGATAGGCAGAGGTCAGTGGAACTTGGGGAATGACAAGAGAGAGTCCTTCCTGTAGTATTAACTCTGCCTCTTTTCCTTCCCCAAAAAGTTCCCCACGATGTCCAGTGATAGGCAGAGGTCAGACGATGAAAGTCCAAGTACCAGCAGTGGTAGTTCAGATGCTGATCAGAGGGATCCACCTGCCCCTGAACCTGAAGAGCAAGAAGAACGAAAACCCTCTGCCACCCAGCAGAAGAAGAACACCAAACTATCCAGCAAAACTACTGCTAAGCTATCTACTAGTGCAAAAAGGTAGAGTGAAACATCCTGCAGTATTTTTGCACAGTATTCGTGAGCACAGTACTTGCACTGCACTTGTCAGAGTGGAGGGATTCTTCTTGTAAAGCCATGTGGAAGGCAGTGAACTATCAACTCTGGTAATACAGGAGCCTGCTCAGCAGTGCCTTAATTAATCCAAGTCTTGTTGGGGTAACAGTTACACAGACTTGTACTGTGTCTTTTGAAGAGTTGTTACAGAATTTGGTAACTTACAGGCTGACTGGCAGGGGGCACTTAAATACATTCTGTATTTGCAAAAATGCGTGAGAGAGCTTTGGTGCTTTTTTTCTGAGTTAGGTTTCCATGCCTGATTGGTATAGGGTGGAGTCCTCCTCGAGTATTTTATTATGGTCTGTAGACTGATGACAGGCAATGCTGTCTAATTAAAGAAGTCATAAAACCCCAGTGGCTTCTCTGGGCCTTATGAGAGCTTTTCATGATGCACGGAAGAGCCTTACACACCTCGAAGGAATGGGTTCATTCTGCAATTCTCTCGGGAGAAACTTAGGTGAGTTTTCTCCCTTAGGATCTGTGGAATAACCATGATGTTCTATAGGTAGCCTCTATCTTTAAATATGAGAAACCTTGCTTAGTTACATTAGTTGCACTTCCATTTGCATATAAGGTTATTGGCAGTCTGGCTTTCAAGATGTGAACTCTGGTAATTTTCTCAAAGATCAGCTGTGTGAAATAATCAGACTTTAAATTCTTTAATTCCAGCAGTCTATGGAGATGAAGCATAACTTTTCAGTCCTTTCTCTGGAGCTGCTTTTCTTTGCAAACATTTACAAATATCCTGTAGCAAGAAAAGTTTTAAAGTAGGTGTAGTAGCTTCAAATTTTGCTTATTCAGAGTGAGTGCTGTAGCTCTGACTTTTAGGAGCACTTTAATAATTTTGTATTTGACTTGAATTTAGTAAATTCTTTTTGAAATATGTTAAAATTGTTGCAGAGAATGACTGGGTGGCTTTGATAACTTTTAAAATTGTTAAAGAAGCCCTTTGAAATAGGACTGGCTAAAGAAAAAAGTTTTGCAACTACTATATAGCTTTTTAAATTTGTTGTGACTTGTCTTTATTTGACAAGCCTGAGATACAGGGGTTTGACAATGAGTTTTCCCATCTTGTCTTCATTTCCCATAATTGTTGCAAATCTAATTCCATGCATCTCGGATAGTTCAGTAGGCTGACTGAACTTATTGGTATTAGTGCAAGGACCTGCAGAGCAGTTCCTGTTAGCTCATATTTTAACACCTGCTATTTGCATGAAATTCACAGTATTGCTCATATGGGTCCTTTTGTGAAGAGAAGTCTTACTCAATATTTTTAAGAGGAGTTTAACATTTGTATTTTGAAATTGCACCTCTTATGTACCTGAATAAATTTAAATTGACAGGAAGTTTTCAGTACTCATTTTTCAGATCTTAACTCCTTGTGAATGGTTGTGATAGAGTAGAGCTAAACACAGATTATTTCAAGTTATACAATAACTTTTTATCATGTAAATACAGCTACTGTATAAGGTTGCAGGAGAAAGGCAGCAGAAGGTACAGAGAGAAGCAAAGTTGATCCAGAGAGATTATTCCAGTAACAGAGACAGCCTGGCAGATCTGCAAATCTACTTTTTAAACACACTGCAAAGTAGTAGGTAAAATATTGTGAAAAGTGTGTCTGCTGCCAGCGCAGTTCACTTGAGCCTCAGTCACAGGTCCTGTAGCTCTGGGTTAAAGTCATTGTCAAATCTGCCTGTGCAGGCTCCCCCCCCCCCGCCTCATTTGCATATTAGCTTGAAAAGAAAATCTCCCTGCTAAAAAGTGCTCGGATGTGAAAAAGAGTTACTTTTCTGAATAGTTGTGGGAAATTTCTACCCAACTCAGCCGTAAGTGTTCTGTTTACATACAGCGTGGGGCAGGAAAAAAGCTGCAAAGTTTCTCAGCTTTGGGATTTGGGTTATGCCTCTGAGAACAAAGAGGAAGCAGCCATGTTAGCATTACTGAAGGCAAAGCCAATCTTGCATTTAACTGCATGGTGGTAGAGGGCAGTGTAATTCCCTGATTTATTCTATAGACTATCTCAAATGCTTTGTGTCTGTTCTCATTTCACCAACAGAATCCAGAAGGAGCTAGCTGAAATAACCCTTGATCCTCCTCCTAACTGCAGGTATGTAATGGCTTCTTAAATTGTGTTCGGTGGTAGGAAATTAATGTGCTCAGGTTAACAAAAGGGAAACTTAGTGTTTACGACAGGTGACTGTTAGAGAGAAATTGCATACAGCAGATTGAACAGGCATACAAAACGTTTGAAACTGAAGTTTGGTATTTTGTCTGCATGTTGGAGGTGTAGTCATTAGTGATTGATGTACATAGTAAAATCTGTTCAGTTTGTTGTTCATAGCAGGTCACTGCCTTTGTGAAACATTAATTATATGAACGTCAAAATATGCTGAAGCTTTCAACTTAACGTCTGCATGTAGTTTGAACTGGGTTTTTGAGTGCTGAGCTTATAGAGTGATCTTTTCATTCTGAAGTAAAGAACTGCATGTGATATTTATATGCTTTCTCTTAGTATGTTGTTTAACAGATAAACTGAAGTATTGCCTCTAAATTTATGTGTCTGTTGGTCAAAGTTGTAGTCTCTTGATAAGGAATATTTTTAGGGAAGTCCCCAACTTGGGAGGCACTTCTGTTAGGTTTTAGAAAATGAAATTTTAAGCATGGAAGACTGAGTGATTTAGTCTTAAAGTGATGGTTTGGAACTGAAGCACTTGATCTGTAGGAAAGTTAGATAGTAGCACAGTTAGCTGATTTCTTTATGTCTTTTGCATGTTTTACTTTTGTTTAAAGGATGCATAAAAATTCTCAGTAGCTGTGAGCATCCAGTGTTCAGATTTGCAGTAAAGCTAGATTTAAATAATGTTGCTTTCATTTGAGGCATCTCAGTAAGATTTCTGACTGGAAGGTGTCTTAATAACTCAGGTAACAATGAGCCATGCACATGTTTTTTAAAAAATGCTGGAAATGCTTTCTGATTCTGTGTTGGAATTGTTTGGCTTTTGAATAGTTGAAAAGGTTTGGTGGGTGTTTTGTGAATTTGATGAAATATGAGCTGTCTCACTAATTCTGTCTCACTAATCCGTGAGAGCAGGGGCTAAACCAGAGCGGTGTTTTATTGAATTGTGGTGAAGGCGTCTTGTCCTGAGGACTGTACTGTAGATTGCCTATGGCAGTGTGATGTATTTGCATGCAGGGTCAGTGGCTCTCCCTCTTCAGTAAAGGGGAGCTCTTTTGAGTGAGCAGTCTGTTGCTTTTGGTTTTTAGTTTGTTTGAGGGTTTTGTTTGGGTTTTTTTTTTTTTTTTTTGTGGGGAGGTGGTTTTGGTTTGGTTTTAAATAACTGCTTTAGATAACTTTTAGTAAATCACTGGGATGTAGTTATGTGTTGGTCCTGCACTTTATATTTGGACCATCAAAGGGGCATGGTAGAAGAGAAAGTATTTGAATGAAATAGAACACTAACACTGCTTACAGTTGCCAAAAAGATAATTGTAGCAGTTTCAGGTGCAGCAAGTTACAGCTTTTAGAAAGAGAAGCTTCCCCCTTCACACTCTGCAGTACTATCTGATACTTGGCTCCTTGGGGAAGCGTGTTCCTCTCATATTAGCAACAAGAGTATTGTAGAGCGTTTTGCTTGTAAGCTGGTACAGCCAGATGCCCAGGATTTCTGTTGAGAATGATGAAAACACCCCAATGTGTCTAAAATTATTCAAGTTTCTTTCCTACAGAGAGCAGGAAAAAATCTTATTTTTTGCCAGTGAGGAAGTTAGTGTTTCTGTTCCCATAGGTATTTTTAAGAGGAATTTAGTGGATTTACTCAGTAACAACTTTATGATGAGTGCATTTTTACCTTTTGCAAAATAAAAAAAATATTTACAAGAGAAGCTTCTGTAACAGAAGATCTGGGTTTTCAGGATAAACAATTTGAACAGAGTTTCAGTGCCCAAAGTATTTACTGTTCCACTGAAACTGACTTGTTAGAAGGAGCCTTTCTGGTACTAAGAGGTAAATGCAGCTGTGTGTTATGTGCAGAAGCAGTTGACACGAGGGTGTAGTAGCAGAGATTAGGCTACAGACAGACGCAGCAGGCAGCAGGCTGATGACACGGGGGCATTTCTCATCATGCAACAAGCAGCAGAATGCTACTTATTTCTTGTGAAAGAAAAAGATTTTGTACAAAAAATGCCGCAAAATATTTAAAAGCCAGTATAAGTTGGTCATATTCATATGTGCTTTAAAAATAAAACCTTGTGTCTCAGTTCTCCCAAAACCAGTTTTTCATGCACAGTTGTTTCTCCTCCAGTTCTAGAGCCCACCCTTATCATTTGCAGTCCACATGTTGCAAGCTTCAGAAAAATACAACTGGCAACTAATGCTCTTGGATGCTGATAGTCCTTCTGGTTACTCAGTTACATAAGTAATGAAAAATTAGCAATTTTTAAAATGCAGTAATGGCACATGTAAAACATTAAATGTTACTTTTAAAGGATACAGTACATATACTGAAGATTATGTTGAACTCCCTCATATCATGTTAAACACTGATGTCTGCTGCCACTTCTTACCTGCCAATGCAACTTCCACAGTCACCCCATGGGAGTGACCCGAGGCTGATTTAGCTACCCTAAAATGACACCGACTGACTGCACTGTGATTCTCATGCAAAAGAGGTGTACATTGCCCCAGCAGTTATTTTTCCTCCAGTCACATCTATTGCTATAACATCTGCTTTATAAAACTCCCAGAGCACCAAGGAAGCCCCGTTCCTGGGTACGCTGAGCAGGGTTGGGCTGCACATTAACTTCTGTTTTAGGCACTGGGATAGCAGAATGACAGGCACAGTAAAACTGAGTAAACCATAGTTTTTTGCTTGCCTATCTCAATTGTAAAGATTGTTTTCTGATTCTGTTAATTGGACAATGAACTGTTGAAAAAATCATGTTTTCATGCATCATGCTGTCGTGTTTGCAAGCAGTGAATACGAGCTGCATCTCGGGGGTAAACTATAAAACTTACTATGTTCATGCTGATAGCTTTACTATTTAACGTGCAATAGTATTAAATTCCTGTGATTTTGGTGATCTTCAAGAAAGATAAAACATCAAAAGCAATAGAATTAAATTCAGTCTTAGGCCACTAAAGATGTTGGAGAAAAATTAAGTGCTCCTTTCTACTCAAGTTTTCTCCTGTCCAGCAGAAAAGCCTGAAACAAGTCAATTACTGTCCAATATACACCATAGCACTAGGACACATGGGTAAACTGAGGACACAGGTATCTGATTCCATTTTTTCTTGCTTTTGCTGGCTTAACTCAAAGCTGTGCTACTTGGTGCAGTGTGCTGTATTTAATTTCTTTTGTGCTTTTAATAGCATAAAGCAAAGCTAAAAAGATCTTGGCCCTATTGCTCCTAGGCAGCTCAGTTTCAAACCATGGCCAAGCACTTATGCATACTTCAAGGTATGGAAGTGTGCCAAACCCCACTGTTACAGACTCTCAGGTAAATGCTGCAAAGATTTTGCACATAGTGCATGTTAAATCTGGGCTGCAGAGATGCTCTTAAGTAGGTTTGACATTTCTGGAATAACTATTTTCAGCTCATAGCATAAAACTGTTTAGATCAAAGGTCACTTCTCTGTAGTTAAGGTTACGTCTGAGGGCTGCAGTTGTGACCTGCCCAACTTGGAGGCTGCAGCTCAGGTGGAGCAGGGCACTGCTGGCTCCAACGCTCATTGTATTTCCTGGATTTTAGGGCTGGCACAAGTGGGGCTGTTCCCAGGGGTGCTGTGATTTGTAGCAGCTTCCTTTAGCTGTTCCTGGCTGCCCTGCTGATCTACAATAACAAAAATGTGTACTCCCAGTTTTCTTTGCTCCCTTTTCCTCATTTCCATTCCTAAAGTGATCACTGTTCTTCTTTGTGGAAAAGTTTTTGAAGTTCAATTTAATAACACTCGTGGCAGCTTAGTTTATAGTTTACAGCCCATTTTACAACAAATCCACTTTAGTATAGACTTTGCAGAAAATGAATGCGAACACCAAATTCAGTGTATCCTCTCAGAGCTTAATTCGTGTGGTTTAAAAAGTGGTGAGTTGAAATAGTGCATCTTTCCCAGGCAGGCAGGAGAATGTAAGTCTTTTATATCCTGTACTGTAAATTGGCTTTAATCTGTTCTCTTTGTTAAATTATGTTAAATTAAAAAGCAGATATTTGAAAGCAAGTGGTTAAAAAGAAAAAAGTAAAGAGGAAAGGCCAGACAAAACACATGCCTTGGAGCACTGGTCAGAGAAACAACTTGCTTTCTCCATAGCTGCTGGCAAATGGGACTTATTACTAAGGGAGAGCTGTTTGGATCACCCCTAAAGCTCTCTGCTCTGTCTCATCCTCTAGCCAGTGAGTGCCTGACTTTATAGATCTGTTGGAAAGATTCTCCTTAATAGGTATTACTGTATTGATTCCTATTTATTTTCAGGCTTTGTATGCTAATGCATACTAATGTGATTTCTTGAGCAGTGCTACAAAAGGTAGCAGTTGATGATTTTGCTGTTTGTAGCCTCTCCTAGACTCGCAAGTAGGTTGATGGTTTATGAGTAGTTCATTTTGAAATGATGTATTTTAAAATAACACTCCAAAGTGTGTGGACTAAGAACAAATGGAAGCAAGACATGTAGGGGGTTTGTTTTAATACAGGATCCTTCTGCTTCCTAAGAACTGCATTTGTCCCTTTCATTACTGCCACATCTTGGGCTAATTCTACACTGCAGAGTGTTGCCAGCGCCAGGGTCTGGAGTTTGACACAAAGAAGAATGCCTGCAAAACCCTGGCAGGCGAACACTGTTACTGCTTCAGTTATGGACCCATGAATCCAGATGTTTGTAACTGTTGGACTGTGCTTGTTATTCCATCAGTGTGGAAGCACTGCAGTGTGTGTTTAAAGCAATATTGTGAGGGTATTCTTCAGACCAGCAATTTAAGCTCTTTCAGTTGAGCTGTCTGAAACAATGAGGAGCAATGAACAATTGTGCCAGTGGTGCAGGCTCGTCCACGTGCAGAGGTAGTGCTGGATTTGAGCTAATGCAGCCTTGTGTTTGTGAGGAAAGTGCTGCAGCTAAGCTTGTAGAAGCATTCCTTTTGTTAACATACTCTGTCTACAGTAAGGTTATAGGCAAATGTTTACTCTGCAAACAGTTGTGCCTGTTGAAGATGTTACTGCACAGCTGTGGTTTGCTCCAGTTCTGCCACGAAGGTGACTACTCCAGTCAGAAAGTGAAGCAGATTCATGTGATTACTCTGTAATGCTCCCCAGGGAGGGGTAAAAATAATAATAATAAAAAAAATTTAAAAAGGAAAAAAATCATCCAATTTGCTTAAATGGTTTAAATAGGTGATTCAAATGAACTCTGCTGGGTTTTTCCTCTCTCCTCTCAGAGTAGGCATTGTTCACACAAAGCTTTTTGCCACACACACCAGGACATGAATAAGTCAATCCATTCCTTTGTCTCTCAAATGTAGTAAGTTTCCATCTCCCCTTTGTCAAAACCAGGCATGCTGTTGCTTTTATGAAATCAGGAGGAGAAAGAATATTTTGCATGCAGTCAAATAGCAGGCCTCTACACAGTAGTACAAGTGTGTGCCCATCTTCACGTGTACAAGTTCTTTTTTTCCACTCAAGCTGTTGACTTTTCAGATCAGTGTAAGTCCCCCAGTTTTGTGTTTATTCTGTTAATTTCTTACTGGGCAAATGTCTTCATATTACTAAATACTGAATCTCTGAAAAAAAAAAAGGTCAGTTTTTCCCGTTTTCACCTCTGCAGTGAAAACCCAGTTGTGAATACTAAATGGTTGCCTGTAGAAGAGAAGTTGATTAAGGTATGTAAAAAATAGTTATGTTAAGAGTATGTGCACAAATGCTTGTGCTGAAGCTGAATGAGCAAAATACAAAAAAAGTCACCCAAACTCTACTTGACAATGTATCTTCTGACACTTACATTATGTTTTTTATTGTCTCTCCCTGCCCAGCACTTTGTCACCACTGAGTGCAGTAAATGCATTCTACATGAAAAGAAAGCTGAAGTTTGCAGAATGGTTCTGAGAATACAAACCCACATGATTATTTCTAACACTTCCTTCTCTATACAGAAGTTTACAGTTAAAAAATACAATGAAAAGGGTTCATGGCTCCTGTAAAAACATGTTTGAAGTAACTCTCAAATGAATATTGAAATTCTACTTGTTAGTATTGTCCATTTCTGATTTATCTTGAATTATTTCTCCTAAGCATTTTCTTCCATTCTTGTTCTTCCCTCCTTTTTTTTAACCAGAAGGCTATAGTCCAGGTCAGAGCAGGAAAGCATGGTATAAATTAGCACAGCAATCAGAAGTCTGGTATTTTGGTACTTCTGTCCAGGTGTAGTAACAACCTTTATGTTACAGAATGGTTTTTACCTTATTTGCTGGCAGTCAGTGAAACTGCTTGAGGAAGAGGGGTGATGCAAATTTGGAAAGGCATTTCAGTAACACATTTAAGTGTTAAATAGAACTAGAGTGCTCTGTTATTTAATATACTTTTATTTTAAAAATGCGGTAGTGAAAGATTGTGTAACTCCTGAACATTTTGAATTGTGAGAATATTTAAATTACTTTCTTTTCAGTTGAGACTAGATGACAGATCCACTAACTCAAAATTTTGAGGTTTTGGGTTTTTTTCCCCTCTGCTGGTACTGACCTCTTGGAAGCTATAAACCCAGGTTTTTTATCAGCCCCCACACAGTGAATTTCTCATGCAAGTTTTCTCAGTGGCATAATTAAGAGAGGGTTATGCAACACAAATCAACATACATACTCATGGGAGTAAGTTTTCGTGCCTGCAGATTTGCAGGTTTGACACTTGTGTGAGCCGTGTCCACAGTACTGTCCTGCCTGCTCTGAAATGTCTGTGTGCTAGTCCAAAGATTATATAGATATTTCACTAGTTTTCAATAGCACTACTGTCAAAATGAAACAAAAAAATCATGGTTGTCTATCTACTTTAAAGTTGCAGAAATAGTTCAAACACTTACGATTCAGCTACTGGTATTAAAGAACTGATGCTCATTATGTCTTAAGTTTTATCTGGAAACAACAGAAAAGCCTGACAGACCAGTTTTTTTAACAATTCCTTAGGCATTGTTGTGCAAAAATTTGTAAAAAAATGCCAAGTAATGGCTCTTAGACTTAAGGAGAAATCTGCTTTTTGGATATTCATTTGTATAACTGTACAAAGGCCCTTCAGGCTCTGTGATGAAACTGACTAAAATGTGCCATTTATATATTTTTTTTTCTTTTTACACTCAAACTGTGCATGGCTTACCACTGCCAGCCTGTCATACTTAGTTTGTGATAAACAGTATGTGTGGCAAGGTCCTAGCACTGAATGCTTCCCCCTCAGACTGACTTGTTTCTGTGTATCAGTTTCTTTACTATTACAGACTTGGGACACCTATATCAAATTCAATTTAACAAAGTGCAAATACAAGGAAATCAGCTAAATGACATTAAACCCTTTATCTAAAATTACCTACTTCCTATGAAACTCGTGTGTGGAGATTTCCTGGAGCTGGTGTAACTCGGGTTTGCATAGATGTGGAACATTCTGAGACAGGTAATACATGGATCATGAAAAGTACCTTGAGCATATTTTCTGAGTTCAGGGCTGGGTAGGTAGGAGCAAGGATATCCAGCTGCCATCTCGGACAGGGGCATATGTACCATTTGCTATCCAGGAACGATGCTGTTACTTTACCTTGATGCCTTACTTTGAGCCAGTAACTGCTTGTGATAAATGAGTCCTAGCCTGCTTGCATTAATTTGGATTAATTTTCCCTGTGCAGAGAGTGCACTATACTGTTACCTAGTTCAGAACTGTGGCTGAAGCAGTTGTTAATTTTATAGCACTTACTGTAAAACAGACTGGTCAGACCTTTTAGGAACTCAGATACAAGTTTAGCTGACAATGATTAAACTACCAGTGTAAGCATTGCTTTCAGAAACAAATGAGGGGTAAGATCTTTTTGATGAAACACCAAAGTGACCTGTAGTTAGCAGTGAGTCACTTTCAGGTTGGAAGAATCTGTAGAGAGGGTCTGTAGAGGACCATCTGACAGCCCCTAGTAATTGATATTTTCCTTATTGACAAGGGTACTGGCCTAGAGCATATAAATACTGCATTTGGAGTTAACAGTGGGGAGGAAGGGTTTGTAGGCACAATCGAGGACAGGACTAGAACACTAAATGATGGGGACAAATATAAGAAGTGACCTTAGAAATACCATATAATTTAATAATGAGAACTGCAAGGTAAAGCACTTTAGTAGGCATAATCAGCTGCACAAATCCATGGGGAAAAAAAGACTGGATGGGGAGCAGTTCTTCACAATAGGTGTAGACACTTTGAGGATCATGTGCTTTGAAGGAAGGAGGAAAGAAAGGAAAAGATCTTTGGATATAGAGGAAAGTTGTTGCAAAGGAAGTTAGGCAATTGTCACTAGTCCAGAGTTGGTAGTTACGGAAAGCAACTTCAGTTGCCGTAATGAAGACCTAATATCGATGTAGGAGGACCTGGACATAAAGACAGCATGCAAAAGATGGTGGGTCTGCACTGTCAGAGGTTTTTAAGAAACAAAGGACTGACAGGAGCAGTTTAGATACAGTTGATTCTACTTTAGGCAGGAAATAGACTGAGTGACCTCTTAAAGACCAGTTTGACCAAACTAGCATTTATACTGGATTTAAATGATAGTGCTAAAGAAAAGCTTGTGGGGGAGTGATTTTCGCTTCACTTAAAACCTGTATTTGTGTCAGGGTTTTGTAGCATAATCATCCTGGAAGATACAGGTGCTATGATTCCAAGCAGCAGCAACAATTATTAAGAAAGTCACTGAAAGTGCACAGATTTTGTCCTGTTGTCAGTCAAAAAAAGCAAATGTCTTGTCACTTTGCTGCTGATTTATTATTCCACTGTGTCCCCCTCCCCCCAATTTTGGCTGTTCTAATTTTTACCTAATCCTACTTCAATTGCACAAAGTTGTCACCTTCTGCTAACTAGAAATAAACTAGGCACATGTCGTCAGTTCTCCAGAAATGTGTCACCTTTGTGAGAAACAAATAGCACTGGTTGTGCTGTAGATCTTGATTTTTGATACTTCATATACGCTGTGCTTGGATTCTCTGTGTTTCTTCCACAGGCACATAGGTATCTCCAACACTGAGCTAAACAAAAGCAAGGGGAGGTTTTTTCCTCTCACAGAGGCAGTTTGCAGTAGATATACAAGCACTAATGCATCTTGCACAGCACCCCAAATGGATCCAAGCACATCAGAAAGCAGTTGCATAGTACTGTCTGTGACTATGGATCCTGTCTTGAAGCAGTCTCTGGAATCAGAGCTCAGATGATTGTAGTGAAAATGTAAGCAGCCTGGCAGGTTTCCAGCTGATGAGTTAATGCTGCTATAAACTTGAGTAGTTCCTCTCTGAGGCATGCAGAAGGGTGCAGGCGCTGGGAAGCTAGCCAGCAAAGTCAAAGAACAGACAGCAAAGCTAAAGGCCAGCCTCGGGGATTCTGAGAACTGAGAACAACGAACTGTATAAGAGGTGAGTTCCTCCCTTGCCAGAAACCCTTCATGCAGCTTCAGTGGCAGGGCTGGAAATCAGTAAGCAAATTAAGGTACTCATTCAGTGAAAAGCCAGCCTGCCTTTTGGGTGCTTGTGTAACAAAGCTTGAGCAAAGGTAGCTGTGCCCAGCACTCGGGCCACCCTGTGACTGGATTAGCAGTACAGGTGCTGCAGAAAGCCAAGGGTTCGCAATCAATGCTGGCTCAGTTCGTTGAGCTGAAGCTGCAGTGAGGCAGTTTAGGTTTGAACTGAGGTTATCACTTCTCTCTGAAACCTAGACGTGGAAGTGACCAAAATGTGACAGAGTGAATCAGTAGAGCATCAGCTGGTCAGATTTCATCAGACAAATGGAAACGTGGGTGCTCTCCTTTCTATAAAGGAAGGTTAGCAGCAGAAAGCGATTTTTGTTTGCAAGTTCGGTAAAGTGTTTACGCTGTAAGTGCTTTCAGCTGAGTGAGTTTTGGGGGGTGGGGAAAGTGTTTCAGTAGATCAGTAGCTATGCAATAGGAGAGATGTTCAACTGATGGCAGCTCTTGCTGTGAAGGCTGCTGTTGTGGCAGACTGGGCAGGTTCCTCCCCAAATACACCTTTTCTGACAAAGGACCTGTCTACTGTGTGGTCACTGCCTGGGCTTTGCTAATACTTTAGCTGGTGTTTGTCCTTCCCCCTGGTGTCCGAACATCAAAGACTTCGTCCAGGCTGGAGGATCCGAGGGACAAGTGAAGTGGTGCAGGGATGGTTAGTTGACACAGAGCTCTGTGTTGTCACTGTGCATAGTGCTTATCCTAACTTGTTCATAGAGACTTAGGGCATATCTGTATCTACTTCATTAATACCAGTGGCAGAAGCTGTGGTTGGACATTACAGATTTAGCAACGTCTCCCTCTACAGACACCCTGAGGGCCCAGAGAACCAACACCCATATGCAAATACCTGGTTTTCTGTTCAGAGCTTTGGACTTAGAAAGAAAATAATGAGTTTTGGTTTGATTTCTATAAAGCTAATGCAAAGAGGGGTCTAAAGAGACTAAAATCAACTTGCACTGAACACTCTAAGACTATATTCATATGGAAGCAAATCTAAGTGATCAAAGTTACACAGCACAGCCTACTGCACCATAACCATTGCTTGAGTGATACAGGTTCTTATGCAAAAGGTGCAAATACTACAGAACCTAAAATGCTACAAGCGTGATTAAACATTAATCTGAGAGGGTGGTCTTCACATGATAAACTGTTTGAAGCACAGTCAGTGGCTGCGAAAGTGTTTCTTGTCTGGAGGAGAGATTTTGTATGATACCCATACAAGTTTCATACAGCCAAGTAGTGCCTAGCTCTACATTCTCCTTTCTCCACAGAGTCTTGGATTGCTGGGGTAGTGGGAAGAGTTGCAGTAGCAACCTGGCTGCTGTGTATTTTGAGTTTGGTTTGCTTCTTCCTTTTTTTTTATAAGCCAGAATTCCAGGTGTATTTAGTTATACCAGAGCAAACACACCACAACTTGCTTTTTTAAGAAAGAAACAAGTGTCAGAAGTGAAAGGGACATCATCAAAACAAAGCAGTGATTTGTTTGATAATACAAAGTTAACAAACCTTAAATAGATCCATATGTGGAGAAGTCAATTACTTTGAAGGTTCTCTGAAAGCAAACGCAGTGAAAGCATTTTACTTTCAAGTGTTTTGTTTGGTTTATTTTTCATGGTGATACCACAGACTAGCATTATTTAAAGTCTTTGTTTTCTGTTAAACTTGCTTGGGTGTTTTTGTTTTAGGAATAGAAGAAGCAAAATAATTTCTTATCAAGTAGAAGGCAGTCTAACATTGCCGCTAGGCTGTCAATACTCAAAACAACTATTGTAGGCTGAGCACCATGTGGTTCTCCCTGATATAAAGGGCATTCTGGGCAAAATTCTTGTCCAATGACCAGTGTGCCTTACTAGAAATTAAAGAAGATGGGGTCAGGGATGAAGGAAACAGAGATGTGAGCTGTACTACTCTGATAAATGACTTTTCGTCCTTCTGAATGCTATTTATGCTGTTTGCATTGCCTCTGAATTTCTCTGCAGGCCGTACATTTGTGCTGTAGATGGCTACTGCCTAGTTTTCATTCAGGAAGGACTGTAAGAGAGATTTTGGTAACTCTGCTTTTTTTTCTGACAAATGCAAGTTGGTGTGCTTAATTTTTCTTTACTCCCGGATTCTGACCTTGGAAAAATAAATATAAATAAAAGCTCTTATCTGGATTGTCAGACTCAGCTGTGCTTGCACTCTCTTTTTGTTTTCAAGCATGGGAGTATGGAGACAGGAATGACAGTGAACACACCTCTCCCTTCACCTGAGATAAGCTGGATACCTCCCCGCTAAAATCATCCACTCAGGCTGGGCATATTTCCAGTAAAGATGACACATGCCCACTGGTGTGATAGCAGCTGGTTTCAGGAGGTGGGAAGATAAGAGTGCTATTTGAAAAAATTTTGCTGCATCAATAGAAATACCACTTTGGTTTTCTGCTTCTCGAAAGTGTGTGAAGAACAGGTAATTATGAGAGATTGTATTGCCCAGGTCTTAGTCCAAATCCATTTATGCCCAGAACCACTTTTGTTAACTTTTGAAAGAGCCACTGGCTTTTGAAGCCTGAATGAAAAAAAAAAAAAAAAGGGCAACATTAAATTGTGCAGTGAGCAGTCCATGCAGTGCACTGAATGTTATTTCTGAAAGTAATTCTGTTGATCTTTTTCTGAAGTTGATCACTGATCACAAACTGAGGGGTCAGTCCTGGTTAGCTTTGCAGTAGATGCCATAAGCGATGAATGCTTGACGAGAGCACCTGAGAGATGCTGTGCTACATCTGCTTGTGCTTTCCATATGCAACTCTCTGTTCCCTTCAAAGTCATCAGGCAGAGTGCAAAGCACCGTGAGTCATCCTGGCACTGCTGGAGTGTGTAACTACAGTCTCTTAGCTAGGTGCAAGCCAGAGCCTGGCTTTTATCCAGTCTGGATGCAGAGCAGGACACAGAAACACCCCAGTGTGCTGTTCTGTCTTAGGGTGGGTGGATTAACTGCAGTATGTTGGGTGCAGTTTGAAATTGCACCAGCTGCATGTGTTCCTGAGAGGCTGAAGCCTCCGTTAGGAGTGAACGTGTTCCTGGGGCACCCCGGCTGTGCTCCAGAGCCAGCAGTGCAGCACTAAGCCAGTGCACCTCTTTCTCCTGGCACGGAGCAGTGCTGGGCCCAGTGTGCTGCCAGTGCAGCCATGCACTGCCTGTGTAGCTCCAGTGACTGTGCTAATGGGCACTGCGCCTCTCAGTCTGTCAGTAGTTTCTCTGAGTTTTTCTCTAGCCTCTAAAGTTTTAATGTTGGAGTCTTGATCACCACTGGAATAAAAATTTGGGGGAAAAGATTTTCCTAAGGGAAGTTTGAAAGACAGAAGCTTTACTATGAAACCTTTCTGCTCTCAGTTTTGGAATCTGCAGTAAATTGTTCCTGATATTATTAATTCTTCTGGCAAGTAGAGTTAATTTATGTATTAGTCTTCATGCTGCTGTATGAATTATAGATTTAATTATGGTCCAGGTGCAAACAGAGCTTTGCTGTTCTTCTATATGTTAAATATAGAGAAAAAATAAGTCTGAGTAATTTTTTGGCTTACTGAATAAATGTAAACACTTGGAAACTGTGCCAGGGTATAAATAAAGAGAGGATTTACTTCACTGAGAATGTTATTATCTACTCCAGGGTATTCTGCGTTGTGGGGAGGATTAGTGCTCTGCATTATACTGGGACACACCTTTTTACAGCTACTACTCCATGCAGGAGAAGATTAAAAAGTTTTACTATAATTTCTTGTATTTCCAAATTTTCTTTTGCAATAACAGCTGACTACTAGTGGCCAAAGGTTGGTTGGAGTTAACATAGCCATAACGAGAAACACTCTCTGATTCCCTGGTAGGTGTAAATAAACTACCTACTTGTAATATTCCTTTGCATCTGTGTTACTCAGTCTTTCCTTTTCTGCCTGACAGTTCTGTTCTCATACTGCAAAACTACTTAAATGTGTTTGTCTCTTGTCCTAAACCATTTTTCCATCCTACTTTCTCCTAATCTTTATGAAAATTTGCTTTTTCATTACAATTTAATTACATGAAACTTTTCATAACTGTCTGTGCACAATCAGGCCAGATACAAGATCCATGTACAAACCCTATTCTTACTGCGATTTCATAGGAAATTTGGGCAAGGGGCAAGTATATGAGGTGTATTAAATAACTGGGACTTACTTCTCTTCATTACTCTTTTGTTTCTACATTTTTAATTACTGCCTTTCTGCTTTGTGGCCCTGAGTCAGAGAAAGCACACCTTTCTTGCCTTTTCTAGGAAACCGTGTGTGTGTGTTTAAATGCTTTTCTGAAGGGAGTGTCAATAGGCCTTGTTTCAGCTGCCACTAAACACCACTTGACAGAGCCTATGGAATAATATGCTTGTGTGTCTGCTGCAGTATTGGGGACAAAAAAATTAAAGAATATACTTCTTTAGTATATTTCACTAATATAATATGCCACTTATGCATGCAATTGTATGAAATTTTCAGATGAGAGTCAACTAATTTATTATTGCAAGTGTCCCCTTATGCTTCCTCTAATTTGTGGGTCAGAAAAATGCATGTCATGATTTAATTTTTCTTTTGGGGGCTGTAGCTACCCTCAAGAGTCTGCCCTTCTTATACAGGAATAACATACTTGATGCATCTCCTGACAAAGCAGCCAAAAGTGCATGTTCTGACCTCATCTTTAAGCCTTTCCGTTTCCTTTACTGACACTTAATGAAGTTTCTGTCACTGCCACTAAGATAATTTTGTAAAAGTAGATTATGTAATAATTGCAGTTGTACTGGTTTTAGTACGAAGTCAAGTACTGATGCTGATTCTTCATTTTGGCCCAGTATGGCGATGCCAGTTTGCTCTGGTTGTTGGATTTGGAAGCCTGTGTTGGTTGGTTGAGGTGGCTAGGGAGTTTGTTTTGGGGAAATCTGCGTGGTTTAAAGCACTTTGATACTTTTGTTTGAGAAAAAAAAATTTACATTGAAGAGACCCTGTTTTAATGTCTTGAAAGTTTTTCCTCTGTTTCTTTGATGCTTAGTACAGGGGATCATTGACAAACGTGTTGCCAGTATCCCTCGAGTCAGTTGTGGTTCGCTGGTATTGATGTTGTGGAGAGCTGCGCAGTTGTCATCTAGATATCACTGGTGTGAATGGATCTTCAAGTGGCTTCTTACACTTTTTGCAAGCTCTCTTGATGCTCTGCACCTTCTGATTGGGGAAGCTACGCTTGCAATTTCTTCATTTGAATACATCTTTAATGTGGTTGAGTTTAGACTAAGATTAAGAAGTAAACTCTTCATAGGGGTTTTCCTGTAACAGAGCCTAAAGTTGGCTTTCTTTTATGTAAGCATAATTTTAGATCATGAAGTACCTACACTTTGTGGGAGGTTAATGAATGAATGGACTGGGGGCTGACAGTGTACAGGCTTTCAAGTCCTTTACTCAAGAAGGAAATGCAACTGATGTCAGCATGTTAATTTGGTGGAGTGCATTTATAGGAGGCTGTATGTAGCTGTTGGGTGTTAACTTAAAACCATGTCTTCATTTGCTACATTTTTTTGTTTGTTGTGTCCTTAGGTTATTTAATAAAACATGCACTGAAACACTAGAAAACCTCCTGGACTTTGTCTTCCAAACAGCTATTGTTGTCAGTGTTAAGGTTCTTCATGTCTTAAACAAAAAAGTCATTTTTCATTGTAGCAAAATTATGATTTTGAAGAGTTACTTACTCTTCATGTGTTACTATATATTTTTATTTTAAAACTGAATTATATAGATTGGGCCTTTTCTGGGTGGTAGAAGTCAAATCAAGTGCACTGTGCCTTCTGGAGAACAAAATGCTACTGTATAAAATTCTTATTAATATAAAAAACATGCAGAGAATCAGTTTAAGTCAGTGCCACAAACTTTTCAGACTCCCTTTGTTTTTATGGCCACTGTGGGCTTCACTCCTGTATTTCTGTGTCTGGTGTAAATAAGTGCACACAGTGGTGCAGTGCATGAGACAAGGTTGGCTTGGCACCGCTGAATTGTCATCAGTCCGGTCTTGTTATTACTCATAAACCTTGGCTCGCTGTAAGCACGCTATAGATGCTCCCTGTTTAGTGCTCAGGAACTCTTTCCTTGGAAATTGTGTGCCTTTTTAATGTGTCATGGCTCAATTATCACATTCATTTTGGCTGCCAAAATAGCCATATATATTGTCTAGCAAGTGACAGCCTGAGCCTTTATCTCTTTCTGGCTGTTTGCCAGCTGTTTAATTGCAGCCCTGTGTTTGCTGTGTGTCACATCTTATGGTGGTCTATTATACCCAGCTAAAACAATATTTTGAAAATGTTTCAAATGTAAACTAATTCTGTGAGACTTTACATCCTGCTATTTACATGATCTGCTAGAAATGTAATGTAGGTCATTTTTCCCCCTACAAATACAAACGTTTGTACCTCCGATCATCTTACGAATTTCCAGGGCAGAGAGAAGACAAGATGGGGATGCAGAAATGCTATCTCTTCCCCTTGAGAGATGTAATTAAAGCTGTACACTTGTCATGCAATTTTTCATTTGTAGTTTCCAAGATGTTTTTAAAGCCAAATACTCTCTTTGTTCTGCCTTTAGAAAAGAGCAAACTTACAGACACTGAGCTGGGATCTCAAAAGGAATAGCAAAGCCTGTGAGCCATATTTCTGCCCAAATAGATACTTTGGGTGAAGATGATGTTGGTGTTTGAGTGAATGGTGTTTCAGAGGGCGGAGAATGGTGCAGGTGCTGTACACAGCACGTTTGGTTTGGCAGCCACCTGCTTTCCATCGGGGAAGACCTAAGGCGGGGCTGGATCTGTGTCCGGTCACCCCATCCCACCTGGGGGATGGAGCCACACAGTGAAACCAGGGTCTTGGAGGGCTAAGCACTCCACAGCACTTAAGTGTGTGGGGAATCCTTGGGCTAAGCATGAGTCCAGTCCCTGCTTCTCTTTGTACAAATATTAATATCTTGCTCATTTTTTCCCTGGAGAGCTCCTATCTTTGTTTCAGCTCCTGGATGACATTGCTATGTGGTGCAAACTGCTTTAGCCTTAAGAGCAGTGAAGGTACATTAGCTAACAATCTTGGCTATGTAGATTTTTTGGCAGAAACTTTTCTTTTCCACTGCTTTAAGAGGAAATCAGGATTTGTTCTATTGCTTGTTTAATAGGAAGAATAACTGTTGAACAAGAAAGACATGATAAGTCTTGGGAAGCTTTGCAGTTCAGAGGAAGACAGAACAGAAGTGTGCTTAAGAAAGATCCCATTTTTGTGCTAAACACTAAATTTATAATTAAGTCGTAAGGATTAGCTTTAAAAAAGGAGAAAGAACAAGTTATCCTGTAGGCAGGATTAGATCTACAGGATTTTTTTCTTCTTAATTGGAGGGGGAAGGATCCCATCTAGCTAAAGCCATCTAGCATGCTGAAAGAGGTTTGATATTAAAACAGGCTGTTTTAAAAGGAAATAAAATCATTAAGATTGCTCTTAAACCTTCTGAAAAGTCTAACACTGTGGGAGGATAATATACTCAACCATGTGCGCATATGTTTTTTTCTGGTTAATCTGCTAGAAAAATTGTGGTAAATAACTCCTCTTTAACATACATTTTTGAGAAGCTGACCTGTTAAAGTAGGGTTACAAAGTGAGTATTCAAAGATATTTAGGAGAGTTGTACACATATGGGGCAGCTGAAGTGAGAGTGGTTGTGGCAGTTCTGCTGTGCTGTCACTGTGTGTCTCTTCAGGAAATGCATCGAAACAGTCACTAGTATGATTTTTTGTAGCAAGATCTGCATAATTCCAGTAGTTTACAATGTAACTAGTCTATCCAGTGTCAAAAAAAGGTCACTTCGCTTGAGTTTCTGCTTGACAAAACTCCCCCATTGTTCCATTAAACTTTTGTGCTTATTTAGTATGTTTTGTGCTGTATTTAGTATGTTTTGCGTGTGAATTCCTCAGTTACTTTCTGATGAGTCTGAAGACATCATCAAGTTTTGTAGTGTACAGATGAAGTGGGTGCTGAAAGGCAGCCTGCCAGAAACCATTCCTCTCTTCATTTTGCCTGGTTGGATAAGGCAGGTGTGCATGTGTGCTGTTGACATGGAGGTGTAGATGTTTACTTGATTTTTTAAGAAGTTGTTATTTCTGAAGAGTAGTTACAACACTCAGTTAATAGATACGCTCTCACCGAGAAACACTTCCATGTTAGATGCAGTCATTGCAAATTAATGGTGGCTTTGGGGAAGTGAAGTTTCTTTACTATTTGAGATCTTCAAATATCTCTGGCAGTTAGATACAAGGAAGTTAAATCCCAGTAAGGCTTGTACAAAGCCCAGCTGGCAAAACAATGATGCCACTTATTTGTCACAGCCGAACATTCACTATCTACTCGACAATAGATATGAAAGAGGACATGATCAGGAGAGATCACAAGAATGCACAGCCCATACACCACCACAGGCTGATCAAGCCCTGAATGTTGAAATAATGTAATATTGATCAAATGCAGGAAATTTGCAGATCTGTGCAGCAGAGCAGGGTGAGAGCAAATACCTGTGCTGCATTTGCTGTGGAACTATTGAAAGGTGCAGTGTGGTGCAGCCGGAGTGCAGAACTGTCAGAGGCTGATGGTTCAGAGTGTGAACCAGCTGCAGTATTGCTGCTTCAGGGTTTTGCTTGACTTTTCATGCACCTAAGCTTGCCGTGTTTCCTATTCCAAGTCCTGTTCACATGCTGCCTTTGTTCACCATTTCTGACTTTTTCACCTTCTCCCTCTCCCATCTCCACAGCTGCGATTTTAATAATTGAGACTAAACACTGGCGTTTCTTCAGTGGAATATTTTTTTTACAATCGTAGTTACTTTCTTTGGGGATTTAAAAAAAAAGAAGAAAAAAAAAAAAAGAAAAGAAAAAATTACACATCCTCGGCAGGAACATGCAGCATGTTCAGGGTTAAAGCAGACCAGGAAAAGGGACACTTCCCTTTCTTGTCAAATTAGCTTTGGTTTCCTAGATCCATCACACTGGAATGCAGCCCTGAAATGCCAATTTTCTTTTAAGGAGGAAGCAGAGCCAATTGACTTAAACTTTTAGTTACATCTGCTGGCAATTTCCACCAGAAGCTAATTACAGCTCACAGCTATCACCAGCAGATGACTGACTGGTTTCACCTCTCAAAAAAGAAAGTTTAAGCCTGCACAGGGTGTCTTTTTCCTTGAAATTGTAAGACTGGGGTAGGTAACATTTTTCAAGCAGGTATTTTACAAACACAAACAGAATCTTCAAAGATTAGGTAAATTATTTTATCATAAAAATACTATCTCTAGGTCTTTCCAAATCTGGAGGTCATTTATTGGGCTTTGCACTGTATCCCTATGTCATTTCAACACTACATGGTGTGTGCATTTTTAAATTGTGATGTGATTAGATGTGATTAACCCAGCTCACTTTCTGCGCTGTCAGTTCTGTAAATTACTTCAGGATAACTAAAATGGCTCAGACCTTTTTGCCAAGTTAATGCTGCAGGTTTGAAAATGCTCATAGGTACTGAAATATTTGCACCTCGTGATACTGTGGTTCCACAAAAACAAATTTTGCAAGAGGGAACCTTTTCAAGAGTGAACGTTTTCAATAAAAAATGGAGCATGATTTTTTTCGGCTAGCATCACTAGATGGCGTTGCCTAGTAGTCTAACAGCTGAGAGTCTGAAAAGAGATGGCATTAAAGTAAATCTACAGAGTAATTTAAAACATTTAAATCTTTCAGTGTGTATGTTTTATGTATTTTTTTCCTTTTCAATCATGCTTCTAATTGTTCAAGAGAGGGTGTTGCAGTTAAGTGTTACTTCTGCCTGTTGCAGCTCTTTAGCAAATAGTGAGTGTGCTGTAGTTTCTGGTGTCATTCTGCTCTTCCTTGGCTTGCTTGAACACTCCTTGAAGTCATGTGCTGAGGGACTGAGGCTCAGCCAGGGCTTGTGCTGCTGTTCCATGCACAGTTCTCTCTGTACACAATTAGCCTCTTCTAATGGTATGCTGAAATATTAGCAGAAGGACTGCTTGGAGGATGCTAGAGCAGACGGGCAACAAAACACTCTGCCAGTATTACTTTATAGAAAGCTCCTGGTGTGGCAGGTTTTTCTAAAGCATGATGTCCACTGTTATTACAGACAATATGACATAAAACAAAGGTGTTGTTTGGGGGTTTTATTCTGTTGTTTATTTTGTGGTTTAGACACCATGGCCTTTTTTTTTTTCCCTGGCTGGTTTCCTCTATTTTGTCAGTGGTCAGTCATGCTCTGGCAGCAGCACTGGCGTGACACCACTGTGCCTCCACGTGGGGCATGACCGTACCCAGGCAAGGCTAGAGAAAACCTGCCTTTCATATCAGTAGTGTATTTAGCTGAAAGCAAAAAGCTATCAGGTAGGTGGGTTTATTTAGGGAGGATGGTAAGGAGAAATGATGAACCAAGCAGCTTTTGTTCAGTGCTTTCAGTTCAGCTCCATCATCTGCCTCTTTTAAACTGTAAGTGAGAACTTGGCATAACCTACTCCCTTTTCTTAGTTCACTAGCACTTTTAATTTAAAAGATCTCCTGCTTGACATTATAGTTATTTTTAAATTCCTTCTTAACTCATTGCAGATGTCTTTATCAGTCTACTAAAAATTAAAGAATTGTTGTTGGCAGGAATTGGTATAACTCATTTGTTTCATTTCTTAGTTTAAATAATATTTCTAGATAATGTCAATCAATTTGCCTGTAATTATACATTTAGATGTAGAGAGCATGCACACCTCTAGTTCTTTTAACACCTGTATTTACAAAACAGTATTTTTAAAGATTTTATGATGGAATCTTAGTTGTAGGATAATGTTGAGGATGTACATTAACAGTTTGGACACCTATAAAGCAGTATCACATTTCTCAAAAGAATGAGGAATAAAAAAGCCAAGGTAAAGAAACCAACAAACAGTAAGCATGTACCAGCATGTAAGCATGTATTTTGATGCAAGTTGGTCACTTCAGTTTATAAGAGAGATTTAAAATAAGTTGCTAGACCTTATTTGAACAACTTTCTGGAAACCTCTGCAGTGTATTTCTGTAGGTTAAAGTAGTTCTTTGCCAAGCCTCACTTCAGAGAAATGACAAATAAGATCTGGGGAGAGAGCAAGGTTGTTTGCAAAATGCAGCACAATGCTTAACAGCCTCCTCACATGTGCCGGGGAAGCGGTGTAAGGATACCAGGACAGGAAAACCTTTAATCTTCTTTTACATGTCCATATGTTTTCAAATCAGAATAATGTGAGTAGCTATAAAGTGATCAAATCACTTACGGGCTAATTTTTCATCACTTCCTACCAGGTAATTGATAATAAAGGTACAAAATCTGGTACAAAAGAGCACTGGTGGGAAAGCTATACATTCATTTGAACACCCCAGCCAGTAATGTACCAAAGCAAATGCTTGTCTCCCGTTGAAGTCACTGGGTTTTAAGCACATGCAGAAACACTTTCCTGAGCTGGGTCCAAAGGGGGGGAGTCAGTTTAGCAGGGCCAAATACCGAAAGAAGAGGGGAAACCAGCATGGTGACTGCAAGTGGAAAATAGCTATCGTGTTCTTTATTTTACAGTTCTACCTGTAGCCGTGCAATGCACTGCTAATATTTGTACCAGATTTCTAAACCTCATCTTCAAGTATGTCTGATCCCCCAGTGCCTGCACACAGGGTGTAGCCCAGTGTCAGGTCAGTGCATTTGGAAAGCACGAGCTTTGGTGCCTGAGCAGGGTGATGAGAGAGAAAGCAGGGGAGCTGGGGCCTGCCTGCTTCCCCCTCGCTTTGCCAGCTTTCTTGTATCAGTTTCAGAAATACGCCGTTCAGAGGAATAATATTTCTGCTGCACCTCCATCCCAGTGTGCTATCTGCAAGCAGGGAGAGGCAGAAATGGGGAGCCAGTAGTTGTGAGGAACTGCTCAGAACATTGCTGTTAGGAAGGACTCTGTTTCATGAGCATAAAATCAGAGTACACATTCAGTGCCAGTCTTTTCACCTAAATTTTACATGAGGGCTGAATGCTCATTTAATCCTGTTTATTTGGGGGCATTCAGCACATAATACTAAATGTGCTTGATTTTTTTTTTATTTGCAGGTCACCTTTTAATGGAGCTGTAAAAGTAAGTGTAAACTGCGCCTTCTTTTGTCATCAGTAAGTGCTGAAGGGTGTAATGCTCAGGGCAGGAGTGTCTCTGGGCTCACATGTGGGAGAAGGATGGGCAAACCCTAGCACTACCCAGTAAGTAAGAGGGTTGAAAGGCATCATGGGCTCTTGTTCATTTGCACTGTCTGTTTGTACAGGCTTCCTTAATCCTACAAATACTTCTTTTTGGTTTTTTACTTGGGATACTTCTCAGGGGCTCTGTTGTGCTAATCCTAACAAAGACATGTCCAGAAGGACAGTTTTTGCACTAAAGAGTTTATCTGCAATAGGTAATGGTTCTCCTGCTTGGTTGAAAAGGAGATCTGGGTAGCTTGTCTTGATGTCTTCCAAGTCAGACATAATCAGGAAACAGAGCTCAAGCTGCTACTCTGTATAGGGAGGTAGCACATACCCCTTCCAGTGTCTTACAGAGGAACTTTGTCCTTTGTAGAAGTCAATTAAGTACATTTTCCACACAATGCAGGCAATTCCTGTGGTCCCTATCTACAGTAAAGAGAGCATGATCTTGATGCACTTTGCACGTCTGCTGCCAGAAATGCAGGTGTAGGCCAGATGAAGCAGTCATAGATCTCAAACCCCTCTTTCCCCTCCGGGATTTGCAGGTGTTGAATTCATTAGCAGTGCACATAAATGGGAAATGACCCAAAGGGGATTCAAATTCACAGTATACTGTGAGTGCTTTGGGCTGTAATCTGGATGGGTGGTAGAATAAAAAGTCAGAGCAGGAGTCAGTGTCTTTCTGAGCTGTCCTCTTCCATCACAGGGGCAGGTTATAACCCCTGCTGCTGCCAGATCCTCCTCATCCACTCCCTTCCTTGGTAGCTCCTGTGTTTGAATAGGATGTAATGTCTGCCTATCTGTGGTGATGGGAATAGATGAGAATTAGGGTGTCTCACCCCAGAAGGTCTTCAGTCCCTCTCAGGCGCCAGGCAGGAATGGGCAGTGTCTGGAGGTGGCTGCCCAGCTGCCACTGGTGTGTGTCTGTCTGCTGGGCCTGGGTGCTGAGTGCTGTTCCTCAAGCAGTTGTGTGATTGCTAAAATCAGGATTAAGTTCTCATTTCTTAAAGAAACTGTGTGTTTATTTTACATCACAACTTTTTGGAAGAAAACCCAACTGTTTAACCATGGCATTTCCAGGAAGGTGGGGAAAATGCCAAATGGAAGCAAATGTAGTTTTTACCGGTTGTGAGAAGCAGACTTGAGGATCTGTGTTACACGTGGCTGCCATCGCTGCAGAAGCTGTCTTCCTCTGCACAGAGCTGAGCTTCCCAGTGTAAAGTCAGCATTGCAGGAAATCATATAAAGTAGATCTGATGTCTTACCTCAGTGCCAGACCATGTGAATTTCTCTGTTTGCTTTAAATCAGTTGCAAAAATAAAAAAACACTTTGGCTTGTCCTCAGCTCCTGAAACCCATGATTGTAGGTGATTTCATCCCATTTGTGTTTTTTCAGATCAAAACAGTTTGGATGACTTTTGTTGGGTCTGTTCTGTGAACATGGAAGAAAGTCATGTTGAGTGCCAGAAGCTGGGAGCTGAGAAAAGCCTCAGCCCTTGTGCAGGCAGGGCTGTGTTGAGAGTCACTGTGGTGTCAGCAAGTTCTTACATGGAGTCAGGTGCATATTTGAAAAGTATAGTCCAGACTTGCAGGCAGTGGGCATCTGCAACCAGGGGGTCTGTCTTGATTTCCTGCCTCCTCTGGGAGCTGCTGTCCGCATGGACTGAGGGTGTGGCTGCCAGCATTAGGAAACACAGAGCAGGACTGAGGCGGTGCTGCAGTGAGCTCTCCTGCCTGTGGTGCTGGGAGGAAGGCGAAGGAGCGTGAGGCACAGGTGAGCTGCCAGGCCTGACAGAGTGCCAAAAGGCAGAGCTCCACAGAGGGATGAATACTATAGGGGAACACCAGCTGGCCTAACTTCATCTTGTACCTTCAGTACAGAACTGTCACTGGATCCTGCGAGGAGCTGTGTGAATACAGCAGCCTAAAACAGCAAAGGCAAGATGGCCAGTGCCCCTGAGAGGGACGCCCTCCACACCCTGCACTTGTGTGGAGAAGACAACAGGAGCATCCTGGAGCAGGAAGACTGGCAGAGTGTTTCTCAGAAGGAGCTCTTCCCTTGCCTTGTATCTTCCAGTGCTCCAGGAAAACATTAATACTCAAGTAAAATTCTTTTTTTTTCTTTTTTCTTTTTTTTTCTTTTTTTTTTCTCTTTTTTTTTTTTTTTTTTTTTTTTTTTTTTTCATTAAAAAAGAGGTGTTACTTGAAACAGAAGGTTCAACTGGAGCTTGTCAGGAGGAAACACGTGAGTCGTGCAGGGACAGAGAGGTTGGTGCAGGACATTTTGTGTGTAGAACGGTGTAATGGCACTTGCATGAGATACTCTGCCTGTCTTCCAGCTCAGACTCACCATGTTGTAGCTTTATTTTTTCCAGACACTGTGTGAATCAACTCAGGAGAAGGAGGTTGAAGCAGCAAGACAGCTGCTATCCTCTCCTTGGAGACAGGGAAGTATCAGCATGCCACCAGACCTGCTTATATTATGTGGGCAAAACATGCTCATTTCCCTTCTTCTGTGTGTTTTTCATCTAAAGGTTAGAGCACAGGCTGAAAGAAGAGGGACTTTGAAGGGCAGGCCCCTCTGCCTAATTATGCATTAGGCCCCTTACAGTAAACAAATAAGCCGGAGGCTGTCTCCTAAGTGGTCTAATTCCTATTGTACAAACCCACAAAGGAGTAGTGGTGTTCAGTTCCTGCTTTCCCTTGATGCTCACAGGAGCTCTCTCCCAAGCACCTTCTCTGCCTGGAAGCCTGCTCTGTGGCCAGGGAGACACTTGCCCTGTTAGATGTGAGACAGGGAGGGGGAGGATCATTGTTTCCAGGGAAAGTACTTTTGGCAGTGAGTGTTAACCTGTGAGAGCCAGGAACAAGCTTGGGTGCCTGCCAGTCCATTCTGAACCTGTGATTTGGCAAGTGTGAGGCAGTAGGAGGTAGAGCAGCCAACAAGAGTGTGGAGAAGCACACCTGAAAGATCAGTTTGTCCAGCTGTGTCCTCTGTGTCTGTGGGTAACTAAGGCCCAAGCACTTCTTTTCACATGCTGACCATGCTGCAGGAGCAGCAGTCTACTGCAGAAGGAAAGAGTAGATTGGTGGCCTTCTCCCTGTGTGGCCTCTGGCAAGATCGGTGCTTTCAGGACTGAGCTTGGAGAAATGCTTCCCGAGCAGAAGGCTTGACAGCAATTTAAATGGCTGATCAGGACAAAATGAACCTGCTTTTTCTTCCAGCATTGTGTGGTGGAAGGCAGCCCACCTCTCCAACAGTCTTATCTTCATGTTCTTTCTGGCAGCTTCCATGGTGCCTCTGCCTTGAAACACACCTTGTGATCCTGCTTTTGACCAGAGAGTGGTAAAAGGCTGGTGCAGGTGGCATGGCTCTGCTCTGCAGTTAGCCGCAGTTACTGGCCATGTCTGAGAATAGCCCATGTTCAGCTCTTTCCTGGCCCATTCTCCAGACAACTTGCTTTTCTGCATCATCCCACGGTTTCTGGAATCTCTCTTATAAGCCCTGGCTTTTAGCTGGAGGCTTTAGGATTATTTTTTCCTTTACAGCTTTTCAGATTGTCCAGAGGTCCTCCTGGAATTCTTGGTTGGCTTCCAGGTTTGTCATAAAAATGAGCTGAAATATCCATATTCTCCACCCTTTTCTTTTTGTTGCTGGACAGGCAGATTCTTGCTTGGCTGAGCTCTGGAGATGCTTGAAAAGCTTGCAGAGACCCTGGAGATGCAGGAAAAGGGCTGAGCAAGGACCTCTGTGTAGGTAGAACAGGGGACAGCAGTGTCCACCCAGCTGTTAACAGTGACAAATGTTGTAGGGAGAAGCACTGTCTGTATTTGTTTGCATTAGAAGGACAAGGAGACATTTACAGAGAGAGGAAGGAAAGCACAGTTTAGGTATGTTTAATATTCATTTGAGCTTAAAAGCCCATAAATGTTTATAATCAAGTAGATAATTCAAATTTACTTGAAGTATACCTTCAACAAGGAAATATTGCAAACTAAGGGCTTTGTGATTGCTTTGTTGATGGAGGGTGGACTTTGGTGAGGTTATTACAGTATCGACTTGAAGAGGATGGATTTGCTAACAGGGCGGGTAATCTTGTCTGGCCTCAGCCAAGGAAAAAAAAGATGAGGGAAGTTAAGAAACTAGTGCCAGCTTGTGGCATTGGCTGAGTAATCTCAAACAGCCATAAATATATTGTAGCTTTAAAGTTATAGAAATATATGATAAGGAAAAGGAAGATTTCATTCAGTAGACAGGATAGTGGCAGTCAAGAGAATTAGTTTACATTTTTATTAGGCATTCTCATTAAGGGAATGGGCGAGCAGAATTTATTTGCTTCCTGTCTCATAAGGCTTATAAGGGATGTTTCAGTACTGAGATGCTTAAGCATCTCAAACTAATGAAAATATCATTTCAGGGCTCTTGAACTGCTTTATAGCTTGTGATAACGGAATAGATGTGTTTATTTTGGGAAGGATTGTTTAACTGGTAGAGAAATGTTCTTGAGCGCTGGCAGAGCAATATGCCAGCGATTGTCGCATGCATATGTAACACCGTAGCTGAATATGGATCTAATATGTTTACCAAGAAAGCAAATAATAAGATTGTGGGGTTTGCCCTTCTCAGAACAGCAGTGAATTAACCTGAAGAGATTTTGTTTCTTATGCCAAGGAATTGTATCTTATATTAAGAGACTTTGTATCTTATTTGGAGAGATTGTAGAGGTTTCGACAGATTTTTCTGTAAAACAAATATTAAATCTGAAGAAATTATAAATACATTTTTATCTAAAGCACTGGAGATCTGTTTCATTTTCATTTTTATTGTCTCTTTTTACATTTTTTATTCGTTTATTGACTAAACTAATTCATTAGTTATACATTATTAATGTTAATAATTGTTAGTTTAGTTGTTAGATGTTAATTATTGTTAATTCATAAGTGATACATTAAAATATACTTTATGCTTTAGATAAAAGCACAAATTGCCATTTTAAAATGAATTTTGAATTAAATAAATTAATTCTTACTGGCATATCTTAGTGCCTAAAATGTAATACAGTGTGTTGGTTTAAAGCAACTCCACTGACACCAGTGGTATTAGTCAAGCCTCAGACAAGACTGAGAACAGAATTTGGTCAAAGGGACTGAATACACTTGTTCATTTTAATAATGCTCTGCATAGCCAAGCCAGCAAAATATTTCCATGCCAACTAAATATACCAACCATTATATACCCTGCATGTGTCCTGTGAAAAGCTACAGATTAAAATAACTCTGCTGAAATCTTTTCAACCTCTTCCATTAAATTTGGGAGGAGCATCTACGCAGAAAGCCTTTAAATAGGAAAATGTCCTCTGTTTTGGATCTTCACTGGCCTTTATTGCCTCCCTCTCTCCTGCCCTGTTGCCTGTTTCTTGGATTTGCCACTAAAAGCCATTAACAGCTCAAGAGCTAAACCTGCTCATCACACTGACACAGGCAGTGGCTAGTACAGCTTCAAGCTGAGAAATCAGCTCTTCTACCTAGATCCCCACCATTCCCTGGGGCTATTCGAGGTCTCTGGTACATCTTCAGGAAAGGGGACAATAGGATGTCCTCCTGTACTGTCGTTCTGCATGGAATGTTTCTGAAATTGTTCCAGCCAACATAAACTCTTACCTCTGTAGGGACAGAAGGTAATACTATGTATTTTGCTGATCTCATTTATTATTTCACGGCTCTATTTAATTGACCTCTTGCTGCTGGCATTTGTTAAATTTCCCAGATAATAAAACTGAGCCTGTCTGACTTCCTGTAACCACTGGGAAAAGGGTCCTCTCCGCTCCACTCCTCTCCATGAGTTCCAACGGACCCTCTGCTGACAGCTCTTCACCACTCATGTGAATTCTCCCTCCAAGTCTGGACCTGAGCGCACAGCTTTTGTTCATTTTTGGACATGCCTTTGTATGCTGCTCTTCTAAGTAAGAATCAAGATTGCATCCAGCTGCTCCAGACTGTTTAAATTTTTCTGAAAGCATGTTTGTCCTGGAACAGCCCCACTGAAAGGAACGGAGGAGTGGGACACGCCAAGTGTCTCCTTGGCAGCTCTGAACAATTCCTGCCTGATAACATGTTTCTGTTTGTTATTCAACAGTGGAGTAAGTTTATTGAAATCTCAATGATCATAATTAGGCTTCAAAAGTTGACATTGTGTGAGCATACAGAAGCGAAGTTGAATGTTGCCTTGGAGTCAAATTTCAGACTTGGTGTCACTAGTTCCTGTGTGGGTGGTATGTCTGCCAGGACAATGACTTCTGTAACCTCTTCTTCAACAGGTATTCCTGTCTAAGACCAGTAACAGATCAAGGGTAGGGCACCTTGTCCCTCCTTTTGGTGCAGGACATACAGAGGTGGGCCCTCATCTGCTGAGGGAACAGTACTGAGCCCTTTCCAGCCAGACTTTTCTTTCCTTAGAATCCCATGTGAGTACTTTCATTTGATGACAGTTCCTTGGAATGCAGTGAGTCAGCCAATAGAGTCCAGTTTACTTCATCAAATAACCAAATTAGTCTCTACCTCAGCAGAGTTTATTTTTGGTGTTTTTGTGATTGAAAAAAACAACCACATAGAGTTTGAAGGTTTAGTTTTTGGGCATTGGGTCTTTCTGGTTTGTTGTTGTTACAACACCCGTGGAACCTGTTGAAGTCGGGAGGTGGCATTTGACCTGGACAACGCCTCTCAGTTACAGAGTAGGGCGCAGCCCAGGGGCCAATAAACACCATATAGATAGCTTTAACTTCTCAGCATTACCTGTCTTACGGCTGGCAGGGAAATGGATTGATGCCGCACTCAGCTGGCTTGTTTCCAGGCTTCATTCACGGAGTCACCATGAACAAGGCGTGCTCCTGCCTCCCTCAGCACTGGTGTGTCATATATTCCCAGAGCAGTGTGTGGCAGTGAGGTGAGTTTTGGGAAAAGCAGCTTTAATATTTTTCCATATTATTTGTGTGCACCACACGCTGGTGGAGTTTTCCTGCTGCTCTTTCCTCCTTAATCTTGTTGCTTGTTTCTCCTGCTGAAGCCTGACAATTCTTGAAGGATCCTGTCGTGAATCAGTAGCTGTGCAGAATTCCCTGAGAATGTTTCTGTAGGTTTTGACTGTGTTGTGTGTGCTTTTTCCAGTGTGTCTTCTGTGGGTGTGTCTGTGCTGCAAGACTGGGATATACAGCCTCAGGCTGGTGAAGAACTTTCGTTGTCCTTCAGGGAGAGCTGGTTTAGTTCAGATGTGCTGCTGCTGGCATAATTTTTTGTCTTCTTCAGTAATGCAGCTATATTTTGAATCTAAGTCTTCAGCTAAATTAAGAGTAAAGTATTTGAGAAAACTAAATGAAAAGAAATAAAATGTTGGTTATGTGTTTAAAAAAAAAAGAACTGTTTACAGTTTTATTTATTGAGATAGAGGGTGGATGAGATAATATCTTTACAGATGAAAGCCATTCTTATACATGGAGGTCTGCAGAATAAATTACTCAATCCTTTGTCTTTTTTTGTATGTGAGTATTAACATCTGAGTATCATCTTAAGCTCTGATTTAGATACAAGTTGCAGAAAAGTAACCTCAGTGTCTTGTCGCTGAAAGAAAGCAGGAGGCAGGGAAATGGCCTTGTGCGTGGCAAGTGTACAAGATGTCATGGTCAGGGCACTGAGAGCAAGCAGGGAAACTCTCAGCGTATTTGGCTGAGAACTGACTGTGAAGAAATCAGAGGGGTTTTTATGCCTTACCATTTTTAGGATTTTTTACAAAAAATTAGGATTTGGACTACTAAGCTCAGAAGGAATGCAGCAGCTGCTGCTGCTTGGACGACTTTACAAATACCCAAGTGTAAACAATTGCAAATCTGAATATGCGTATGTATTTTCACGGTAAACAGACTAATTGCAGTATCTCTAAAATTGTACGTACAACTGTCCTGTACTGTACAGTCACTTTAAATTTCTGGTTTTTTCTCAGATTGAGGATGCTGGTTTTGGTTATTTTCATATGCACTTAATACATCCTGTAATATTTTATTTCTTGTATATTTGCCTAATTTGCTTGTTATTACACTGGCATTAGTTTGATGTCTTTCCTAGAAAAAAAAGCCCCGCTATTTTCCAAGACTTTTTCTTCCTTATCAAAGTTAATAGTTGTATAACATGTAACTCCTTTTAGCAGTGGAACTGTCATCCTTGTAATTCTCTCAAGGGATGTTAGTGGTGAACTCAGCTAAGCCTATGAGCCATAGATGTTCTCTGGTATTTTAGTACTTGGAAGACTGGCAGGAAGCTGGAACGGTTTGCTGTATAGGTTATAGATACAAAATATTTGTCTAACTAAAAGGTGGTGTCTCTGAAGTTGTGAAAAAATATTTAAGACAGAGTGTATAGTCAGGTAGTTAAAGGGAATGTCAGGAACTTATAGGAGAGTTTAGAATTAAAGTTGTCATGTGTAACTTCGAATTTAGTATTACCTAGTTTATGAATATTTAATCATCTCCTCTAATATTTCCTTGTCATTTTCCTTTTACTTTTCTATTCCTTAGTATTGAAATATTTCTAGATTAAAAAGAAATATTTTTTAAGGAGAAATAAATGTTGACAGGAGGAATATAAGCACTGTTAGCAGATCAAAGTATTTCAGGTAACTACAGCAGATTTGCATTGATATGGTTTTGAGATTAAGATGCAAACAGCTAGAGGCAGTGTATCATCCTCTTTAGACTTAATTTATAGTAAAAACATGATTATTTTCATATTATTATGCAACAGACATAAACCAGCTAAGAAGAATTTTGCCAGTGTGGGGAGGGAAGGGTTGACAGGTGAAGAATGGCAAGGAGGATGGTAGATTCCATCAAGTGACCTTGCAGCTGGGAATGCCAAGGCCTGGAGAATAACAGTGTGGGAAACCATATGTTATGCCTACTGCTGTTTACCCTTTGTCTGTTTGAGAAGTAGAATTCCGTGTAGAGATAACAGAGGTGTTTACAGAAACTTGGAGGTCTTCTCCCAGACGTGCTTGTGCTCCCTGTCTTCGGAGAGAGATCAAAGCAGAGATCAGAAAAAGCACAGAGGAAAATCACAGCATGGTGTTAAACCACACGTGCATGGCCCTTTGATAAATAGGTGCAAACAGCAGCCCCCATGCCCTGCCTGGGACTGGGCTGAGCCTGACAGTGCCTGTGCCCTCATTTTGGGCGTCTGCAGCCCAATGTGGTTTTGGGATGCTCTAAGCCAGTGAGGTAACAAAATAAGTTTATTCTTTGCATTTCAGCTGTGGTTTTTTTGGTTGTCCTCAGTCAGCTGTGTGTTTTGATTCACACAGCCACATAAAAAGAGGGTCATTTGACTAAAAATTCAGGAAGAAAAACCCTCTAGTTTTCAGTAGTTGCTGTTAGTTATATGGCATGCTCAGAAGTAAAGTTTGGTAAACAAAACTCCAGTTTGAATATGAGTCTAAGGTGAGTAATTCAAGTGAGTTGGAATCAGTGATGGGTGAATGGCACTTCGGTATTGCTGTGTGCCATATGTATTTTCAACACATAGGAAGCACATAGCTATGCCATTTATAATTAATATTTCTTCCTTGAATCTGAGGGATTGTCTAGGAAAAGGAATTTTGTCTTCATGGGATAAGGATTGCCTTCATTGTAAGAAGAATAACAGAAAGATTACTAGGGGCATATTCATGGAAGGGGAAGATCTCTTTGAGAAGGGATGGATGGCATTCAGCTGAGCCAGATGGAGGAAGAGAGGTAGGGCAAACGTATGCACATTCTGGGAGAACCACAGTCAGTCTCTGCTGGCTGAGTTTGTAGTGAAGACTTACTTTTCTTGCATTTCTAAGGAAGGTTGAGAAGGCTGCGAATGGAGTGGGAAGGTGTAAAGAGCTTGAAAATTTGAACTATAAGGAGGCTGGAAACATACAGTCTGCAGAAGTGGTACATTAGTTTTGTGGACCAAACTTGTCAAAATTAATCAAACAACAAGTAGATAAAGCTGGAAGGAAGTCAGCGTTTGAAAGCTGGGATTTATTTTTCTGTTGGCTGCCTTCTGATGCCAAATAGACAGCTATGTTTAGTTTATTTGTGCTTGGCATACCAAATGTACCATGTTGTTTGCATACAACCCTTAGCCATTCCTGTTTCACCTTGTTCCTTGACTCTTGATCTGCTGCTTGGAGCTGAGCCCAGAGACCATTCAGAAGCTAAAATCCAGCCTGTGCCTGTTTGTTAGGCAGCACTTTATTGGAAGTGCCAGCAAAACTGCCTCCTAGCTTTTATATGGGTTTGAGGGTGGAGCTTGACCTTCAGAGCATTGGAGATATTCACGGCTGGGATATTTGTAAGATGGGTCCTTGCTGCTCCATACCTGCTGCCTGGGGAGGGTTTCCAAGAGGCATCCCAGTGACACTGTCACTCCAGAGCCTGGCAGGTTCACCCTTTTCAGTGCTCCACAAAGTTCTTCCCACATCACACTGCTGGTCTGGTCAGGATTTGTAGCTCCAATATAATTAGGCCAAGTGGATTAGTTTATGACTGTGTAGGCAGTTGATTTTTAAGTGATTAATGTAATTCTTGTTCGTAGGAAGGCTTGGCATAACCACTTAGTTGATCCGAGAAGCACAGAAATGCCAATCTGCAGAGTATATATAAAGCTTTCAAAACAGAAAGAAGAAAGCAAAGAAGCATCATCAAAAATATATCATCATGATATGTTCCACTTCATATTGCTAATCACTGTCTTAATACCTTGAGTGGTTTAGTGCCTTGTGTAAGGCATGGATTGCTGCATCTTCCATGGCTCAGATGAGTCAGTGGTTAATGAGGTCATGCCGGGTGCTGGAGGTCTCTCCAGGGCAGATCTTGAAAGGGAGGTGCCAGCTCTGAAGTGTTTGGGAGGCAAGTTGGAAGTGTTATAGATTGACTGCTTCAGAGCGTGTTAGATGATCTACCTTTTCAAAAAGTCACACTCGTAAAATTGCTGAAACTTGTTAACATTTAAAGAAAAGAAGACTCATAATGTTCAAGGCATTCAGGACAGCATGGGGAGCCAAGTGCCCTGGAGGAAAACGGTGTAAATCTTTTCTTTAATACACAAAAACTTAGGGTGGGCTCCGTAGTGCTGCCAAGAGTGACGAGGAAAGCTTATGGAAAAAGTCAGAAATGACTGATAGATCAGTTCAGCTTTGACTGTCAGCAGGAGAACGGTACCACATTTTCCACTTCTCTTCATAGAATATATTCTATACTGTTTTTTACTTTTAGTCTGATTGAAAAAAACCCAGTGTTGCTGCCTTAGCATTGCACTTTTGACTCCCATGTGGGAAGCCCACGTGGGTCCCGGGTTTGTAATAGCCATGCAGTTCAGGAACACTGCCTTGAATGCATGAGGCTTCTTGCTGCCTTTCTTCCAAAGGCACAGGGGATGTAACCTGTAGTAGAATGGGCCAGTAATTTCCAAGTTTTGCTGCTTGGGAGCTGTGGCCATACCAGCAACAGACGGATCATGTCATTCTGTGCCTGGTAAAAGGGAAGCTTCATTTCACCACAGTCTTCCTGGATAGTCATCCACGTGTGAACACAGCCACTAATTCTATGTTTGCCACTTTTCTTTTTAGCCACGGAGGTTCTGTAGTGAATAGTAGTGTTTGCTTGAAAAAGCAGCTCAAATGAAGATTGTGATTTAGGTGTCACTTGGTTTGGGACATGTTCCTTCTGTAGTGTCAGTTCTTATAAAATTGATGTTCTTGAATGCTTTTGAATATCCTCTACTGAGAACCGTATTTTAAGTACTTAAGTCAGTATTTTGGAGAAGGGAGGTAAGATGATACTTGTAACAAATGACCTTCAACTATCAAGGAGTACGGAGTGTTTTAGGCTTATTACTTACAATGCATGCACCTAAATACATTTAAAACGGAGTGCTGATAAAGGTTACTTATTTTTATAGCATGTAATTGACAACATCCACAGGGTAGAATTTGTACAAAATAAAAGTGAAGGTATTGCTTCCAGTTTTAGTCATGACAGTCTTTCCAGGGCATGTGGCATCCAGCAGTCTTGGTATTTTGCCCAAGGTGAAAATTCTTTTGTACAAAGAGGTTTAAATAAAGCAATGCTGATGTTAAACAGGACATTTCCACTGCACAGCTACCAAAAATCTGTATATCACCCATTCCTCTTGGCCCTGGGCATAGGATACAATTCCTAGGTAGTTTAGGGTTGTCTTCCCTTTCATAGCACAGTCAGAGCATCGTCAGGCATTTGCTTTGCAATCAGCTGCACATACAGAGATGCTACCAGCTACCTTCTGTGGTGTTTCAAACCCCTCCCGACTCTGCCAGCTGGAGGATTCACATGAATGGGGTCTATATTGGGGTCTATATTCCTGCTTCATTCTAAATCCATGCAGATACTTGGTAAGTATCCCACTGAAGCAGCTTGTATCAGACTGACAGTCTCCTGTGTCAGCAGCACTGCAGGAGCAGAAATACTCAACCAACTCTTCATCTTTTGCACTATATTCCCCAAGAGGAGATATTTGAAAATCATTTCTGTCCTTGTAAATTGTAGACTTGAATGCTCAATGCTCTGCAGAGTATGTCTCTGCATTGCCACTAGCATTTATATCGAGTAAAATGTTGTGGACAAAGACGTTGCGTCTAAGTAAATGTCTGACTTGGTCCACTTCCCTTTTCATCCCATGTAAGATTTTATTTTAGATTATCCTCAATAAGTACAGCACTTGAGTGGCCATATGCTTGGCAAAACACATAGATAATTTACAACTGTTGTTTGTATTCATTTTTTTAGCTCTGAAGTTATTTTAAAAACACAGCCTAAAGGACTTCTTCCAGAATTAATATGTTTTCACATAAATCTGGAGATGCCCGTATGTCTGCTCAGATCTCCAGAAAAGTGCATTTAGTTCATTAGTTTCATGCTGAAGTGTTAACAGTTTAGGTTGTTTTATTAGGAGAGAACAAAGAGCTCCTGCCTTGTTGAAAATTTGTTACACAAAAATAAGGATGAAGAGGTTCCAAAAGAGCTAATGCTAAGCATTGGAAACTGGATGAAGTTGTGCAGATTGGAAAGATTTCCAAGACATCTGGTAATTAGCTTCCAGTTCTTATGGAGTCCTGCCCTGTGAATGCTGCTGCTGCTTGTGATGAAGGGGGAACAGGAGTGAGATGAAGCATAACTCTGAAAAGCCGGATCTTTGTGTTCACAAATTACCAGTGGGCTTTTGAAGAATGTCTGAGTACCCCTTTGGAAAACCAACTCCTACCAAAAAAATGTCCAGCATTTCTTCCTTTGCAGGATTGTCTTCTGTCCTGGCATTTGCTTTGTGCGATGGGGAGAGGGAACAAGCTATCAAAGAGCTCTTGGTGGCTTTCCCTGCCTGAGCCAATGTGCCAGTCTGCCCCACTGACTTGCTGCTCTCCCCAGGGGCTGCACCACAGCTGGGAGTTGCTGGAGGATGACTGGCTGGTTTACCCCCTCTGCCTGGCCCAAAATGCCAGAGAGGCTTGGCACTGCTGTCAGAGCTGGCACCTGGCAACCTTCTCCAGGGAAGTAAGGTAGCACACTCGGGTGCAAGGCACCCAGAGCCAGGCCAGAGCTTGATCCTTTTGTAATTATTATTATTGTTACTATTATTACTACTACTACTATTTACCAGGACTGGTTTTTTTTTTAGTTTCATTAAGGGAGATTTACGCAAGAAAGGAAACTTGCCATTTGTGTTAGTTTTGTAAGTTGTCTCTTGGGAGCACTTGTCTACACCCTGGTTTTAGGATAAGGTGTGTTTGTGGGGTTTCTAAAGTTCAGGTGTATAAACCTTCAAGCACTGAATGGGAATTGCTGAGACCTGGTGCTTTGGTTACTTGTCAGAGACTTGAGAGACTGCTTCTGTACCCTGTTCTGCCCCTTACCTGTGCAGTCACTTTTATCAAGTCATTGCCCTGTCATGTTTAGTATTCTGTGTGTAAAACTGAATATTGATCTTGTCTTAGATAGCTGCAGTGAAAAGGGTTAAGAACAAAATTATATATTTACTACTTCTCTTTTTTTGCTGCAAATATTTTACCATCTAAACATCAGTAATCAGTCCCAGCACACTTGCTCCTAGTAAAAGTGTTTATCTTTTCAGCTCTGAGTCTATTAAGTGCAGTGAGCAGACAGCCTGTCTTAAGTTAATTTTTATAGCAGCACACTACTTTAAAATTAGGCATTTGCAGCAGAGAAAAAGCTTTATTGAGATTTGTTATCAGAAAGAAAATTATTTTTCCTAGATTGCAAATGTAAGCCAATGTGTGGTTAATGGTGTTCACTAAATTATACTGACTGAGAATATGAAGGAAGTAGAGTTATGTATGAATCTATAATATTAGGACGTTGGAAGAGATTATAGTTAATTTGTATATAACCTGATGAATTTTGCAGCAGTAGACACTAAGCTTATTCTCTCCGCTGATAAATCATGCTTATAGCCTCAAATAGAAACCATACACAGTGCGAGCCTTTTCTTCCTAAGACTACAGCCGTGCCACGTGTGTGTTGTAGCAGCGTCTAATTCCTGAATGGGCTGCAACTGGTGCGGCTACCTGAGCTGTGGAAAGAAGGATTTAGCACCCAGTGTTGGTGCTGTCCATGTGCTTTTGGTTTGCCCAAGGTCTGAGCTGCTGTATCCTACTGCAGGCAGCAAACTGCCACTTTCCAACAGCTGCCTCGGATCTGGGCTGTGGGAGAAAATTACTTTTCTTACAATGGAGTTGCAGCATATCTTAGTCTAGTGGTACCAGTGCTCCAAGCTCAACAGCAGAATTCTGTGGGGCTCACAAATTCCTTAGCTTGTCCTGAGCAGTGGCAGCTCCCTTAGAGGAGGGGTACAAAGCCTTGCTCCCGAGGCTAACCCAAACAGCCTCTGCTCCTTACACTACAGCTATCTCCACAGAGAACATTTGCTTTGAATATTAAATTATTGTTGGTAGAGGAAGCAATAGTTGGGCTGGATCTGGATTTTCAATAAACAAATTTTATTAGGTGAGTCTTGTTTCACTCAGATGTTTATTGACCCATCTTTCCCCTGAAATGATTATTATTTTCACATTTTTCTGTGGTGTAGTACACCTTTGTGGAGTAAAATGAACTCATATCAGACACTGATTTCTTTGTATTTTTATGCATGATGCTTTTTCTATTCCTTTGAATTGCTGTGCTTTTGGAACTACAATTGGTAGTCCCAGGGTGTTTTAATGCTTTTTATCCACAAATTACATGTATATATTCTCTGTACCAAGTGTTGCTTCAGCTGTCTCCAGTTCTGCATTACACAAAGCAGATTCCTATCCTCAACTGCTTTTGTTTTGAAACTCTCCAAACACTCATATTTACCTAGTGAAGTGGACATTGTTGGGCTAATGTTTCAGAACCCAAGTTGAGCCTGCCCTGTCTTGGTACAGGGTGGGTAATGCTCATAATGTTGGGTCTCTCTACAACTTCCGTACTAAATGAACATTGTGGAAGGGTGTCAGAGAGAGGATCCTGAGCCCCCACTTTATCCCTACTGTAGCTCTGGAACTGCACTTGTAGAATAGAATTCCAGCATGTTTTAAGCCAGTTCAGGTTGACCTGCTGCAGCCCCCACTTCTGCCCTCCTCCCCACTGCAGCAGTTCTTGTGCTGGTGCTTGCATCCAAGCCAGTCTGCAGCCAGCTGCTGCTTCCAGGAGTCCTGGCAGCAATCACTGGTTACTTCCTAACCTGCTCAGCACCACAGAGCAATTAATATCAAACAATAAATTAGATATATAAAAGATGTCAGCAATGATAAACTTGTCCCCTGCACTGAATGTCATCCTTTTGCTCTAAGCAGAGTTTAAAGCTCGTAGCCAGAGTGCCGGTGTTCATTTCAGGTCATGAGTCTTGCGGAAAAACAAAAAAAAGCGAGAAGCTCACATAATCAACCCTCAGTCTAGGAAATTTTGTTAGCCAGTGTGGAGACAGAACTAAAGACAAACCTTCTGAACGCTGAGCTGTCATGCTGAACAAGGTTCTTGAGTTTTGGCTAAACAGATTCACACCCCTTTAAAACAGGTAACTACTTTCAATTCATATAGTCCACATGGTGACCCTAAGCATGTTTGGAAAGGAGCTGGACTTCAGAAGGTGTCCATATTGCATGCAAGGTGGGGAAGGTCTTGATGTATGAACTGGAAAAGGACAATTCTTTTTTTGAAAAATTACATTTTTCAAAATTTTTGAAAAATTACATTTTTCTTTCCTAGTTACAGAGATTTCCATCAGACTTTTATGACTTCAAGGTAGGCATCTGACACAGGGAGCTATGGCACAGCATTTTTGGTTTGTTAGGCTGTACAATCTGATGTGACAATGGATAGAGGCAAGAGGAAGAAAATATTTAAAAGTAATAATAGAATTACATTTGGGAGAAAGCCTGTGCTAGAAGGTTGGGAAGACTGGACCAAGAACCGACTTAGATGATGAAAATGCAGACTTCTTTTGAACGAAAATACTCAGTGCTTGCTACAGGTTAACGTTCAGGAATTTAGTATGAAACAACTCTAAGTACAGAACTGATACACATGTATTAGAGGTCATTAAATCCTAAGTAGGTGCTTCTCATTCAGAGTCTTAATGTGTGGTAATGGAGGCAGGGTTATCTGACTGACTGGTTTTGTCTTCTGTGTGGGCAAGCTAGAATTTTTGCTGAAGTTGAAAGCTATTTTTTTAGAGGAAAAGCAGCTTCTAGCTATATTGCTGTGAAGTTGTGAAGAAGCCCAGTCCTGGACATCCTGGAGGCAGAGGAGGAGGTTCCACTGGGGGGAGCACCAGGCTGTTTGTGTTCATCTTCTTGACTGGTGGATATACACACATTTCAGTGAAGGTGACTTTTCAGCAATTCTGTCTGCAATTTTCTTGGTCCTTCATTAAGTACCTGAATAAATTGTGATCTATAAATTGCACTTTATTCTTTTATGATATTAGAATCAAATTTTTCCACAACATCAACATTGGTCACAAGTTTAATCATGGAGTCTACCTTTAGGCTTGAATTGTCAGATGGTAGTGATTCTCTAATTCACCAGTGCTTTCTTTCTTTAAAAACACTGTTCATAGGTGTTGCTTGCAATTTTTGGATGAAGGTACCTTCCTCAGAAAACATAATCTACAGAGCAGTAGAAGATTTTTTTAATACATTGGTCACATTTTTATTAAGTTTGGAATTGCCTAATGTTTAGGTATTTGGTATAGGTTGATAGCTAGGGATTTCATTTAAACAGCTTAGTTAACTTGCAGGCTTAGTCTGTTGAAAATTGCCCACTTATTGTTTTTAGGCATGAGTATTTATAAGTTTACTACATTTTTAAAGGCAGTTGTATTTTAAGTTTCATTAGGTCCTTTAGTGAAATTGTTTTAGCTGTTCTTTCTTCCTCCAACTGAAGGGTGTGCATAAGGGATGTTGGGAACAATAGGTTTTTCTCTTTGTTGACATTAAAACCATCATTGAAAATAGTGGTAGGAAATCCTAAACTGGATTTCTTAGTGTCACTTAGCTTTTTGACGTGAAGATTTTGCAGTGAAGGGGGGAGGTGACTGATGTCTGAAACACATGGATGCCACAGAACAACTGAATGACTTACTAATAATGTAATCTCAGTGCAGTCTCCAGGGTAAGGTGATGGTCTGGGATTTGGGAGATTTGCATTGCAGTCACACTCCACAGCACATGTTTTCTGGATGCATTTGTGGGTGGACACCTTAAACTAAGGCTGCACAACTTCTCAGGTACCATGTGATTCTTTCAGAGTGAATTGCTAGAATCAGTATGGAAGCTGAATATACTAAAGAATAAAATACGTGTGTGTCCCAAATGAGTTTCGTGTGTGTTAGGGAGTTGAGAAGGAACCTCTCTCACAGAGGAAAAGCAAAATTTTCCATGTTTGCGAAACTCAGGTTCATCAGTAATTTTGAGTGGAAGGAAAATAGGAACTGTGTACCAACTAGACAAATTTCTTCAATGAAGTGATTTGGCCCTAGCACAAATTGAGCTTTATATCAACAGCAAGAAAATCGTGTTTTGACACTAGTACTACTGATCTTTCAACACTGATGAAAGGGAGCTGATCTTTTAGTTTATGCTAAATTAAAGCTTTGTTATTATGATCACATGGTGGAGTAGCAGGAAATGTTTCCCTTTACTGACTGTCCTGCTCTGTGTTTTATTAGGTAGTGTGGATAATTTCTCCAATGTAGGCATATGAGAGGGACTTCTGTGCATATTTCAAGTTAGTTCCTGCTGAACATTTGGTTTATTTTAAATTTCTTCATGCCTGTGAGTCCTGAGATTTCTGTTTTCAGAAACAACCCATGTTTGGTAAACTTTTATGTGTATTGCCTGGGTACAGCTCCTCTGTCAAGAGCATAGACATAGACAATCTGATAAGCTTTGCTACATGGTTTAAATTAAGTATTTCTGTTGTAATTTAGCAAACTGTGTTCTGGCATTTAGTTATTTTTTCAAAAGAAATGCTAATTTCTAGATTTCACCATAATTGGCTAGGGTTGTTCTGGAGCATGGAAAGGACCTGCACAAACTTCTAACAGCAGCAACAAAGGTCCTAAGAAGTAGGAATACAAGGAGGAAAGTAATCTGAAGCTATTGTAGCAATGAACCAATTTAATGGGGCTTTAGGCAGTGGAAAAACTGTCAGCTTTCCAAAATACATTGCTTGGGTTTTCTACATATTACTGCTTTGATGGAATTAGCAAATGATTTGTAACTCAGCTTCCTTTGGTAACAACAGTGTATATTCTTCTACTGATGGCAAGTTTAGCACTGGAGGTTCTACTGGTGTAAAACACATCTTTCACCCTTAGGGTGATTAATAGCAGATCTGCACTGGCTTGGATCCCCTGATGATAGAGTGTGACATGAACCAAATACAGCCACATGGTTACATTTCTAAAACAGAGCAAGCAAACTAAAGTTTATGCCCTACTCCGGCTGCAGGAGGGCAAATGACACCTGATTAAGCGTAAAACTAATAATCCATTGGTGGTTTCTGAACGTGTATGGCTTGGCCAAGTTAGTTTAGGCTGGATAAGCACTTTGCTTTGAGTAGCCACACTGCTTTTGAGGAGCTCTCAAGTTGTGTTTGCTTTGCATTGAACCATGTCCTTGGGCACAAGTCCTGCACTGATTTACAACCAGCTGAATTATCAGGGGATCCATGAGTTAAAAGTAGTTTGTAGGTTTGTTTTTTTTTTAAATGCTAATTTCTAGATTTCAATCATAAGGACATGATAGACTTTAAGGAAGTGACAGAAGGAAAGATCTGTACACTGAACTAGATCCTTGTATCCTCATTTCCACAGAGCCTCTGTGGACCTACTAGAAGCAGTAAATAACCTTTTCCAGCAAACAAATGTAGCAGGTAGTTTGGTGGCAGGTAAAATAAGAGCAGTTGTAGCTATATAAAGAACACAATAGACCGAAACTTTTTTGTTGTAAAAAAATTGCACATAACGTGTAAACCTTAATAACAGTGAGCACCTTATCAAAAAGGATTTTCTGCATGGGTTTGATATATTGCTATAGACAGCCCTCATGTGTCCAACCTTAGAAAAATGCTGTAATCCTAAAATTAGGGCTATACTTGTGGCTCTTGCCAGTGAAACTAGTATGCTTTCTGTGTCTAAAGGATGTAGTACCCAGATTCTGCAAGTAGAGGGGCTTAGGCACTGGTACTGATAATATGAATGCTGAGAATAAGCACTCCAGTGAGCCTTGTAAACAAGGCATTGAAAAATAAAGAAAATGGAAATTATTATCCATGCTTGTCACAGGCCACAGAACTGAATGCCACCCACAAACATATGCCTTTAAATTAATGTTCGCTTCCTTTCTTGCACTCTAACCAGAACCACAAGAGTGCCTCCACACTTGAAAAAGTGAAATAAGAAAAAAAAGGGTAGAGGACAAATTTTCTTCAAAATGTTGAAAATATCAAAGCAAGAAAATAATTTGAGCATCTCTCCATTCCTATGCTTAACATTAAAACATAACTACTGGTAAGTGATTTGTGCTCTCTCCAGGTTTCACTGAGCAACTCTCAGGCAGCTTGCACCAGATAAGATCCTTTGGTTGCTTGTGAGATTATTTTTTGTTCTTTGATTACCAGCAGCATGACAGTGTGTATCTGTAGCTAGATAAAAAGGTAGTGTACTACAAGATAGGGTTGTCTAGCTCTGTTTTCACTCACTTTCTCACTGCATGGAGGGGTGAGGAGGATTTTCTCAAGTGCTGAGCTTAGCGGCTTGAGTTAGGAGCCAGGCTCCCCATGCTGCTGGTGAAAAGTAGGTGTCACCAGAAGGAGATGGAAAACATCGGTGTTAGTGAGTATTTAGATGTTCCTTGTGCTGCCATCACTCTTCTCTCTACCCTGATTGTCTGGGTAGTCTGAGGGGCAAACATCAGCATCCACACTAGATATGCTGCATGGTAGATATGAATCTCCACCTCTGTGATAAGTTGACGTTACCTAAGCCTGGGGCATTTTTCTTTCACTGGAAATGAGTTCATCAAGCTCAGAAGCTGATGAAATGAGTTCATCAAGCTCAGAAGCTGAGATGGTGAAGCAGGCAGACTCCCTCCAGATGGGATCTGTGTATTTGCCCAAATTGCATATGCTGATGGGATCTGTTACTGCCCCTTTAACATCCCGTGGTGTCGCACTGAACGAGACCATCCAACAGCTTTAGCTGAGACATTGGTGTCCAAAACACAGCCTTTTGTGCTGGTAGCATCCTGGTGCCTTTGTTCCAGCAGGATTTGTAAAAGTCAATTTCCAAAGCTGTGTTGAAGATTTTGCAGAACTTCGCTATACTGTAACATTATGAAGTGGATTTTTCAAGCACAAGGTTGTGGAACACACTTGAGGGCATTTTTCTTTCTTTACTTAGTACCTTCAATTGAAATAAGAAAAATCTAAAAAAGATACCTTACTCCTCTCTTAGAACACTGACTTCACTTACACTGCTGTAAAAATTACACAGTGACAGAGCAGTGGTTAAGCAGTCTGTGAAGAACTTTAAGAGTAAATTTTGCTGAATCTCATTTAGGAAGGATGGAGGCAGTTCTTTCTTTACCTAATTCTCACCCTAGGTGCCCCATTTGGTTTGTTAGCTGCTGCCTTTGTGATCATCAGTAGAGATCTTTTCCAGCCTTTACAGTTTAATGATTCTGTCTGCTTGGGTCTCACACCTGAGGGTGGAGCCTTTGAGAGGAGAATGTGAAAATATTCCACCACTTAAACCTGTGCCACGTAGGTATCCCTGGTGGTTTTTTTGAGGTGTAGACCAGTACCTTTAGTTTCATGATACCAATGGCATTTCTGATAAGACTGTTCTAGAGTCTGATGGACTTCACTGTTGGAAGCTTCCTAAAAATGAACACCCCCCAGTTGTATGCTATTGCAGACCCATATTCTGTATCATAATAAATCATAACACAAAGTTAATATCAAATCTAGCCAAATTATATTTGCCTTCATCCTTTTTCTTCTCAATTAGCACAGTCTCAGCACTATGAAGTTGCATTCTGCCGCCAAATTTAGAGCCCTGTGTTTTAGAGGAGTGCTGTTGACAGCAGTGCATTTAGCAAGTGCAGAAAGCAAAATGCTGCCAGCATCATGTCGATTGGAAATTTCTTGTCCTAGTTTCTTGTCCTGCAGTAAGTTCCATATGGACAGCTTCAATGCATTTTGATTTAATAAATTGTAACAAAACTTGGATTTCTGTAACCTCCATCGGGAGCCTAACAGGCTTCTTGCTGGTGTGAATGCTGCTGCATCCACATGAATGCTCTTAACACTGTGCTGGAAAAGCTGTTCTTCATCTTGAGGAGACTGGAGAGCCAGGGTTCAGCAGAGTTAAGTTTGAAAGACCTGGTGTGAACCCTTGAGCCCCTCAACTTTAACCTCATGTCTTTTCAAATTCACCATCTGAAGCCACACTTGTAAATTAATTCTGTTCAGTGGACTAGCTTGGCATGGTTATAAATCCTTTGTCTTATCTGAATCAGGTATATAGCCCTCAGTGGAGTGACATAATGGATATTTTCTTAGGAAGCAGCCAGTTCACTCTAATTTATTCTTAAAAAGTGATCTATCTTTAATGTATGAAGTAAACCCCCCTAATTTTGCAAATAATATTTTGTCATTTCAATTAAATTGCTTTGTTATTTTGTCTTGAGATTTTTCTAGCCCATATTGTAAAAAATTAATCAAGTGGACTTTTTATTGAGAAGGCAGTGTTGGTGCCTTTGCCGAATTTGTGATGTTCTGAAGCTAAATTAGGACAGCAGGCTGTTAGCAATGTGCTGCACTTGTATGCTCTGTAGCTGAAACACTGAAGCTGTCATCAGACCTGTTGCTCCATCAAGATTTTGTGTTTTAAAGGACCAGATAGAGGAGGTTTTTTTGTCTGGATGAATTCCGCAGAGCAGGTTGGAAGGAGCTGGGTCTGTCTGATGAAAAGAGAAGGGGAAGAAAACCATGGAAGTCCCCCATTGTAGGGCTCTGCCTGGGGTGTTCTGTCCAGTGGGGCAGACAGCGAGGAAGAGTCCTAGGCTGTCACTCATCACAGTTGTCAGGGTATAAGGTGAGATGCTTGCAGCCTGTGCTTGCAGTAGGAAAGTCTCTTGGACATCATGAGAGTTTCTGGGAATGAAGAGCTCAAGGACAGGCCCTAGAAGGCCTTCTGTGCCAGCCTCTTTAGTGCCCAACAGGAGGACAGTATTTCTACTGGTTGTATCAATAGAAAATATTAATAGAAATATTCAATAGAAAATCTTTCCAATGGAAAATTATGGACATAGTAAAGCTTCCTTATTCCCTGTTTTCAGCCTGGGTGTTTTGCTATTCTCTGGGAATGGAGAAGCAGTTCCCTCCGCATGTCTTTGTGCAGCCCTGAGCCGATGCTTGGCAGCGATGGGGAGCCGAAGGCAGTGCCTGCAGCGGGGCTCCGGCTCTCGCTCGCAGCTCGGACACGGCCGAGGTGTGGCCTGAGGCAGGGCTGCACTTGGTGCTCTGCCTGCAGGCAGCCGAGTGGGTGTAACCCCGCTGTCCTGTCCTTGTGGAAATCCCTGCAGGAGCTGACACTGCCGGGAATAGCTCTGCTGTCTTCTGCTGAGTCGCAGAGAAAGTGGGTTTGTTCGCTTCCAGAAAAGATTACTTTGGCATATATACAGAAGACAAAAGTTGAGTATGGCTGGCTGAGGATAATTCCTAGTGGAAGTACACAGGTTACAGAAGTCAAATGAAATGTCTTGGGTCCGGTCTGTAGTCTCGTGTCTCCTCAAACCAATAATGTAGCAATTGCAGGGATTTTTAGTGAAACAGGTGTATCTAGCTAGCAAAGCAGCGGTGTCTTTTACACCACTGGAAGTGAGACACTGCTTCAACTGTTAAACACAAATTTAACAACTCTCAATCAGATACAAATGATTTAACATTTTTAAATTTTCTCCTTTCTCTGAGTGCAGTTACTGTTGCAGCTGTGTTTCTGTTGATATTGCAGCAATCTTTCCTCAGCAGTTAGGATGGGTTTCAAACAGCATTTTCTTCTGCTTACAAGGCTGGGGGCTTGCAACCTTTCTCGTGTTATAGCCTCGTCCTTTTCTGTATTTCTGGTGGTAGCACGGAGGAGGAGAGCAGATAGTAACAGGCTGAGGGCCATGGCACTGGGCTTGTGGCTGCCAGCTCATAGATGCCCATGCTCTGACTTGGTGAGCGATTACCAGATAGTTTGACCTGGACTGGTGCTGCACTTAATCCTGACTGATTCATTGGGCTGAAATATGTCACTGATTTGATATATCCATTTCATTAATCTGATGGAATTGCATCCAGCTGTTAGAGGTGTATGAAAGAAAGGTACCTGACATGCAGGGCAAGAGCACTAACCTCTTCATTAAACTATAAAACAGTCATTAGGACATCTGATGCTGAAATTGAATTGCTCCACAGAAATTTGGTTTTCAAGCACAATACTAATTAGGTGTAAGCTTGATGAATGTCAAGAATTAATTGAAACATTCCAGTGGCCTGTGTGGGTTTTAAATATTGTCATTATTGCCCCAATATTTTCAGTTCTTACACTAATTGCTTTTTAGGGAGCATGAATAAAATTATCTTCTGGAGTGACTGAAGGTACAAATTGTTCATTGCATTACCAAAAATTGACCTGTTTGCTTCTGGATTTCCCTTTTTTTTCCTTAAAATTATCTAATATTTTTCTTCTACTTTTATGCATGCATTGCAAATAGAAAGTAAGATTTTAGACCCATTTTATTTTTGACAGCACTTGTATGTTTTCATTCCTAGCTGTGCTCTGGAGGCCAGCATTCTCTTGTTACCTGCTTTCATTTTGGCAGCAGGAAAATAGCTACAGCTTCATAAAATAATTTTTGGTTTTTTTAATTAAATAGGGTGTCATCCAAATTTCATGATTATTTTATCCTGTTTATGAAAGAACTGCAACATTTGTTACATGAAATGTCTACAAGATAAAAACCATCATGGAAAATTGAAAGAGAATTCATAATCAAAATCGGCATTTGTTTTTTCCTCAAGTATGATCTTAATGTAAAAATAGCTAAATTTTTTGTGTGGGGATTGCAGACCCGTAGTGCAGGCTGCTCATATTCCTTGTCTCTGATGAGTGTCTCCGTGTTTGGGTACACAGTAAGGGTGAATGCCCAACATGCCGTGTTACAGACGGCGAACATAGGTATGACAAGTACGTGGGGTGACGTGACATAGGGAGAGCCTTAACACTTGTTTGTAGGGAGGCTCCTCTGTGTGTCGAGCAATTCCAGAGCCACAAATTCCCAGGCTGCAGTGTGGTGCCACGCCCCCTCACTCGCTTCATGTGCAATCATGTGTGACAGTCCTCAGGGCCTGTTCCTTGGCACTACAGAGGGAGAAGGATGGGGCTGCTTCAGCATGTCTGTGAAATGGAGGTGATGCCTGGGAAACTGTCTAGGAGAGGAGAATGAAAGGATCTTTACAGTGCTGTGTTATTGACTTACCTGCATGGACGTGATCAATCCACTATGTCAATCCAGCATGAGCTCAGTGCTGTTGGTCTCCATAGCAGTCAGTTCAGTAAGTTTGGATCTCAGCAGGGCAGATTCAGGGCTCTTTGTGGAAGGTTAGGTTAGTTTTTATCCAGACTTGCTTAAAGACTTGATTTTTTTGGTGGTGGTTTCTTTGGGGGGAAAGAGGGGGAAGGGGTTTTTTTATTGGTTAGGGTTTTTTGTGAGGAGGTTAGATGGTTACTGTGTGATAATAGCATTAGTGATAGCTCAGAAGTTGAGAAAATTCTGGTTCATTATCCATTCTTTCAAAGCTTTCCTTTAATCATTAATTATGCAGTAACCCTTCCCCTAGTGAGAAATGCATTCAGTATTGTACTTCTTAAAATAAAGTATTTTTGGCTTGTCTCATTGCCGATCGCCCAGAGGCATAACACAAATATATCCTGAAGAAAACAGTTATTTGCAGTGACAGTGCTGTAAGAAGCTCAGTTCCACATTACTTGATTCTCTCTCCCTTCCTTAGTTTTGCTGCCCAAGGGTGCAACATTTCACTCTAGCCTACGAAACAAGTAGCAATAAATGTGTAGCCATATACTTGAAAGCCACATTTTTTATGAAGGTGTGATCTGTTAAATGCTTGGAGAAGATGAATGTGGTCAAGATGTAAAAGTCCTTTTGTGTGTGAATATGATGGCATTGAAAGGGTGTGATGTGGAGCGTCAGAGCAACTACATACTCAAGAAAATGGATCTGGGGATACGTTTCAGACAGTGAAAGTCCTGTAGTTCATGGTCATTCTGTTTCATCGCTGTCTCTCCAAAAGGACAGCAGAGTACCCAGCTTTTGTGCCAGTTTAAAACACCAAGCCCACTGACATCAGTTGGAAATTGGGCGGGTGTTAAAAATAGTCAAATAGTTTTTAGTGAACAAAATGAATGGAGAAGAAATCCATAAAATGCCTCTCTCAAAGGAACATCTGACTGTTTTTTTCCCTCTCCTCTTTTTTCTTTACACAGTGCCGGTCCTAAAGGAGATAACATTTATGAATGGAGATCTACTATACTTGGACCTCCAGGTTCTGTATATGAAGGAGGCGTTTTCTTCCTGGATATCACATTTTCATCTGACTATCCATTCAAGCCACCAAAGGTAAGGGTAAGGTTTTTATTGTGCTTATCATTTTTTCATGTGAGAAGAATGCAGCTTGCAGCCAAGTGAGTGCTCATCACTTTCTGAATATCAAATTTGTTTATGGTCTCTTGAAAACTACAAGGTCCAAAATCTTGGCTTGCAGTCTCAGAAAAATCCTGTCTAATTTACTTCTTGATTACCTCAGTCAATACTGATTTCCAGACTTCATCAAGTGATAAATGAGATGATAATTCTGATCAAGAGGTAAGATTCAAGAAATTGTAGTTCTATTAGAAGACAACACAAGGCTTTCTTATGTTTCCTTCTTCTCTTTCTAGCTACTAAAATATATGCATAATAGTATTTTCTGTTATGAGCCAGATTCTATATTAAATATTATCACGTAATTTTTAACAAAATGAGAAAAAGCTAAAATAAGTTCACATAGAAAATTGGAGTGTTATATTGTGGCTTTAAATTGGGTAAATTAGTGTGATGAACTTCCTTTCTTTTAAAATGTCTATTTACTACTGCTAAAATCAGCAATCTTGTTTGCTAATGTTTTTGAGCAAAAGCTCTTTTTATTAAATTAAACTGATCTTAACTTGAACTAAAATGTCAATTCCTTGCTCAGAAATAGTATGGACACCTAATAAATTGTAATTTGCTAATGGATATGAAAGAATTCAAAGGTCATTCCCTTTTCCCCTCTCTTACTGCCAAAATACAACTTTTGACCAAATCACCAGAAAAGGCACTGCAAAACTCTCACAACTGTAATACATTCTACCACACAACATTCTATGACCTACAGCTTCGGGGGCTATAACTTTGTTACTATAAATCTAATACCTTTTTTCATTACCAGAATGATTACAACGTAAAGAATATACACTCTGTATTTCATGCTTCTCTGTAACCTACAGCATTTAATATGTTCTGTATTAAGAACGTTATACTGAAGTGATGCACAGTTTTAGACAAATTCCTCATTCAAATCTTGTAGATTTTTTTTAGAGCATGATAGTTTTTGAATTTTCAGGATACACTGTGGATCCCCCCTGCATCAGCATGAAAAAGAAAAATTTCTGTATTTTCTTGTGCTTTATGTTTTTAATTAAAGCACTTACATATTCCTCACTTCTAATTTGTACAGAATGTTCACATGCTCTATCAATATTAGTCTTAAATAATTTAAAAACAAGGATGGATTTAGTGTAATAGCATTGTTTTGGCTGTATATTATATTCTGCCTAATGAAGGGTAAGGACAAAGATTTCATTGTTAATTTAACAAGACTAATTTTCATGGTCTGTATTTAGGCTTTGGAAAGAAAGAAAATGATCAACTAATACTGCACATGCAGACAAATTCTGTCTAATTCTTCAGCTTCAGAAACCACCGTAAAGTTACATTTGTGATTAGATTGTTTCTGACATGCAGTATGTTCCTTAAATAGCTACCCTACTATAAAGTAGGTCCTAATTTTTGTGGATACCATACAGAGGGCCTGTGTGAAAGCAGTTTATGCCCCTAATCTCATCATGGTAGGTTTCTTAAAGGCAGCCATGGCTGCAGAAAATAGTCACTCTTCTGTTAATCAGTTGTGGTTTGGAAGCTGAGCAGAGAGGGGTTGCCTCTGCAGAAGCGCTGCAGAACTGGGAGTCCCACAGGCTGCTCAGAGCCAAGGGGCGCCATCCGTGGGCAGCACTGAATGACTCTCTCTGTCTGTTACGCTGTGCTTCCAGGTTACTTTCCGCACCAGAATTTATCACTGCAACATCAACAGTCAGGGAGTCATCTGTCTGGATATCCTGAAAGACAACTGGAGCCCTGCTTTGACTATTTCAAAGGTTCTGCTGTCTATTTGTTCTCTTCTGACAGACTGCAACCCAGGTAAGGTGCTGAGGTGTTCACTGAGAGACTCTTAGTCATTTGACTTAATTGCCATGGAATGCAATCTGTATATTTGATTGCATACAGATTAAATAAAATTTAGTATTTTTTAAACTGGGGATGAAACACTCCAGATTGGATGTGGTCCCACATTTAATGGTGTCTTTCACTCCTGTGACACAACAGAAAGTAAATAGCACTAAGTCCTTTTCTTTCCAAGATATGATGGAGAAAATAAGCTGATGTCATTGAAGATCTGTGTTGCAGGAGCTCCAGAAAGTGAGAGTTTGATCCAGGAAAGGAGCAACATTCTCCTGAGTTATAAATCCTTCATGTCGGAAGGGGCCGCAGGAAGTCTCTTCTCTTAAGACAGCAGTTGAAAGACTTAATCTTGCAGATGTGAGAGAGGTGATGTTCAGAGAGAACTCTCCCTTTTTCAAAGAGACTTCCTTGCTCCTGTGGGGAGGGGAGGAGCTCCACTGGAAGCAGTACAGATTCTCAGCAACAACAGTGTGACCAGTGTCATTAGGCAATGGATGCTAATTGCCTGCAGTCAGGGCAGGAACTGAGCAATAGTGCTAAGGAACCGTTCATTTACAGAAAGTGGTCACAGTTAGGGAGAAATAGATCAGCCTCTTTGGTACAAAGGCTTGATGGCTTCTGAAGCAAAGCGACTCCCCTTGGTGTGTTCTGCAGCCCTAAAACTAACTCACACTGGTCCTGTGCAGCTCCCTGACTGGAGGGTGCCAGGCAGCACTCACTGAATGTCCCCTGCACCCCAAAGAGGTGAAAGCAGACCACATGCCTGAGGCAAGATTCATTCATATGCAGATAACCACAAGAGATTTTTCAGATTTCTATTTCTGTTTGTTGTGCTTTGTTCATGTGTGCTCTCTTGGAAATGTCTTAAGTGATAAGAGCTCCACTATATTTCTGGTCTAAACTGCATTTTGGAATGCATGCTGTGTTTTAAAATGTGTTTTTGTTTGGTGATTTTTGTTACTTGTGGGATGGTTTCTGATGCATTTTCTCCTGCCTTTTGCAGCTGACCCTCTGGTTGGAAGCATAGCCACTCAGTACCTGACCAACAGAGCAGAACATGACAGGATAGCCAGACAGTGGACCAAGAGATATGCAACATAAATGACAAACTACTTGTGCAGTGTGAAGGTGCAGAAGGCAACTTTGCAGTGTGCAACAAATCTTTATAGCCTTTACAATACGGACTTCTGTGTATATGTTATACTGATTCTACTCTGCTTTTATCCTTTTGAAGACTGGGATACTGCCCCCCAAAAAGGTAAATGCTATCAAGAGTAGAAGTTTGTAGCTGTAGATTAGTTATGTTTAAAATGCCTACTTGCAAGTCTTGCTTCTTTGGGATATCAAAATGTATTTTGTGATGTACTAAGGATACTGTTCCTGAAGTCAACCAAATATTATAGTGCATTTTAGCCTAATTCATTATCTGTATGAAGTTATTAAAGGTAGCTGTAGATTACTAGGAATTATGTCATTTGTATTAAACCCAGATCTATTTCCAATATGTGGTACATGCTGTTGTGAAAACTGTTTTAACTTTTACCTTTGTCAGTTTGTAATGAAAGGATTTCCTTTTTCCCTTTGTAGCTCAGAGAGCACCCAGTGTATCATCTCAAACACAATAAACATGTTCCCCAAGGAGTAGTTTCTTTGTTTTCCTATTTTAAATTAATATTTTAATAAATTTAATTATAGTAACAAGGCAAGGCCAATGTATCACAGATCCCTGTGGATAATTTTTAAATTAATATACATGAGCAAAGGCTTGCTATTAAATGTTTAATGCACACCTGTGGATTGTTTAAGTTTTCCCTGTTTTGTTTTTAACAGAACAAGTGAAATTTCTACAATTTTCTGCAATTTAATACTTTCCAGCGCTTTCTCAAGTAGAAATGATCACATTTCGTATGCTTACTCCAGAAGTTAATGTAGGTGGTTGCTTCAGGGCCAGTCCTGCTCTTGGAAAAGACTGCCTCAGTCTTGCTACAAAGGTTTTTGCAGGAGGGCCAAGTTAGAGACAGTCTGGTGCTTTTGTTTCTGAGTAAAGCGAGTTGGACTTGCTGACCTAGAGAACTAAGTTATCCATTGAGAAAGGTCTTCCAAAGCGTGATTGAACACTGTATTATCTACCCAGAAAAGAGAGGAGTACGATAAACTTAATCAGATTTATATGACATAAAAACAGTTGTGGGGGAAATGAATCTTTCTTAGTAAAAATGAAATCTGTGAAAGTGTTTTAGATACCTTTTTCCCCCTTCACTTTCTGGCTTGGAAATTTTGTAACATCTCTAAGTACAAAAATACAGCTTTATAGTGCATACAGTTTAAAAGGTAGAGTCACTAATAGTTTTATAATTTAAGATTTTATAGTTCGCCAGTCACAATATTGATTAAAAAAAAATGAAGAGACTTGATTCCTTTAAATGATTTTTAAAATTACACTTAATTTTAAACTTTACAGTCTCCCTTACTACCTGGTGTTTTCAGAGATAATGTAGCACTTCCATCAGTAAGATGCTCTGCTCATTTAATATATGAAAACTGAATGTTAAGTTTAAATATTAAAGCAATAGAAAAAATGCTGAAGATTTAGATCTAAAGTCAAACAGAATTACACAGGTCCCTGGTTTTTGTATCACATAACCTTTGACCATGAATTGTCCACCCTACTTTAAATATTTCTACAGATGCCTGAAGGTGGCTTGAAGAACTGTGTATCCCAAATATCTCAACCTAGAAGCCAGTCTCTCTTGGTAGCTACAAGATAGCTTTAGAGTTCAGGTTAAAAAGTGCAAAAGGGAATGAGAAACAGGATCTGGCAGGTGAATATGCCCAAGTCAGGTAACAGACTAATGCCAGGAGATGAAGTGCTGGAAATCACTGCTGAAGGTGACCAGAATTTCTCATCATGTCATTGGATGTGTGAGAAATAGCACAGATTGGCAAAGAAACAAGGGGCTATCACGTCCGGGCTGCACGTCTAAAGTCTGCTCCCTGCTGACCATTAGTGCACTCGTGGGCGACGCGGTGCTCGTACACCACTCCAGTGACCTTCCAGTGGAGAGCAAACGATGGAGTTCACACATTAACTGTGTTGCCTACAGAATTTACAGATATTTATATCATAAAATATTATGGTATAAAAATACAGGTTTTAATTCTAATTTTAATGTATTTTGGGTTTGTATTGTACCTACAACTTCAGATACCTAGGTGTACAAATGGGATGCCTTGTTAGTGTTGCCCCATCTTGCCTTCCTTCCAATTGGATCCTTTACACTGAATTCCCATCCTCTTTTTCTTTTTTTTTTTTTTTTTTGTTTGAAGAANCCTTTTTTTTTTTTTTTTTTGTTGGTTTGTCATGATTCTGTTCTTTTTTAATGTAGATTTTTTTTGTGTGTAAATTTTATATTTACTGAAGTAAAGGTTGTTTTTGTGTAAACATTTAAACTTTAAAAGAAAAAGAAAAGAAGCTAATTTTGTTTCTCAAGTTCTCTCTGCTAAACCATGCAGTAGAAAGAAATTTGTATTGTTAAATAAATCAATTAGTTGTTAAATGAGAATGTGTGTCTGTTTTCATGGGGAGGGAAGAAACCCCTACTGGAAATACATCCAAAACACGAGTTGCAAAGAGCATCTGGCGTTTCAAACTATTTCCTTCCTGGCTGTGCTGGAGTGAATAGTGGATGCTACCAAAGAACGGCACTGATCCTCTCTTACAGTTTTAATTTTCTGTTCTCTTTTCTTATCACCAGTTACTGAGCTCTGTATTTGGGAAAAAGTGAACTGAAATGACATTTTTGTGAAAAGACCAGCTGAAGATACTGCACATGCCCTCTTCTTCTCCATTTTGGATGGGCTTTTCTTTCTCTGTTGTCTTTGGGATTTGAATGGGGAAAGCATGCAGCTGGCTGGGAAGCTGCAGGATGATTTGGCATAAGGAGATCTCATGTGGAAACCAGCAGTCCCAGCCTGTGACACTGCTGAGGAACACATCTTCACCTGAGCTGGTGGCTGCATTCAGAGCAAATGAGAAGGGATGGGTAAATAAGTGTTTTAAAAATAAAGATACTGCATACAATGGAGAGGCTAATAAATATCAGCCTTGTTATTTCTGTACTAACATGTTCCTGATGTCTCAGTGATGTGTGGTGTGCCTTATGCAGAGACAGTCTCGCTGATCAATGTTGAGTAGTGATCGTTCCAAGTCTATAGCCAGGAAGGGAAGGGAATCATAGAAAGCAAGACTGCAGGGCAGCCCAAGCCATGGACCAGGCTTGCACAGCCTCATAAGGAAAGCAGCAACTGAACCAGGTCGGTTCCTGCTCTGCTCCCTCCCTACCTCTTGGGGGAAAAGGAAACTCTTCCAGGCTTTGTGGTACACCAGTTCCTGCTCTGTACTGGCTTATTTGTGGCCATGGGTATTGCAGAAAGTGAGATCAAGCGTCTTCATTTCTTCACCTTCATGTGTGGGAACCAGATTTGTTCCCTCTCAGAGGTGTTCTCACCTGCCTGCAGCATGGCAGGAGAGCTGCAGGGCTCTGGCTGAGGGGCTTTGCAGTGGCTGGGCGCAGCTCTGAGCCAGGGGGCAGCCGCGGCTGCACAGCTTCCCCAGGGCTCTGCTTGGGTCACCGCAGAGCTGGAGGGAAGGACGCTGCAGACCACAGCAGCTTCTACATAGAGCTGGTGGCTTTTTGCCCCTGGTGTTTTGTCTGCGTGGGCCGAAGCGGCAAAGAAAGGACTCCTGACTCCAGGCTGAAGAGTGAATTCCACCTTGCCTGCATTTTCTTCAGGAAAAATCCTCAATGGGTATTACGTGAAAAAAGGAAGGCATGTGCAGGAATGCTGGACTAAAGCAGTTTCAAAGGATAGTGACAGTAGCGTGACTAAAGTGAGATTTGATTCAGCCATAAACCAGCATTTTATTTTGGCAGCCTGCGCTATAGCCAGGGAAACGTGTGTGAGAACTTGGTGCTGCTTTGTCAACAGTGTCCCTTCTACTTCTCCTTGGTGGCACCACTTGCATTTGTGCTGCACAGTAACTTCCAAGGCTGAACTGCCGCTCGCTTTCCTTCACTAACCACTCCTGACTGCAGGTGGCTGCAGAGGGTTCCAGGACAACAGGAGTGATTATATAATAGAGTACTGGTTCCAAAGGGAGAAGCGGGACAGCAGCACGGCTGCCTGTACTGCTGCCTGACCTTGCCTGTCGGTGAGAGTTGGACACATTTGAGTGTTCAGCGTGTTCAGCTCCGATGACAGAGCAGACCATGTACTTGGGAAATAGTTGCAGGAACATTTGCAGCACACCGGGGCTTTTGCTTTTTTAATTCTTAAAAAGGGAGGCCTGCTTCAGCTTGTCTCTCCCCATCTCTCTGCATGCATGTCTCTGGAGGGCAGCTATGACTACCTCTGTTGCTGGGTAGAATAGATGGCATCCAACATACTAGCAGCAATCTGGGGATCCTTAAAAATAAAAACTGCCAGGAATAGATAGAAGAGGCACAGTATGAAAAACATACATATCTTCTCCCTTCATGGGGACCACAGGCTCTGCAGCTAGAGGGATCTAAGATGTGGTGGGACCACATGCGTCAGTATAAATGCATAGAGTCATCTCTCTTTCACTGCTGTTGCTATCACTCTTCCACAGCTAAGGTGTGGATGGCCCAATCTATTTATGTAGTGTTTCCAAGTATTGGGAAGGATTTTGTAACTTCATGGTGAAAGGTAAGTATCTCTTTTAACCATCCTAAACTATTACCAAATCATCCTTTGACAGTTAATGCTACAGGTACGTATTGTCTGTGTGAAAAACAGCACTTTGTTAGGTAATTATTTCATGCAACCTGGTGTGTGAGCGCTTCATTTCATGTCTTCCAGTTTTATACTGTGAAAAATAATGAATAATTGCGTCTGTTCTCCTGGATCCCGTTGATGATTTTATGTGTCATCATTATTATCAGCTCCTAGTAACCTTTTTTTTTTTTTTATGCTGGAAAGTCCTCATTTATTTAATCTCTGCTTGTATGGAAGATGCTCTGATTATCCTGGTCACCCTTGTCAGTACATTTTGTAATTCTGCTCTAGCTAATTTAAATGAGAGCTCCACACTGTATGCAAAAGGTGAACTCACAATTCATCTGTAATAATGTTTTCTGGTTTGGTCTGTTTGCGTACTAGCTCAGAATGCCTCTTTGACCATTATTGCTTAGCTAATGCCTTCATTAAACTGTCCAGAGAGGCTGGGATCTCTTTTCTGAGCAATAGCTAATTTAACCTTCTATGTAGGTCTAACAAATATGTCTTTCCCAGTATCTGCTGCTTTATATTTATCAGCACCAAATTAATCTGTGATCTTATCTCCCAGTTCTCAGAAACGTGAAATCCTTCATGACTCCTGGCAGTCAATTTTAGTTTCGTCTGCCTTGAATATTGACTGTGTGTGTGCTGCATGCGCCAGGGGTGGGAGGTAACAGCAAAAGTAATAGCAAAGTGCAGTGGACAGGTCTGACTGCCAAGAAGTGATGGGTCCCTGAAGACAAATTATCATCTGGCTTCTGAATGGCACAAATGAAAGCAGCTGCCAACTGTTTTCATCAGTCTGGGCTTTGTCTCCCTCTACAGAACAAATGTCAGGTCATTATTTAAAGAGGAGCTCAGCGTGGGTAAATTTCCGGAGTGCTGAATGAGCTGTCATCCTGGAGATTAGTTTTCTGGGATATCATATAGGTAGACAGGGTGAATCACAAATCTTATGGGAGACCATTCCTCTGAACAGAGCAATTGGATACATGTCTGAAGGATACAGTTGGGTTGGAAATCTGCAGTCTAGCATCTGCACCAGGCAGCAAGAGTGGGACTGCGAACGTAGAAGTGATAAATGGGAGGGGAATGAAGCTACTGTTGAAGTACAGCAGCGTGTGATGGCATTTCTTACACCGAGGAAGGCAGCTTCTTGCAAGTGCAGAAGTCTAGGGTTGCATTTATGTATTCCAGCATTTTAAATGCATCTACTTTTGTGAAAATTTGTACCAAGCTGAGACTCTTGACTACATGCTAAATAAAGGTTACCAGTACTTACAGTTCCTAATTTATAGGCAGTGGACTTTAGGTGACAGATAATTTAAAATTGTAGTCAGTTTCTGAGGAGAATTATTAATACACCATATGCTATTCTGCCCCTGCCTGGGTTTCCCTGTTAACTGGGAAGATAATGTGCTGCCATTTCACTGGGATGATCAGTTATGACAAAAAGTGACATTTTTACTCTATTCACTGTTACATGTTGCTCTTTTCAAATGGCTTTTTTTTTCCATATTTAATGAAAATTTGGATTTAATGAAGAATTAAAAACACTAAGGTATGAATTAAGCTTCATTCATTGATTTAGTGGATATTTTACTGTAAAATGACCTGAATTACCTTTATTAAATGAAAAACATTAGTGTCTGGACCCTGCCATAAGGAAAAACAAAAGTTAGGACAAATCAAGCCACATTCTGGACTTTCTATTCCAGCTAATTTTTTTGTCTTTCCATGAGGAAAAATAGTAAATACTGAGCCAGGGAAATAGTCAAATAAACCCCGTGAGAAGTTTTCCCTCGAGCCGCCTTTCCCAGCTGTAGGGGCGGGCCGGGCGCCGCGAGGTGGCGCTGCCACACCGGCTACGGCCGCCTCTGCCGGGGCCG
>VZRQ01001795.1:1084106-1330991 GCA_013397975.1 Machaerirhynchus nigripectus
GGCGGGCGGGGGGCGCAGCCTCCGGCCGCGCGGTGACACGGCCCGCGGGTGTCCTCCCGGGGCCGCGCCCCACGCCTCGCAGTCCCGCCGTGTGCGGGAGCTGCGCGCCGGGCGCCCCTCACCCGGCAAGGCAGCGGAGGAGGCGGCGAGCCTACACCGGCACCCGGGGTACAGGAGGGCGGGACCCCAGGCCGGGGTTGCCCCTGCCCCTGGGGATGGATGCCTGCGGGAGCGATTGCTGCCTGTTCAGCTCAACAGCCACGGCGTTGCACTCTAAGGACAGACAATTCGCTTCAAAATGTAGTTTTACCCCCGAACTGTTAAAAATTAGAAGCTGCAACGGATTAACTGAAGTGGCTGCTCCTAGCCCTATACTCCATCTCCCCCAAGTTCATTAAGCTGCCTAAGCTCCACAAAGTTAAATAGCACTTACGTAAGTCCAACAGCCCTAGGGGAACACGAGGCGTTGGTGCACTGGCCGGTGCCTGTCAACTTGCTCATTCTCTCGGAGTGTCTCTTTTTTCTCAGACAGACGGACCATATATTTAGAATAGTTGTGCTGCACTTACATGCCACCACTTCCAAAGAACAGGCTGTTAAAGAAAATAAACATGCAAGTTTAGAAGAGACATTTTCAACTATCTTTCAAAGTTAAATCTTTGCAGATGGATAGATTTAGTCCAGATGGAATAAAATACCATGTTCATTTTCTATTTTCTTTGTGAAATTAAACATTGGACTCCTGGCATCAATAAGTTCTCTTTCCTCTTTTTATAGGCCACATTCTTTCATATGTCCCACTCTAGAAGCAGGCCTTGCTGTCCACTGGTTTTGTCTCAGTAACTGAGGACTCTGATGGTGCTGCTTCCTTTTCTCCTTTGCATGGTCTGTTCTGCTGCTCAGGCTCGGAGTTCAGCCAAACCTGTGGCAATTGTAGGGGACTACTGCTCTGTAAGCCAGCAAGGCTTTTCCAAGCTTTTGACTTGTATTTGGCCACTTGAAAGGTAACCTCGGCTAAACATCGTAAATCAGGTAAAGCTCAGAGAGGTGACTTGTGTCTCTCTCAGCCTTTCAGCTCCAGTGATACACTTGCCTACTCAGCCATAGTGAACTAATGCTGTTCCTGTTTACCCCTCCGGCAGCACTTCCCCGGTGTAACAAATGGAGTTGTGCTGGTCTGGCACTCTCTGTTTAAAAATGATGTATGGTTAAGTATTTTAAATTTACCAAATTGCTAATGATTTTCAAAGGCTTTAATTGAGTGATTATAGCAGCCATTGATTTTTCAGGCTTCAACCTACGCCATAATTCAGACACTCGGCAAAGGAAGTCATGCACAATCGGATTTAGCCATCACTCACAGTGAGGCTTGTGCAATTATCATTGAAAACGTCAGGTATTGTGTTTGCCTTATTAACTTACACTAGGAACCTGTAGTGAAGCTGTGAAATAGCAGTTATCTTAAGATGTTTCCTGTGGTAGGGTTTTTATTAAAGACATTTACATAGCCATGAACTGCAAAGGAGGATGTTTGATGCAAATTGATGAGATTTATGCTTTGAATATGTTGAATGGTCTGCAAATGTGCTGGTAATCCTACAAAAGTGCTGCCACATCCACAAACTGCTTTGGGAGTAACCAGTACAGCCTGGCTGTGGGCTTTTTAAACGTTTAACAATTTTGACAGTCAGCAGCAGCGCTTGAAAAGCTGGTTAAAAATGACCAGGATTTTTGCAATGAGGCCAGGAATCGGGTTGAAAGCTGGGCACAGGGCAGTACTGTGGGAGGTCTTATGGCACTATGCCTCCACCCTAGGCACTACATGACCTATCTGCCCCATCCATCACAGTGATACTCCCTATAGACAGTTGGTACTACGTGAGGGACTTTCTTGCTCACTCCCTTGGGGTGTTGGACCTTCTACCTGCTGTTAAGTCTGGCTGCGCTGTGGGAACCTTCAAATTTCCAGTTACAGAGGGAACTACAGAGAGGGGATGAACATTTCATGACCCAACCCAATTTATTAGTATAACAGCAGTCATTCAGAGCTAAGGAACATTTGCCATGCAGTAATATGAAAATGCTTGTGAAACGAGAATCAAATGAGAAGGTTATTTGAGAGCAATTTGAAAGTGTAATGACAAGCTGTTCCTTGGTATTCAAGCCCCAGTTCTTCAGAGGGAGTGGATGAGGTCCTTGCAGTGTCCTGGGACTCAAACATTTGTGAAACATGAAGCCCTGGAGATGGGAAGGTTTAAAATTCTGCAAGGTTACACCTGCTCCGACCTGCTAGAGCTGACTGTTACTGTGAGGTTCTGACTGTCTCTTGGAATCTAAGACTAAAGATTTTTTTCATTGCAGACAGCTGAGGGACCTGAATTAGCTCTTTTCAGGTCTTGTCCCCATGTTATTTTGGCCCTTAAGTTTAACAGTAGTTTACAGTAGTTCCTGCTTTCCTGCTTTTGTTACTGTACAACTGACTCTGACCTTCCCAGCCAGTTTTAGTGCTGCATTGGGAAAGAGGCTTTGGGAGCTCCTTCTGCTGGTTTAAGACCAACTAATTTACTGCAGCAAGTGCCAAGCAGGCTGCAAGCACCAGATGAGTACACCTTCTTCGTGGCATTTGAATTATGCACCAGCATAAAAGATTTTTCTCCCAAGACCATCCTTCCGATCCTCCCTGATGTTTTCTTTAGCACCCACTTTAAGCATTTTGAAGGAAGAGTTAATTTCCTTCAATTTGTTATCATGAAACACTAATGCGAAGGTAGGGGTTCAGTCTTGAATTAATACAAGGTTAACACTCACGGCAGCTGAGTGATGGGGAAGCAGAAGTGGCTCTGGCTTACGCTGGCTTGCAGAAGGTCCCTGGAGGCCTTCACACTGGCAAGAATTATTGCCTGAAGGGCAATTACATTGGCAAGCCTCAGCTGGAGCACTGTGCACCCTACTTTCTCACCTCATCATGCCAATTCATGCCGCCAGCTTTGTTCTGACACCCATCCTCTATCACAGGAGCAGGTGGCAAGGAGCCAGCTATGCTCAGCATGGGGGTCTCTGCTCCTCAGAGAGCTGGTAACTGAGGGCCAGCTCAGCCTGCACTGTGGCTACAAAAATCCAACACAATGCAAAGGACAGAAATAAAGCTCCGCTGAATAAAACCCAAAAGCTTAGACTAGTCTAAAGAACTTGTGTGGTAAACAAGAGAAGCAAGACAGTGGGAGCAAAGAAAATAAAACACATTCTGGAGCTAGGCCTGACTGGTGGCAAATGAACAGATGGACAGCTCTACTCATCCTTTTCCTAGGGAAAGGGATGGTAATTCAACTGTGAGAAAAAAGACATGGACAGGAAGGTGCAGATTTCCCCATCCTGGCTTCCATCCTGCCACCTTCTGAGACAGCTGTGATCCCATTGGGCTTTTATTGCTCTTATCCCATTTGGGTTAGGGATGAGGTTGGGAGGCAGACAAAGCCTGGCCCTGGGCTGGAGAACTATAGGATGAAGGCCACCAAGGGAGAGGCCATGCTGCCCACAGACTGGCCTCTGCATGAGCTTATCCTCTGGTCCCTGGCCAAGTGTCCCAAGCTCAGCCTGAGCCCTAGACAAGGAAGAAGGTTAGAGATAAAGATGGTTCTGGAATTGTGGGGTTATTGCACTTTTTATTTAATAAATTAAGAAATTATGGGAAGTCCAAGATTGAGTGGCCACAGAAAGTACCTGTAAGTGAAAAAGAGAAGCATCACAGTGCTACTTGTTGCAGACAAAATATTATTTTTGCAGAGCTACCCTGTAATAGTGCCCAAAATACATATTCATTTTGCTCCAGAAACCAAGACATATTTGGAAAAATACAGTAAATAAAAATAAATACCACAGTTTAGTCGTCCTCCCTAAATGTTTACACATCACTAACTGGCAATTTGGTTGTCCTATACATATTTTTTAAATGCCTTCAGCATTAAGAAATGAATGCTCTTTTTTGGAGGAAATCCACCTTTGCTGAAAATATGGAGAAAAAACAAAGTGGTAAGAACAGAAAAAATAAGTTTTTGATTTTACAGTGTGTGCAGTGAATAGCCCAGATGTCTTCCATGAAAGATTAGAACATCATCATCTAATTTTTTCTCTTGGTCCCACACCAGCTGCACCAAACCCAACAGATACTGCACTGGTGCAGATGTGGGGGATTTGAGCCTTCACTAAAATGAAAAAGCAATCATTCAACACACGTCAGGCATCACATGGTTGAATCACTATAGGAAGCCCTGCTAGGCCCACTCTGCCCCATACATTCAGTGGGTGCTACCATGCACTGAGGACTAAGGACTGTACCTACCGACAGCTGCAACTTCCAGCCTTCTTACAGCTGACAGATGAACTACAGGCCAACCCAAGTCACTAAACCAGCAAATAAGGAATATAGGGAATAAAATATGTAGCTTTGTGCAGCTCCCTTACACTACATCAGCTCAGTGTGGGGTCAGATATGTGCTACAGCTCATGCACAGGCATGGGTGAGACTGCATAGCTGTGAGCAGGGGCAGAGACACAGGCAGGGAGGATGGGAAGATGTCTGCCCTTCCTAGCAAAAGGAGCTGCCCTCTTCCTGCAGAGTGCTTAGCTGCTTGCTTAAATATAAATCAGTCCTAAACTGGGGCCTGCAAGCTCTTCAAGATGGGGACCCTGTCTTCAGACTTGAAGCTGTTCTGCTCCTGTCAAACAGCTGTACTTCCTTTCATTTTACATTGCTTTCTAATGATATCCAGTTGCATTCAATTACAAATAACCTTGGAAATCTGGCACAGGTAGATCTTCCTGATTAGTTATCAGGAATGTCATATTATATATTACATTATCTCCACTCCTTTAACAGATAAGTCCATTATGTCCTGCCAGTGTCTGGCCAATTTTCCTCTCTACTGAATGCTTCTGTTTCATGATGGAGAGGCACATGCCAGAGCAGGCATTTCTAAGGCCTTATTTATTACCTGTCTGTAGTGCTTAAGCGCCCTCATTTAGACTACATGACTTATAAATGCACTCAAGATACATAGTGAAATAAGTTGTCTTTCTCTTCAAATACAAATCCTGTTATATTTCATTATTTCTATATTAGTAATATTTATTTGTACTTTTTCAGACAGAGTGATGTCAGCAATGCTTACTACTAGCTACAGAAATCAGGTACATTCTTCTTTCCAGTCTGTAGTAGACTTATATTAAAACACAGCTGCATTTTTTTCGCTAGGCTGCGAGTTGCATCGTTTTTCACAGCATCAAATATTACCTTGTGTTTATACCTATAGCCTAGAAAATGACTAGCAGCATGGTCTCCCTACCTATTTTCACTTCATTTATGTCTCTATTACTTAAAAAGAGGATTTGAACGTGTAGCTGCAGCACATGTAGAGGCATGATTTCTCACTTTTGTTCACTGGGGGTTGGAAAGTATGTTCAGTGTCCATTCCCCTCACTCATCACTTGTAGGTACTGGGTAGTGAGTTCCAGTGGAGAGCAGTCAGCAATACACACCACAGCTACCTTTGGTTCACATTTCATGCTTTTTCTTTCCTGTTTGTCTGGGGACCACAGTGCCAGGCACTCCAGCCTCCTGTACACACTGCCAGCTACTGTAGTGACATACACAGAGATGCTCAGCACCAGGATATGAGGGAGAAGGTTTCCACTGAATGCATAATTACAATTTTGTTAGGCTTCTCACAAAAAATTCCTGCTCAGGACCTGCGTGTTCAGTTGGGGAAGAATAGTGCTGTGGGAGATGAGGAGATGGGAAGGGAAGCACACAGAAATTAGCAGCCATTAAGGACTGTGCAAATGGAAGTCAGTGCAGTTTCAGATTCTGGGAGGACTTGAAGATTAAGTAATTTGGATAAGAAACATCAAATAATAAAGTAGCACCTGGGCCCTTGCCTAGAATTTCGAGTACAGTATTTCCCAAAATTCACATTAGTACGTATTTTTTTCTCAGTTCTGAATAATCTAGCTCTAAGTAATCAATTTTATGTGAGGTCCTGCTCCAGCCTATTTTTTCAGATGCATTCACACCAGCTAATTTGGGGAATGACCTGGTCAGTTTGGGCTTTTGAACTCAAACCTCCATGCTCCTGAGCATGTTGTCTACCCCAGAGTCAATTCATTCCTAATTAGCACAAACCACAGGGACATAACCCTTGGAAAATACTGCTGATGCACAATGCATTTCAACACAATATCCAGCACTGAGATGTGTTTTGTCGAGAATACTGTTATAAATATTCTTTTCCACAAGAGAAGCATGGCTAAGAAGAAAACCTTATCTAATCCTGTTTTATGCCACATGCCAGATTAAATGTATCAATTGCTATCATACAGGATCCAGATGCAAACATGCTGCCAGCCTTAACAGAATTCTAATTTTATAAAAACATAAGCCCTATGGTTGAAATGTTTTTTCTGTTTTCTCTTTCCCATACTGGATTAACACGTCAACAGCTGTGAAAGAATGTTTTCAACCATGCTACAGGATCTTATTATTAAAATACTGTCCATACATAATGTCCAACAAAAGAAAATTTTAAGCCTTGAACTTTGCCTCTGCTGCACACACATGAACAACTACCAGGCTTAACGTTTCAGAATTTCCTTTCATCCCAAAATAGAATTAGGAGTTGACATTTCAAAAGTCATGGGATAGAAAAAACCCATAAACTTCGGGAATACCAAAGGGAATTTTGTTGGGCACTGGGCTGAGAGAAGATCAGGAGATTTCATTTTGGTGTTGCCATTTGCATGTGTGCCTTCCAGAGTACCACCATCAGCATCCGAGCAGCCAGAGCAAAGTGGTTTCACCTGACCAAAAGCACAGAGGGGATTTTCAATAATTTCCATGAAAGATAATATTGATGAACATGGTATGTTCTTGCAAAAATTTGGTTACATCAAACCTCTATTTCTTCAATGAGGAGAAAAGAATTTTCTTCAGAAAGATAAAGCAAGAATCAGTTCATAGTGCACAGATGTTTAGAGGCAAAAGGTTTTGCAAATTTTGTGAACAATGCAAAATTAGACCCAGAAACCCCATAGCTCCACTAAATTTTTCAGTAAATACATATGTACGCTTTGTAGGGCGTTTCCCTTCACCACTGCTTTGTTCTCATCCACACCTTTGTGAAACTAGAATCACTTCCCCCAAGCTGTTCTGCTTTAGACATTTTCATTTTTCTGTGCATGAATTTCTGATTTCCTCTCTTTATGTTTTGTACTTATCTTTTTTTTTTAATCCATTTAACTCATTTATAGTGTCCTCCTTTCAGTCCTGCTTGAATTGCACTGGAGATTTACACAACTTGCTATTTCAGTGGGGAAAAAATGTCCTTCTCTTATTCTATTGCACTATTAATGTTGAATTTACAGCTACACTTTGGAGTAGGATGCTTCTCATGGTGCGTTTTAGCCAAAAGGGAAAATATAATTTAAACCAGGAAGAAGTGGCAGGCCCTGGTCTGCTGTGCATTCAAGGGAACATTAAACTTTGCTGAGGGAAAAAGGCACTCCTCATCTTTACCAAATCAAACATGCAAAAGTTTTCTTCCCTTTTTAGGCTTTTCATGTCCAACCCACGTCTTCACTCATCAGACAAGGGCTTGTGCTGCAGTCAAGGTCTCCGATCTGTTCCCTACTGCATAGAGCACAGCCCCAGCAAACAGCTTCAGGCCATCTGAGCTCTCCCTGTGCATGAAGTTCCTGGGGAAATCCACCAGCACACCTCACACTTCCACTGAGCATTTACCAACTTGCTGCTGCCTACAAGGCAGTTAATAGCAGTCTCTTACCCACTTAGTGCTCTTTTGTAGGATACCCTTTTCGTGGTGCAGCTCCCATTTTCAATATAAGCTATTTCAGATTTTGGGCACAGCTGTCTGGGAAGGGTGCATTTTTTTTAAACCATATGTATGAATAAAATCTGGGACAGTTGCATTCTGGGCCCTGGAGAAGACAAGTACTCTAATTATAAGAAAATCTTCTTTCTCATCTTTGCTATGTTTGGCTGTCTGAACAAATGTGTCTCCAAAGGAGTGAAAATGCTCTCACATCTCCCTTAAGATTCAGGATTTCAATATTTCCAGCTATGCCATTGATGGCAAATCTCAAAGTATCCTGTTCTCACCAGAAGAACCCTTTGCAGATAAGACCTTGTGCCATCCAGTGACCTACTTCCCTGACGTCTCTCATTCCACGATGGCAGCCGCGTGGCTGCTGTGGCTGTCTGTACCTATGCAAAAGTCCTGTCCTAACTTAGTGTAACAAGGATGCAGCATGTGAAGAGAAGCTATTGACAGAAACATCTGTGAAAATGAAGCCGTTCTTGACTCTGCGCATATGCATAAAAACCACTCAATTTTAATAAGCAGAAATGTTTCTTACCCACTAAATATTTGGGGCTGGGTCACAGTGGCAATTACAACAAGCATTAGTGTACCATCAAGAGAATCCATACACCAATATAACTACTATGCAAGTACAGACTTTGGGAAAAAACAAGAACATCTTAAAGTCAGAAGTTGCTGACTTTGAATTGGCTATTTGGACTAAGTTGGAAAATAAGCACAGAAATGCCCCTACTGAAGACCTGTCTGGAGATTTTCTTCTAGCCAATACAGTCCAGGTTTCTCTGTAGGCCTCCAAGCCCTGTTCCCTTGCCATCCCTGTTTACAACTCATCGCGCAAAGGGAAAACTGTAACTCCCCTTGGTCATGTGTAGGGTCTCCTTCTGACCCCTACCTCACACAGCTTCACTGTCCGCAGGCCTTTTTAAAGACAGAGAGAGGAAAAAGCCCACTCTCAGCTTCCCTTTCCCCTTCCCTGGCAGTGCCCCAGTGAGACACAGATGGCTGCCCCAGCACCCCTCTTTGTGGCTGTGGCACCCTGGTGTGCAGGGCTGCCCTCACACCTCAGGCAGCGGCAGCACGCAGAGCACCCAGGCCAGGGGCAAGGTGGAAGTGCCAAACCCAGGCTGGGTTATTTTCTGGATACCTGCAAATTGCTCGGCCCCCTGGGAGGCTGCCAGTGCCCGAAGTGGTGCAGGGCTGCTCTCCTGTTGCCTTGGTCCTGGCAGCAAATCCCCTGCTTTGTGTGCTGGTGGGGCTGCTTGAGCAGTTGCGTCTTAGAAACCAGGGAATCTAAATTAATCCTGCTGCTTCATGGTTTGATGTTGCTTGCCTGCATTTGCATATTTTCCTATGTGTACCTCCCCGTGAGCAGACAGAGTGTGACTTTCTTTTAAAATTGGTTTGTGGTAGATAATAATTTTTAGTAGATGATAATTTGAATAGACTCATAGATACTCAGAACAGTGGGGGGCTGGAAGGGGCTTCCAGAGCTGGTCCAATCCCACCATTGGCTCAGTCTGGGTCAACTGCAGCCAGTTGTTGCCTGTCCACCCAGCTGGGCTTTGAGTATTTCCAGAGATGAGGATACCACAACTTCTCTGGGTAACCTGTTCCCATGTTTGACCATCCTCACTAGATGAAGATTTTCTCTTGGGCTTAAAGGGAATTCCATGTGTTCAAGTATTTCAAATAGTGCTCCTGAAACATGTAGCTTTCAATTGTCAGCAGCGTCACGTGGAAAGGGACACACCCTGAAAAGCACAGCTGTGATTCACTCAGTGATACTGAGTGAAATATAAAAGCTATACTACTGAGAACTTTTCAAATTGAATGTGGTACATTCATTCAGCAGTTCTTTTTGTACATAAGTGAAGTGGAGGATATTTTCCTTACTCTATCTTCTATACTTGATACAATTCCTGATACTCCCAGCAGCTCAAAATGATCTTTAGGTTAGATACTGTTTCTGCTTGTTATCAGGCCATTACCTTGTCGTTCTGTCACAGAGGCAGCTGAATAACTTCAGCATGCTGGTACAGTGCTATAAATATGAAGATATTTTAAAACATCCCAAAAGATCACCACTTGCATGACATCCTATTTCTTTTTTACACTAAAGATTTCATAAAAATTTGAGAAAAAACACATGTTATTTGACTCAACCAAACTGGTAGAAGTTACCTGGTCTACCATAAAATACATGTACAGGTGTCAGCTAGTTCAAAAGCCATTAATTTTCCTTTTAGAGCCATCTTACACCATTTTACCTCTTTCCTGATCTACACTAACAACCCTGCAGATGGATCAGACCCACTAATTCCACCAGAGAGGTTGTGCCACGGCTGTGTCCAGCCACAGCTGTCCTAACGCACAGAGTCAAGAGCATCTGATTTCTTTGTTTCACTAGGCAGGAGAATAAAGCTTTCCTGAACAGCAGTGTTTACAGCAAGTGAACTATGCGAAATCTCTCCCCTCAAATGCTATTACACAGCTTGCAACCTTTCGTTCAGGAGATTAAGTTTGCATCTCTTCGAATTATCTCTTTGTAATTGGAAAACTTTCGTTTTGACAGAGACAATGTGGCAGCCTCCCTGCGAGCCTCGCTACAAGCCAGTGCTGAGTGCCATCTGGAGAACTGTTGCCGAAGTCAAGCAACAACATCCTGTCATATTTTATCTGGAACTTTGGAACAGAACAACTAATAACATCTTAAGCTTCATTTGTCTGGCTCTCTCATGCTCTTGGCAGAGGTCATAACCAATGGTGGCTTTGCTGATTTGCTGCATCAAAACTAATTAGGTTACAGTGCTCACTGACAGAGCCTCGCATAATAGCATAAAAGCCTCAGGCTTTAACTTTACTCATTATGTCAAGGTAAAGTTTCACACTCATAAAACTTGCACCTGTATCATCTTCTCAGTCATAATCTTTAACCTCCATTAACAGTGCTTATTCAGCTTGACAGAGTTATCGGCTCCTATATTTCCCTTTTCCCTCCCTTCTTTAAAAATGCTAGTGAGAAGTGGGGCTCACGGCATGAAGGCGCGTGGCTGATGTTGCAGATGCAGAATTCCAAGCACAGCCTCTCTGCTTTCTGCATTCTTCACAGTGGCAGGAATGCCCCAAACTGACTCCATGGGGTTTGTATGTCAGTGCACTGAGGCTGAGTCCTGCTTCTCTGAAGAAAGTCTGGTAAGATGACCTTTTTACCGAGCTTATAGGAAATCTATTCTTTTACCAGACACTTTCAGTTTGTCTTACTGAATGAGTCAGTTTCAAAAATCTGAGTAAAATTAAGATAACCGTTGCACAAGGTTAAAATTAGGGCACTGCTCAGGGTAAAAGTCAGGGCACATCTTAACGGCTCTTAATTCAAGTGAGAAACCAGCAGGAAAGAAGATTTCTGTCTGCACAGAGGGGAAAGAGAGAAGTAAGGTTTAACAGTTTCCTTCTTAAATGTTGTAAAACATGTCAGCAGGGGGCTGTGGCAGTAAGAAGAATTGTGCATTCTCACAGCAGGAAAGTGGCACTTCACTAGACTGGCTACATTGATTATCAAGATGAGGATGTCTTAAAGAGCAAGCACAGCACTTAAATGTATTATAATGTGTGTAAGAATCATTATTAAAAAGACAGCACTGTATATTTGCTCTAAGACTTTCCACCTGCTACTGCTTGCAGGGGCTATGGTAGTGGTAAGAGCCCATGCAACTCTCTTTTTTGCTTGTCTGATGAAAATATCAGCAGAATACTAGGGGGAGCTGCCAATTTTGCACAGCCTGGATTTTGTTGGACATTAACGCCAGATCCTGTGTAGTTGAGGAAGACTGTAGAAGTGTGTAAGAATGAGGGGTAAAAAAATACTTACTTATGTATTTCTATGTTCAGAGTGATTGCCATACTGTTACTTGATATTCTTGCACTTTCTATTTATTTATCTACTTATTTCTTTATCCCTTATGCTTTTTTTTTTCAAATGGGAACACCACAAAATCCTTGAACTTCTAGTGTCCTAATTTCCTTTTAATTGAGAAAAAGGCTCTGAATTACATTAAATTAATAATTCCAGTTTAGAGCATTTTAGATAGCACTGCACCTTTAGACCTGTCTGATTCCCCTTAATAGAGAATGCTCTGCTCTACTCTTCTTCATACTCTTTCTGTCCTATTTAATGCATTTCATGCATCATAAAAAAAACGTATGGAAAATCTTCGGGAAATGCACATCCCTTCCAGTGTCATGAAATGGAACATATGCTGTTCATCCCCAGGAGCATTTCCAGTTGGGAGCTGTATCTTTCTGAACAGGAATGTACATCAATGGTTGTGACCAACAGTGTGAATGAGTCTAGTATGATAATGGACAGATGCAAAGAAATCAGACCTGGAATATTGTGTACATACTAGGATACCTGATTAACTGCAGAGACTGGATATTAAGGAGGGGAAAATCAGTACATGATTAACGATGTGAATGGATTGCTTTCAGAAAGGAGACTAACCTAGGCAAAGCATGTAGGCTGACAATGCTGTGTTTAAGGAGACTGTAGCCATCTGAGTGAAGAGATATTTGAGGATATTTATATCCCCAACACCCTATACACCTATACACACTCATTGCTTTACCACCTTATTTCATATGCCTTGTGATAACAAAGTTAATTGTATGCATAAATATGTGCAGGACTACGGCCTCATAATGGAGAGAAAGTAGTTAGCATGACATACACAACTCCAATTAAGAAGTAGAAATTAAAGGACTGAAAATTAAGGCTGAAAATCAAGAGAGCCCTTGTCATAGATGATGTGAGGTTATGAGCTGTTTTCCACGGTTGATGAGAAAAGTTTCATTGTTTGGGTTTTAAAACCAAAACAAAGCAACCAAATCCTTGATAAAAACAGAACAGCAACCAACACACCCTAAATGGGTTAGGCACTCACTGACTGTAACCTCTACATCCATGTGTGTGTCTCCAGACTGATATCTTGCACAATCAGAACAAAAGCAATATCTTATTATATGTGCTTGATAGGATCTACAAGTACAGATCATTTGGTCCTTTTGGAATATACAGTTTTATGTGGCCACAGGACAGTACAGCAGCTAGCACATCTGATTTGGGAACTTAGCATGAACTGGTAATCCTCACTGTCTCTAGTGTGAAGTATTTTTTTTAATACTATTTGATTTAGGAAACTTAAAATTCTGAGACTGCTCTCTTGGGACAGAAAAACTAGCTGAGGGACTGCACCTTGGACTAATAAATATGGCCTTATTTGCATACATGCAGTAATATCACTGAGGACTCGGAGGGAAAAAGAAACCAACTGGTTATTGCATATTTATTTTGTGGATTTTTTTAAAACAGAATTTTAAACTAGAATGATATAAAGTGAACCAAAATATATGCAACTCAGATTTCAAAAATATGCTTTCACAAGAAAGGCGTACTTAATTTCCTTCTTTTCTTAAACCGCACAGCTGAAATATGAGCTTTAATACTGCTTACCTCAGGGAAAAGGGTGTTGTCTAAATTTTCTTACCACATTAGAGGGCTTTGTTGTGACAACACATAACAGAGGCTGAGTGACACTACTGCCCATTACTCACGCCTGCTTCCAGTGCAGGAGTGCTGTGAGGACCGTGTGTTACAGCTGCTTTGTCCTATGAGGTAACTTAAAGAGGGACATAATCCAGCCATAAATTCATGACATGTATTCCCTGCTGTAGAGGAGTGCTGCTGGATATAAATGTGCCACAGTCAGTCTGTGCAGAGACATGAAAGCGTGTTGGAAAAGAGGGAGCAGGGCTGAGGCACAGTGAGATTGTGCTGCACCTTGTCTCTGCTGCTGTGTGGGCACCAGGGTTTTCCCTCTGCCCATGTGCATGGGACCACACCATAGCACATCTCACCCAGAGCTGCCCTCTGCTCTCCAGAGGAGACAGAAATGACCCTGTGAGAGAATGGCCCTCCGAAAGTCTAAAGGTCTGGGAACTGAGAGGTTCCTACTCCAACAGCCTTTTCCCTTGAGTTCTCATGTTACACAGGAACAACTCTTCCCATCATTGATGTAGTACATGCTAATGATGTGTGCCAAAACTTGCCTCTTTCAGTAATGTCTTTGTATCTCCCAGGTCCTGCAAATTTCTAGAAAAGCTGAGTTCTTCAGATCATTGTCCTTCATGGTGGCAGGATTCAGTTCTAATATACAGCTTTAAACTAAAAATCCCCAAACATTAAGAAGCTGACAGTGGTTACAATCTAGACACAAGAATCAAATCCAGAGAGTAGTTGCTGTCACTGACAGAATGGCACAGGGCAATAAAAACTGGACCAAAAAATGGAAACGTGACTTAGACATCAGCCTTTGGGGATGGAGATCATCAGGTTCTCTGCATGACAGCTTCAGTCACCTTCTGTTTCTTATTTTGCTAGGTTGCTTTTCTGCAGTTGGAGATGGGTGCTGAAGAGACATTGCCAGTATCCAGCCTTTCTGCCAAAAGTGGAACTGTCACCAGCATTGTGCAAACTTGATTTTGCCTCTGAGCATGCTAAATCATGTTTGTTCTACATTGATAACATTCTGTGGTTTTAACTGCCTTCAAAACTCTGTGTAGATTGCATTTTGTTGAGGGATATCTCTGTGTGTGAGTGTGACAGGGAATTAGTCAACAATCCAGGGGCTGGAGAAAGAGAGGCCCTTGTGGCTCCTCCAGAATTCATGACATGCTTAGACAGCCTAGATTCATATTGGAGTGTCATGCTTCTTACAGGACTTAGTTCTGACTGCAGTGTGTTTTCTAAACCCACTCAGCTGGCAGCATTATGAACTGAAGAACATTATAACCTGAAGAACATACTAATAATCTCCCTAAATGAAACACATTTTGTTTGCAAATGTGTTACTTCTGTAGTCTGTTAACATGGTTTAGCATCTGGTAGGCTGTGTTCAGAGTTTGGTATTTTCCCATGCTCAGCAAGAATGACTTTTTTTCAGCTAGTATGTTTCAGATATGTTCTGTTCAAATAAAGGACCATGCTCCCACACCCTGAGTAAGGAGAGGCAGTTCAGATTGCTAACAGTGCCAGAAATATAGACATATATCTGCTGCATATCTTCTGTACAATCTAAAGAGATCTGAAATAAGCATCAGCTAAGCCAGTCCAACTCTATTGCTTGGAGGGAATGTGGTGTCTCCATCTGGTTTTATGTTCCAAACACAGAGCACTGCAGACTGTAAGACTTACTTGACTAAGTAAGATCCTGTGGCTTAAATAGGAGAGGCAGCCGTTTGGTGAAGGGAGGTTTTATTTAGCTCCTGGCATTTCCAATAAAGGCCCAATTGTTTCAAAACCTCTATCTTTGGAGGATATTTTTTTCTTTACTTCTCTAGATCAGCTGCCAGCAAGCTCCTAGGCCTGTGAAGAGGCAGAGTTCACAGTCAGTCTGTTCACAATATGGGAAATCATTGGCAAGGCAGCGAGGATTCTGTTGAGAGAGCACAGCACCCTCTCTGCCCATAGAATCAACTGTCGCTCTTATCAGGGGCAAGCATTAGTTCCTATGGTTTGCAGTGTAATGTGCATTTTCAAAGGCCTTCGTCTGAGGAACTGGAGGGTGAACGAAAGGGCTTTTTCTCTTTGTCTCTGCCTTTGGATTTAAAAAGTAACTTGCACCCTTTTTGAACCTTCGGTTGGTTTTAGCTCTGCTCTGCTCTCCATCTCTGTAAATAGTTCACAAAGTCTAGAAATAAAGGCCATTGTGAATGTTGTTGCTGTTCTTTCTGCCTTCATGAGAGGAGGCAGGAGAGAGAGGCAGATCTGAAGTCGTTGTGGTTCCTCCTTTCATTTTTTGTTGCACTGAAGAAGAAGATTCAGAAGACTAAACAAATAAATCTGTCTTAGGGGAACACATAGGTAAATCCCTGTGAGACCCACTTAAATGCCCTTTATGTTGAGAAATAAAGTTGCAGTCTGCTGCTTAAAGCTTTATCTGCAATTGCCTTCATTCCCCTGTGTGTCCCTCTAACACAAGCGCTGACAAAAATATGGAAGACAGCCACATATTTTGCCTTCAAAAGGCAAGTGTAAATGTTGTCATAGCGACACAGGAAAGCAGAATGCTACTTTCTAAAAGTGATAGTGGGGAAATAAGGAAGAGCTAAATGGAGGGAGAGTTAGGGGTTTACAGAACACACAGAAAGAGACAGTTTTAGGACGACTAAATGAACAGAAATTTGCCATGTGACACCTGAAGTTACTTGCAGGAAAGTTTGTATCTGAAACACAAGCAACTCAGTGAACTAGGTAACATATCTAAAAAAAAGTCAGAATCTTTTCATGTCCTGTGCCTTAAACGACCGAAAATCTGATTAACCAGGGGTCAGACAGACCTTGGGCTTACCTGGGTCTATTACTGGAAAAAGAAACTGCTAACTAACAGGATCTTTCATTTCTATAGGCAGCTTGTGACATCCCACAGCACTGTCAAGATTTGAAATTTTCCACTGAAGCTGCTAGACATTAGGTATTATAAATAAATCCAGGAGAGCAGATGCTAGCATATCTATCTCACACTAGACGCTTTGGTTGAGAAGCTTTTTCTTCTGCTTCTGTCTTCTCTGATGATGTAAAAGATGTCCTATTACGGTGTCCAAAGGGTAGGTTTTTAGTAGCTTCATCAGCGAGCTGAATCAAAATGGTTTCAGTAAGAAAAAGGAAAATTAAGAAGGAGCCTATAAAGAAACATACTTGTAACTGTATTAAAAATACTCCACAATGATTTTGTTCTCATCCCATAAGAAAAAGCTGTGTTTATCTCCAAAACACAGCTGAAGGTATTTTACTTTAAATGTTTTGTGTACATCTGTTTGTGTAGGTGGTGAATCAGGGCGCTGCAGACTTGAGAAGCTGCTGTCAACAAACCCAAGAAGACAAGAAAGAGCCCAGGGCCCTTTGGTGATTGACGGATTCAGTCACTTAAATGCTGAGCCCAAAGCTGAAGCCTGAGCAGAGTCTGCTTCACAGAACTATGTGAATGCCACTGGAAACTTTCTTCATTTTAGCTTGTTGTTTGAAGATATCAGCCATCTGAGGACAATTCGTTTCCAGGAATTTATATAACATGTAAAGTACTGTAAGGGGATATTTTTAATGTATCTGCAGTTTGCTCTAGTAACATAGAGCAAGGAGAATGTCTTAGCTTGGTTTTTTCCATTCCTGTAGCCTGTACTATAGATACAGATCATACCATTCAAGAAGGAACAGAAGACTGCATTTTCATTTGGAGTTGACAAGAGGCACATTATTTCCAGATTTATGAAGGTGAAAAGCTGTATAGAAATAGAAAAAATTCTGGCTGCCATATTTACAAAACTAAAATACTACTGCTAAACACCTTAAAAACAAAGTGAAAGAAATAACTATGTAAAGAAATCTGTCAGGCAGCTTTTGCATCTGCCTGTATTTCTGTCTTTCTGATGGATTTCTGCAGGTCATCTGAATGACCAACAAGAATCTCTCTAGACCTTCCTCTTCTTGTTCTCTACAAAGGCTAGTCTCCCCATAAGTAGCAGATAACCATAAATGTAGGGAAAGGAAGTTGCTAGCAGCCACAGTACTGCAGGTATTTTGTCTAGAACAACACACCATTTCCTCCCTCACTCTGCAAGTATTAGCTTAAGGTGATGATGGCTGAAAATCACAAAACTAAGATCAGAATAAAACTAACACAATTAAAGTCGAGCATAAAAAGTCATAGCACAGTCTTCTCAGTCCCTTTCATAAACATGGTGATGCTTGTAGCACTACATATTGGGTAAGAAGTCAGGAGCTTTGTTCGCCTACTAGGAAAGAACTGTTACCAGGTTCTCTACAAAGTCAAGAATTTACTGTCTCATCCGATTTTCTCTATATAAACAAATCAATTTTTCACCAGCGGTAAAATAGCTGGAAGGAATTAATTTTTACTTAATTATTTTCTAGTGTGGCCAGATGCCAATTTGCTATCCTGGATCCTAATCACAAAACAGGCATTAGTATCACATCCAGTTGCTGTGAGTCTAACCACAGAACCCTTCAGAGTGCCTTATTTGCCATGTTCAGTGGCACTGGATGCAAACAAGCTTTGGTTTCCTGGGGAACAGGCAGACTTAGTGACTGGACAAGTGCTGCAGCTCTACGCCAGTTTTTATAGCAGAAGGCAGCCTTGAAAAGCCTTTTTCCTGTAAGTCAGCCTATCCCTACCATGTTGCTGGGTTCCTAAATCCATCATGAATGAATTCCTGTACACATAAATAAGCTGTAACTAGTGTTCCCTTTCTCCTCAGGATATTCCCAATCCTGAACTGTGGTTGTAGTTATTTAGAGGCAGAAACCTTGCTCACACTTTAAATGCTTGCCAGACCCTTTGGGTAAGTGCAGATCTGGAGCATCTGGGGCATGGTGCCTGCTCAGGAAAGTTAGTCATGATGCCTCACAGCCTCAGGGGGAGGCTTCCTGACCACTTTCACAGGTAGAAAACACAAAAAATAAACAAAGGGGAAGTGAAAAACAAAACAATCATCTGCTGCTTCCTCTACTCTAGCCTCAGATTGTCCCACTTGACTTCCATTTAAACACTGGGCAAGGCTATGGATGAATTTTTTACTATGAACCATTTAGTTCCCCAGACCTTACAGTATTGAACTTGCAATAATAAATTTCAACCCAGATTTGTATCATTTTAGTCTTCATTCTGAGTTTACTGCAGGAAAGTAGATTATTTTAAAAGATCTTTACGACAAAGAAAAGGTTTCTCTTAAGAGCAGTGGAAATGGAATCACAGGAATCTAAGGGTATTTTTAAGAATGTCACCTCGGTTTCACAACATACAGCTATGTGCTGAGGGGTGTCTGTGGTAAGTAAGTAAATACAGAAAACAAAATGTACGTGAACATAGGTGGATGCGTGTGTTTTTAAGGCTTTGGAAATATGACCACGTCAAGAGAATGTGTCTCTTTAAGAAGTTTAAAAGTGTCTCTAAAATTACTAAGAAAACTAATCTTTGAACCAAAATTGTGAAGCTGAAGCAGAGAAAGGAAAGCAAGATTGTATTATACAGCCCCCTGTGGAGGGAGATATTCCCAGGCAGTGTAAAGCAGACACGTTTTAATGCTGCTTATTACTTTGTGGTACATGAGTGTTCTGGCCACTCCAGCAGACTGTGCTGTCATGTACCCCCATACTCCTCATTGCCACATGGTCCCACAGTCCATCTGGAGTACCAGTGCAGCACAGGGTGACAAAAAAACATTGGGAGCCTGGTACAAAGCAGAGAGACAGAGCACTGGCAGAACCACAGTAGTGTTTGCAGCTCAGCAGCTCCTGCAGCCCCCAGACAGCATCACTGGGCAGAATGAGTGAGAGAAAATCCACTCCTGCCCCATTAGCTACATGAATCTTAATTGATTTCTCTTGTAAAGATACCAAATATCTTTGTAAACAGCATGTTCAGATTGTTACATGCAGACGTACATGTGATCCCTTTATGAAATATGCAAAATATGACGTGCTGGGCTATGATCTGATCTAAGTGTGTATTTGAAAGTCTTTCCCATGCTTTGGTTGGTGTACTGAAAATTTCTGACAGTTTGTTTAAGGTAAACAGAGCCAATCTGTCAGCATGATTCATTACCAGCACATCTGATAAGTATGACTTAACTTGCAGCAGCCTTGTATGTTTTTAAAGCACTTGCCTGCTTTGCAGTTAGCAAATTACCACGAGGCAAAGCAAACACAAAAGAAGATAACAAAAGGAATGATGGATTCGATCACATTACAGAGGAAGTGAGATGATGAAGAGATTGCTTTACCTAGCTCAGACACCTGGAAAGCACAGTGTGTCTCAGCTGCTCAGAAGCAGTGTGATGCAGAAGCCTCATGCTGTGCACAGGCATCGCAACAAGAGGCTGTCATCACATGCTGTCCCACATTCCCTTTTATATGTATTTCCCTGATTAAGTTTCTGTTGTGACAGCTTTTGAACAGTAACACCTTTCTCTTTTTTGCCTCTGAATTTTCTCCCTTGAAAGGTGCAAATTATGGTTTTACTGTGGCCTGCTAGAGGTGCAAATAAGAACAACATAACCAAACTGGGAGAATATTAAAGTAGTAAAATATCAGGGCTGAATCCTGGTGAAAGCTAATATGTATATATTGATGAGCTGGGACTAAATGGTGGGAAATATATATGTGTGAACTTCTTCAGGTAATGTGAAGTTCTGTATTTGCACAGCTTGGGATCTTCGTAAAACCAATGACAAGGGAGACACGAGCCCTTTTAACCTTTAAGCCCATCCTTAACCTTTAAGGATGGTTAAATTCTGGGAGCAAAGCAACTTTTGGTGGCAATTGCTACAAGAGAATTATGTTGTGTCCTTTCTTCACTCAGCTAGGGCCAAGTAAATGCCTTGCAGAGTAAAAGGTATAACTCTCATTACTTGCTTCTGAACTTGTTTTGACTTCTCATTCTTAGTATTACAGAAATTCTGTGCCTGACTCAAGGAGCCACTCAAGTACCACTTGTACCTGCTGTTTTACAGAACAGAAACCACTTCCTTGACCACAATTTATCGGTAGCTGTTTGTCACAACCACACACGAAGCTATCATTGTACTGCAACTTCTTGGTGCTGAGCACAGCAAAAGAGAAATAGAACCACATTTGCTTCTGTATTTTCTTTTCTTTCTATTCATGGAAATAGGTTAAAAGAAATTTATGAGTTTGTATGGCTTTGTTTCCATATCTTCACATTATCAAAACTAAATCAATAATGGTTAGAAATCAATAAGAAGACATATTTTCTGATCTGCACTATGTGTCCTATTTTCACTTGCATGAAGACAGGAAAAATCACCCTTCAGGGTAAAACTCTTGATGTTTAACTGCAAGGGAGAGGGAGCATTTGGTTTGGACTGAAAGGAACACCTCTTTTATTTCCACTTCATGAAGAGCAAAAGTCTATTCTGCTACAGAATTAAAAAAGCCTATTTCACCCACACCTTGAAAAAGTAGAGCCCTTTTCTAATGCGCCTGCTGGCAGAGCTGAAGAGAGCCTGGTTAAGAAGGAAGCTTAATCAACCAATTTTTTAATGTTTTTCAGATCACTGAAGAATGTATTTTACCTTGATTGGGTTTTTTTTGAAGTTTAACATCTTATTAGAACACCTGAAAGAATTGTTAAAACGGTATGAAAAAAGGTGAACTTGCAGCCATGTGAACCCTTCTCTGGATTCAGTTTAACCTCGTGTTTGTACGCTTAAACGCACATCCGTTCTCACTTTCTTTTCTTTGGTTGGTCCTCCTGCAAACAATCCCTGCTTCTCCTAAATTAGCAGCTGTCCTGGTTGCTCCCCTTACTACTTCAGGAATTTTATTACAGAACTATAAAGTCCTTTCTGTGGCACCAAGATGTCCTTTATTCCTACACTGAGTGGGAAGCCCACAGGGCTGAGCTAATTGTAAGCAGGAGATTGCTAAGCTTCCAGTGTAACCACTCAGGAGAGTCTTTGCAAGCAAAAACTGCTGCTTGAAGCTTAGCAAAATAAAGATGTGAGCGAAGGAAGAAAAATCCACAGTGTATTTTAAGAGTTCCTTCCCATTTTTAGTGTTTATGCGATATAAAAGATATATTGGGCTTTCTTCCAAAGAAGGATGTGTTTTTACCGCTTAACAGTCACAAATAGAACTCAGCCATAATATATTACTCTTTACTTCGATCATTTAATTCAGCCTTTTGCAACAGTTTTTCATATTCCTGTATCCAGTTATTTCAGTCAGATATGAGCTTTTGTGGTTAACCGGATCTTTTACATATTTCTAAGATTCATGCTTCTTTTTCTTTTACAAAATGCTGAATGCAAAACAAATGCCAGGCTTGTTGGAATTCAAGTTTTAAAAACCAAACAATGTTAAGTAAATCAAATTAAAAGTTAGTGTTTTAACACTGTATATTCGATGATATCAATTTAACATTATTGTAGCACAAATGAAGTATGAAAGAATAACTCCCTCTGCAGAAACATGCATTTATACACATACGAAGCAGCCAAATGAACAATTTGCAGTTGAAAGCCTCAAATATGACAAATCTTTTGAATTAAAAAAGTTTTTCTTTTCCCTTGCTTAATAAAGTTCAGCTCATCACTTCATAGGGATTAGATATAACTGAGGCAAAATAGTTGGTGGTTTTGCTCAGGATGCATTTCTCTGAGCAGAGAAGTCCCAGCTTGCATGACTTCATAGACAAGAGTGCAAATTCTGCTGGGTCCCCTACCTTGGAAACTGTTATTGAATTTTTCTCTCTTGTTCATTTTAAGTCTGTTTGAGTAAGCTACTTCTGCAGCCTGACACACCCTTTCAGTGCCACCAGGTTACAGAGCAACACGTGACGTAATACATTCTGACACATCCAGGTGTAGTGTGATGCACGTCACAAGAAATAAAACAAAGCAGAGCATATAGTTTTTCTCCTCCTCAATGGACTTGTAATATCCACAGGTGGTTGAATTTTTCCTCATCTATACCCTGATTCTGGCTAAAGTAGAGTAACTGAGGGCAGCCCTGAGCAATGGCAGGCTACAGGGTACCCGGGGTGACTGCCGTGTTTTCACACTGCCGCACGTGTTTAACTGGGCGCCGCCCAGCTGTTCGAGTTGTGTTAGACTGAAGTTCCACCAGGTGAGTTTTCCTCCTTTGTGCTTGGCAGAGGAGTCAGATAGGCCAGTGCACACCGATTTTCAGCTCCCCTCTGTAGACAGCCATGGCTGCAGTAAGGCCAAGTGGGCACTGCCACAGCCAGCAGCTGACCGATCAGGTGCTTCTGGCCTTGCCGGATGCAGTAACACCTTTGGGCATGCCTGTGGCTCAGCTGGAGGTGTCCTGAGGGGTGCTGTACTGCAGGGGGGGAGCCATGGGGCAGGCACAATTCATTTGCTCTCCAGTCTATGCTGCCTGAAGCACTAAAGATGTAGTCTCAGCATTGTGTGTCACTTCCTGACATGTGGCAAAAGCAGTACGAGCGTATTCAGATAAAAAGACCTCTAAGCACTCTTTTTCCTTCAAGTACCAAGTATTAAAGCTGAGAGCCAGAGGTGAGAACTGCCAGATAGATACACTGCAGTATTCTTCTCTTTAGTAAAAACATGAGGCATAAAAACATACTGTCAGCATTTGGTTACTGATTTCACAGGTGCTGGCAGTGTAAAATACATTATTCTGTAAAGGGTGAATTTGCTACATTCATTTCTTACTGAACACACAAACATTTTGGGGGGAAGAAGGAATCTTTCTTCTATCTTTGCTGGTGGATAGTGCAACTAACAGCATGACCAGTAGCCAAATGGATTACTGTCTTTTCCTCTCCCTATTTGGGTGCTGAGATACAAAGCTGAATCTACCAGCAAGTGAGGCTGACAATTTTTGGTTTTATTCAGACAGCTGCACTGAGGAGGAAGGAGTGGGGAAGCAGTCCCTGCCACAATGCCTCCTGCCATGCTCTTCAGTAATATCAGCAGTCCCTACAAAACTAGATAGCTAGTTATTCTAACTGCTTCCCTCAAACAGGATTTGATATTTTTATAAAAAATATAAATCACTTGATCTGATTGGCCTTTGTGCATTTGGCAAAAAAAGGAGTTCACATATATACATGTGTGAGGGTAAGCAAGCACTGCACCTATGTATTTGCTGTTCCTGAACAAAGGACATTGTCCTGAAGTTAATGGAGTCTCAGTCCTTCCCTCAGATTTTACCAGCCCCAGGTATTTGAGTTGCAGGGAAGAGACGTGATGCTCCTCTCTTGAGATCTCAGATAACCAAGCCTCTGGCTCACCTCTCCTGCTGTTTGTAGTGCCCAGCTTATCCACACACGTCAACTCACCTGTCTGGGCACAGTGAAACTATTGAACAGCCACGCGTTGGCAGGTTTTCGTGCACACATTTGTATGCACTTGTGCAATAAGCCCTAACATGGTTAGGATAAACTTTAGTCTCTAGTCTGTTGTTGATTTGAGCTAGGTAAACTTTACATAATTAAATATTTTACTCCAGTTTCACTCAACATGATTAAACATTTCTAAGAGAATGCATGTGAAGGAAGAAAAAATTCATAGAATCATTAAGGCTGTAAAAGACCTGCAAGATCACAGAGTCCAGCCATTTTATTATAGGTTTTGAAGATAACTTTCATTATAAATGCAAACCAGCCCAAACAATTCCACTGAAGAAAGAGAATTAGCTAACAGAAATGCTGTAATCAGTATGAAAGCCAAATGAATAATCAGTAGACACTGGAAAACCTACCCAACCATATATAAAACTTTGGAAACAAATTTTGGAAATACACGGGATAAGAACAATTCCTGTATAAAGAATTTTCTTTTCCCACAGGAAGTAACACCAGCCTGCAAATCACTTCTCTGCTCTCAGAGATGTTTCCCATATGGATCTGAACATGTTTTAATTTCCATATGTCCTGAGATAATTTCTCAGCTTCTCATCCTGTAGTAATCCAGGATATCAGATCCAATACAGCCAAATGCTAGATGGGATGTTTGTACATCTCTGTCTTGTGAAATTTGAGGAAACTTTCATCTAAACATTAAAATATGTTCCTTTGCTCCCAAAGCAGTTTCATTTAATTTAGCATACCAACTTCTTTCTGGATTAAAAATCTTTTCTACGTTACTCAAGGAACCATTTCAAACCTCACAAATGAAATTTTTTGAAATGTGTACTTTCAAAAGTGTATGAACTTCTTGGATTTTGGCAGGAAATTTATTATCTTGAATAATCTTAGACCATTCTTGTAGATAAATATGTTTTGAGTGAAGAAAAATGAAAACCAATGCTGCCAACGTCAGTTATATGGAAGATTACCTTCATAAGATTTTAAAAGAAATCAGTGCCTGTCAAATTTTAAATTAAACTCCCAATTCACTGTGCTTGATCTATATAGCTAATATAAATTGACAAATTATTTTGAAAAAATCCAAAAAAATGATAATGAAAGAAGCATAAACTTGAAAAGATGTGCAGTTCCAGTTCATAAAATGAAAAAGACATTTTTTTTTTTTTGTGAAAGAGGTGCTGGGTGGATATCAGAATTTTTAAGTGGTAACAGATTTGAGCTATTCCTGGGAGTCTGTTTTAGGAAAAGAGTTTTATATTTTGATGGGCAATGTCACATCTGTTGAGATAAAAAAAGGAAAATCTTACACATCCAGCTCTGGAAGTTTGTCCAATAGGAACCACAAAGATGGGATGGAGGTCAAACATTTTTAGGATATGGGCCATCCTCATAATCTGAGATCTCTTGACAGACATATGAGAGCATGAGTTAGCAGTGCATAGTGGGGGAAAGTGACATTTAAACAAATGGAGATGAATGATTATTTTGATCTCAGTTTCCCACTAGGCAGCTGTAGAAATCTAGTGGCCATCATATGGTGGAAAAAGATTAATCTGAATTTTGAACAACCAAAATTAAAGCAAACTCAAAGACAAGAATTAACACCATACATGTACCAAGTATAGCTGGCTTTCAATGCTGAAATCTGAAGCAATCTCTCATTTCACCAGAGCTCTTCTCAAAAATGTAAGAATCATCCTCATGTTGTAAGACGTTCAGAGCCATAAAGAAATCAACACAAAACCTAAAAATTAAGTGAAAATTAAAGACAAACCATGATAAAATTCTCCGCTTATCAAGGAGTGACCTTCTCACCAGTCTGTGCTTTTTTAGAAGGTATGAGAGCATGTCCAAATATTTCCTGGAACCTCTGCTTGCTGTATATGCTGTTTTGTAGTTTGAGAGGAGACTATCATGTCCAGTGCCTTTTATTTAGGTAGTCATTGAGAAAATGAGAGCAGCTACTCCAAAACCAATTTCATTTCTCGGTCACTGATCCATTTACTCATTTGTTTGCTGCTCCTGAACTTGAGATGTCTTCTAATAGTGTAAGTTTTTGAAAAGAGGGATGCCGCAAGTGTACTGGCACCAGCGCAGATTTCTCTCCAAGCACAGAGCAGTCTCAGGGGCATAAATGGCAAAGTTTTCTCCTGTATGTAGATGCACCTGTTTTCTCCACAAGTTCCTGAGGCAGTTCTGTTGGTGGCCCTGAAGCTGCCATTGTGCCTGGTGTCTGATTGAGCTAGAGATGGTTGTTGGGGCTCCTTTAACTTCCCAGTTAAAATTGCTGTTAGTGTATCCCAGATTCACTAAAACGTAAACAGTTTGGAAAAGAACATATGGTTCAATCTGCCTTCAAGAAATCTATCTTGTTCAAAGAAATTCATAAACTAAAGTCTCTAAGATGTATTCTTAGCAGGATTTCAGGAGCTGGCCCACTGAATCCAAAGGTAGTACAGACACATTTTGCACCCAAAAGGGATCACATCAACAGGGAAAGTTAAGCCAGGTTCATGTTCAAATTCTGTATGATTCCCTTTGGGTCAAATGTGTGATATGTGAAATACCCTGTCCAAACAGTTCTGTGCAGAAGAGTTAAGGTGCTTGGGGCTCACCCACAGTACCTAGTGGTACCTCTGGAATTCCAGGGTCTTAATCTTTGTCAAGAGTGTGGTAAAGACTAAAGGAAAGGAGCAGTTCAGCTTTAGAAACGACAGCTGGACTTTTTCAAAACCTCAGGAAATGTTTGAGTTTTTTAATTAGGCTTTGAGTTGCAACACCAGAGTTGCTGTTCAAAAAGAAGCTCAACACATTCACTATACCATTGTACACTGTGCTGATAAATATGCAGAAAAATGCTATCTGTTTAATCTGTGTGGGCCTTCAAATCTTCTGTAATACTTGGTAGAAATACTGGGCTGAATACTTATTTGCACTGCAGGCAAATAAAGTAATTCTCACAGCAGCTGTTGCAATCTTCATAGTAAAAGCAGGAGAGTTTGTGCAGATGCTCCAGTCTTAGGAGCCATAGAGGCAGATGTATCAGAGGAAATACCAATAAATGGTTTTGCATATTTTCTTCTCACTAATCACAGCTACAGTTGCATCAATTTTCTGTCCATCACTCTTTTCTTCCCCACTGTTTCCTGTAGTGCATCGACACAACCCAGCTTCTCCTTTCCATTAGCTGACAATACTGTACAAAAAAATAGCAGCATTTAAATACATACACTTCTTTTTCCAAAAAGTTAATTTTGCTAATGAGTCTTTATTGCCATAAATAGGACACCAGCAGTTCCCCTCTCTTCTGTTCTAGGTTCATATCTCAGCTAAAGAAATAGGTTGCATGTACTTGTTTTTTTGCCAGAGCAAGGAGGAGAGAAGCAGCTTGCTCTTGCTGAAACAGAAAAGAAAAAAATCTCCTCAAAAATGCATAGATGGCATTTGTTTCACAGGTCTGGGCAGAGGTGTCAATATCAAGAACCTCCAAATGGTGATTTGCATTGGTTTGGAAATGTACATAAGAATGACTATTAATTTCTTCAACATAGGAAGTTAATAGGTGTATTATTATCTTCCTGTAAGCAGACAGGAGGCAACTGAGTAATCAGCAAAATATAATTCCCTATTGGAGCAAGACTCAATCAATTCTTTTCTTATCTACAGTAAATGATAACTCATTACCTGAAAATTACCTATTGTCAGATATATTCTGCCCTCCTATGCTGATACAGCTTCTCATGATTTCCCATTTGAAAGCATCTCACAAAAAGTGTATTTCAAGTGAAGATATTTGAGGATGGTGATCTAAGTTAACTCCAGTCTCCAGGAGAGGGAGGAATTGTTAAACAAGGTGTGCATGTTGGAATTCAAAACAAGAGAACAGTGGGAGAGTAGGAAGTGGGGCAGGAAAGCAGAATGAGAAAGATCAGGAGGAGGGAGGACAGCTGATCCTTGCCAGTGGATAGAAATGGTTGCCATGCTCTCCTCTTGGTCCAAGTTCCCACTGCACTCCTGTGATGACTTCTCACACACTGTGTCTTACTCACACATGTAAATAGAAACAGCATTTAACACACTTATGGGAAAATGTTACAGAAAAACATTTTAATGTGCATTTTCTCTTACGAGGTGAATTTGCAAAACAGATGACACAAGTTTTAGCACAAATGCTTGCCACCACATTAAACAGAAATGTCAGAGTAAGTAGTGTACTAAGTCCCATAATATTTATCACATGCTGGTAATTTTTTTTCATTCTTTCTCTAATGGAAAAAATTAGTTATTGTGAGTTTTTAATTTCTTTTTTCTTCCTTTTAAATAACACAAGTCAGTCCTACTGGGGCTGTATGAGAAAAGACGGGTCACAGAGCAGGAATGTCTGCAGTGGCTGTGCTCTTTTGTGCAGATTTGCTCTTTAGTCTGAGATTACTCCAGCAAAGCTCTGTCTACTGCATAGGTGAACTTTTGCCCTATGGTAAGGATTTCTGCTGCCAACCTTAAACCTTTTCCTGTTTTACAGAGAGGAAGAGAAGGTGGACATACAGGGAAGGACTTACTGGGAGGCAAGTGGTTAGGTGACCATACTCCTCTGCTCTTTATCAATGTGTTCTAAAGACTCAGTTTTATGGGCAGATGTGTGGCTATTTTCCATGGAGCTAGAGAAGACCCGTATCCAGGATGAAGCCACCATCTGCCAGTGTGGGATACATTCCACTACCAGTCTGATACAGCAGAACACCTTAGCTGAATGACTTCTACAATGATGTATTTAACCATTTAATCATACAATTGTACCATTAAAAGGACTGCACCATGTCTGCAAAAATTCCTTGAGTATTTCCTTCACAGTTCAGCATCACCTCTCTTTCTGAGGTTCCTTTTCAAGAAGTCATTATTTTCTTCATTATCTGATCTCTTCCAAAGACTGAGACTGACTGTAAATACTGGTATATGCAATCTTTTTGTCAAATTGTGTTTACAGGAATATGGCCGGTGCTTGCTGTCACAGCACCTCATGAGCTGTCTAAGGGACTGCTTGAAGATGTTGATGTGGACTGGAGAGCTCACTGATCATTGTAGGACTTTGTAAAAATACCCATGCCTCTAGAGTTCATGGTGGTGAAAGTATACTGAAAAAAGAAATACCTAGGTCACCTGCAATCACCTGAAATTAGTTTGCTGATTCACTAGATTGAGTTAAAGGATTATTGCAAGTGAAATGCAGCATAGAATGTAGTCTTGGAAAACTATTAACTGTGAAGAATTCACAAAGAAAAAAATATCATTGTCCTTGATCCCGCTCCTGGCTCACACTCTTTCCACCTGGGAGATCCCCAGATCTCCCAGACAGGGAAACATTAATGCAGCAGAGGTTTATTTGTTGGAAAGCACTCTTTTCCATGTGTGTCTCCACTGGATAAACTGCCCAATACCCCTATTTCCTCACAAGAACGCCTAAACTTCTATTTCCTGTGTCGAAATTAGCTCTCAAATAAAATTGCTCACAATAAGTAATTCTTAGATTCTTTTCTCTAGTATGTTATTGTACTGCTTAGCACTAAGTCTACAGGAAAGAGCATAGGCCACACCTGAAGTGCTACACCATTATATGAAATGACTTCCAGAAATCAGTGCTTCCTGTAAAAAGGTTAAGACGTGTGCCAGTTTTCCAACAGTTTGGATCCGTACGTTTTGTCTGTGGTTTGTTGGCTAGTCAATGATTGAAGAGTCAAAACATCAGTTGCCTTTGGAAGATAGGCCATTAAAAATGTATTTTAGGTAATAAAAAAAAAGATTGCACTTTTCCTTGTATTCTTTTAAAATACTTTCTTAAATAAGAATCCTGTAATTAGGTAAGTGAATGGAATAAATAATAAATAAAATAAATAAGTGAATGGAGTAAAAAGTGTAATAAAATATCTTAAAGGCTCATAGCCAAAATCTAAAGTCATAGAATATATCTATTTTTATTTCAGAAATGACTAACAGCCCAGTTCATGTCTTTACCAGCTGTAGTTGTACAGCTGAATGGGGAAAAAAACCAGATGTTCACAATATGAAAACTTCCTCTCATAGTTCATGAACTCACAAATGTGTATGGTAGGAAAGTCATCTGTTTCTATCACAAATGGGAAACACGACCATCAAATACAGCTTGAGATCCAGGCCAGAATTTTTTTTACAGCAGAGAAGTTCTAGGGGCACTTCCCAGGACACAGGCAAATCCCAAGATACAGGATAATATATTTTCATTGACATTGAAGCTGGTATGATTTTCATTGACAAAAATGTATGTGTAAATGCCAGTTTCTCATAAACACATCATTAAAATGTTTGTTAAAGGGTTTTCTAAAAACCCTTGGATTGGATTACACAATTATCATCTTTGTTATTATGGTTCAGGAGCAAAAAAGGAAATTGGAATTAAAATAACTGCCCTTCCAAATGTTTACATACAGTGCCTTTTGGATACTGTGGTCACTTGTGTGTAATAGTCAGTGACCTGAGAATTCACAAAAGTGGGTTGTGAACAATGTCTAAATAAAATCGGCTCAGATGCAAATATGTGATTCATAAGCACATATGATGGATGATTACTCTTCCTGCATGTTGCTTACTCTTCTAATTTGAAAGCAAAAACACCCCAAAATTACAGAGATTATCTCTGTTCTCAGGTAGTTGCACAGAAACTTTCCCAACAGTAACATTTTGGTGATTCCACCACAGCGATATCAGGGACTTGCCTGGGCAGGAGCTGTGGCTCTCCTGCCCCAGCTGCCCTTGGCCAGACACATCATTCTCTGTTGCTTCCATCACCATCAAAATAAGGCCCCCCTGGCTCTGTCATCACGGGGATGCCACAGGTGCGCAGTTGCTTCTGACGGGTGGAGATGTTGCCCAGGACCCTGCACCTGCTTCACAGCTAATCTCTATTCTCCTGCCAGACTCTCCAGACAAGCCTGTGCTAAGGTTTTTCATGCCCCAGATACCAGACCCTAAAATACAATATCCTACACTTGAGTTACCCCTTGCTGCTTTAGGTGCGTATGGGCCTGCTTTTCTGTTTCCTTTAACACATTTACTTCAGTTCCAATTCTGGGTCACTTCCTTCTTCGGTTCCCCTGGTTCCTCTCTTATTACAGACCAATTGAATATTTTCCCCAAATATAATACTTATGATGCTTTACTTAAATGTTTCCCCACACTATGAGGGTCTGATTTTATTTCTAACTCCCAGCTTTCTAACTTTCCTGCCCTGAAGACTTTACTGCATGCAACAATCACATTATAGTAATGATTGCATGTCCAACAAACCCTTGAGTGAAGAAGAAAGAACATAGACAGAGCTAAGCTCCCACTGGGCCTGAAGGGTGATTCACATTCTTTCCGTACTTCTCTAAGTTTAGTTTTTTGGGAAAGTTCTCACACTGCAATAAGTCATCTGTACTTCTATAGACTGGGTACATTTCCATCCCTCCAAATGAGTTGGATTAAAAGTACACTTCGCAATGGTGTTACCTGGTATGACAGATTTACATTAGTAGGAAACTAGAATAAACTTAAAAATAAATGCACAAAACAAGAAACCAATTTTCAACCCAAACTAACAACTGCTAAGGTTTTATCTTATTAAAGGAAAATGAGAAAACCAGGTTTTAAACATGATTTGCACATGCAAAAAGCACTGTCTTTAGATACGTTTTGGTTTGGAACTACATGAGTTCTGCTCCATTATTGCCTATCTGACCTGATTTGTTTTCTATTGTATACTTAATATTTGTCTGCAAAATTTTTCTAATCAGGTAATTGCTAGTTTATCATGTAGAAAATATAGCCTGAAAAGGACTGTAATCACATCATTATCATCCACAGTGGGCTGTAAAAGAGCTTTACAAAATGAATAGGCAGTATTTCAACCAAAGTATCTATGGAAGCCCCTTTATTTGCAGAGAAAAATACCCAGAAATTTTAATGTTTATTTGCTCTCTGGCAGCCTAAAGAAAATTTAAGTGGGTGTCAGTTTAAAAGAACCCCAGGAGACAGGACATTGCTTTCCCTACACAGATGTCCCTTAATCCGTGCAGTTTTTCTGTGGGAACTGGAGAAACAAGGTCCTGTTCTCCACCCACATTATATTAGTAATTTTCAGAATGAGAAATTTTGCAAAATAAAGAAACAAATGCCTAAACCAAAACAAAACTTGAACAAAAGCCTAGTGAAGCCTTTCCAATTTAGGAGGTATGGACTTGTGTTCACTTACAAAATTCCCTATCTAATCTTAAACTGGATGCCCCTGCATCTCCTTCTTAAATTGAACGTCAAAGACTGAAACTTTAATACAGAGAAGAAAAACCTTATGAAATTTCTGGTTAGAAAGAGTAATACTTGACTTCATAAACAGCTATTTGGGTTTACCTTATTTGTACATTGCACACAGAGTAAAAACCCTATAGTGACTGATTTAGTTATTATGCATTATAAAGCAGGTTATACTGCTTGACTTCTGTTAAACAAATACTCTCTTTAAAAGGTTTTTTTATCTAACCAGCTTAGGGATTTATTACACTGTCATTCAAATGTGGATGTTTATGAGGTTTGCCTGTTTATTTTAAAAGACATTTTTAACATCATTCTTTTACTATTTGTGGCTAGAACTGAAATTTTCAGAATATGTGAGTAAATGATTGTATTGTGAGTTGGGGTACATTCATGTCTACATGCACGTGAGTATTTACTATTTCACATCTGAGAAAAACAAGAAAAAGGAGAAATATTTATTCAAAGAGATAGAAAATAGAACATTTACTTTATTGTGTGAATTAAAAATTTAAAATACCTTTCAAAAGAGGTAATTTTAAAATAATATTTATGGAGTATGAAAACATGATGTAAGAAGCAATAAAGTTAGCAAGCTGAAAAATGTTAGAAGGGCCAGAAACAAGAATAATCTCTCTTGTAAGATTACTCAAAGTAGTTAGGAAACTTAGTAAGAGTTACTCAGGAAAGGCAGAGCCTGACAAATCATTCTGTTCTGTATTAGGAAGCAGGCAGATACAGCCCTTCTATAGCTAAGGGCAATCTTAGACAAAAATGTTTTGAAATGTCAAGCTAGTCTAAATTACCTCTGGAAAAGACATTTTTCCAAGCAGGTGCTCAGCTACCTGCATCTCTGAGGTGGCTGGTGGGCAGGAGCTGCTCATCCTGGCTCAGGAGGACTAAGAAACACAGCCTGAGAGCGTGGGGTACCTCTGAGACCCAGGGGCCATTGAGGGAGGTCCTTCTCTGCACCTCCTTCTCTGCCTCTGCTCCTGTCTCTCAGATCTGCACAGCCCCCAACACTCACAGCATCCTTCTGCAATCCACTTCCAACAGTACAGCAGAAAGCTGTCTGGTTTGTATTTTTGCAAGTTTAGCTCCTTTGCTGGATTAATGAGCTTCATCATCTCATGGAACTTCAGAAGGATACCATAGCTGGCACCACGTAATTAATGAATATAAGCAGGTGGGATTTTGCAGGTAAAGGTTTTGGAAGGGGGAGGCTGAGACTACCATCTTTCAGCAGGGGTGACCAGTGGGAATCCTATGACCCTCCCACTCCTCATTCTCCTGCAGTTTCATCCTTGCTGAGAAACACCCCAAGCATATGCTGGGCTACACAAGCAGCACTGCTGCAGAGCTCAGTCTGCAGTGTGTGGGTTGTGTGTATCTCACATGGCTTGCAGACACTGATTTTCAAAAATCCCTCAGCCAGCAACCCTAGAGGAATAAACCCAACATGCAATCAAGATGAGGCTCCACAGAAAACCATCGCAGGCATAGTATTTGTATAGGTCTGCAGTTAAACGTAGACTGTGCCCTTCAGACCTTGCTTTCTCTGAAAGGGAGTCAGACACTGTAGCTAGGGAGAGAGGGGATTTAGTGAATGAAACAGTTTTCAGACATCTTTTGAGCTTTGTGCTCTTTTTCTTTTTTTGCTCATATTTAACCAAGGCTTATTGTTTAAATGTACTCAAACAGACATTTACAGATGCTGACTAAACTCAGCAGGTGTTGCAAATACGTAAGTCAGTCATGTTATGTCCTACCGAAGCACACTCAATCCTTCCTTTTCTCTCCTGCCTTCTCTGAACGAATCGCAAGAGTTTGCAGATGGCCTCTTCTCAGCATTTAAACAGGGAATCTTTCCAGTTACAGGGACCCACTAATTTCACTGCAGTTTTAAGAGTGAAATGTTGGAATCACATAGTCCAGCTCAGGAATGAGCATTACAAGATCCATGGGCAGAAGCTCAAAGAAAAAAGGATTCCTCCTCAGCCTTCTGGAAATTTTCCGTATCGTCCCATTATGTCAAGAGTCTGATTTCAGTACCCAAAAAACTTTAAAATGTGGTCGGTAAAAGTAACTACATGGATGTAACAAGATTTGCTCAAACATTTGATGTACTGTTGCTACTGACAGCAATTTGTTTAGACTTGTCTGGTAAAACCATGTAACGTGATTTATTGATACAGTGTAGCGTTAACTTTTCACTTGGGACTAAAGCAGGAGGTTTTATGCAGCATTTACAGGGACTTGCAGCCATTCTTCCCAGTACTGAATATTCACATCACTGAACTGGAAAAATCACGGTGAATAAAACTTGCAGATGATGATGGGCAGAGGGGTGAATCTCAGCAAAGACAGTCTGGGAAAGTTGAAGCAAAGTGTATTCCGATACAGTTAAATGCAAAATATGTCTAGAGACAATGAATGTAAACCCCAAGCCCAGCATAATAGACTGAATCTTGGAAAGCAGTGACACTCAAGAAGAAGTAGCATCAAAGTGGACAACTAAACTAATCCTTGTGCTCTGACTTAATGAATCCTTAAGCTGTTACTAAGAACATACATGTAGGGCCAAAATAAGAGACAATAAAATTTAACTCCAAGTCTCTCACTCATAAGGATGATACTGACACAATTCAGTCCAGTAACCCCATTTTAAATGGGTATACAACGTGAAAAAAAAAGCCACAAGAATGTATATTTTAAAAAGTTTTTGAATTAAAGAGGCAATGAATTCAGTTTGTTCACTGAAAAGAGGTGACTTAAATACTGTGCACAGGTATCTGCCACATGAAAGGAAGAAATGCATATTGCAGATTCTTTAAGCTTGTGGAAAATCCATAAGAACAAGTACCTGGAAGGAGAGGCCAGGGAAATTTAAATGAGGCATGCTCGAGCAGCCTTATGTGAACATTAGATGCTATTAGATGAACAACTAGAATGAGTTGCATTTGAAGGTCATGTACCTATAGTCACACTTTTCCTTCAAATAAAGAATCGATGATCTTCGGCATGATAGTCTGTAATTAAATTCAAGTCAGACGTTAGTAGTTGTCAGAACACTGGATTAATGGGTGTTTAGCAGGTCATGAGACAGCAGTATCTGATGATCCTTTCTGCTTTAAACTCCATGAATATGTGCACAAAGTTGAACACAGTGGTTTGCTTTTCAAAGTCTACTTTCCAGTAATTTTAGCTGCTTTATCTTAAAGTATTTTCCACAGAGTGTCTGGTGTGGCCAAATATCTTTGAAAGTGATGCAGTAGTATGCAGACACCTGAACATATAATTAACCTGTAGGTGCCAAAAAATTCTTGCATGTTTCAAGATCCAGACATCATTAAAAGATCTTTAGAGAAGGAATGATACAAGAAATGTGACATGTAATCATTAATTCTGCATTTCTCTGTCTTGTCACACATATAGAAACACCTCTGAAAGGTACGGAACTCTCATGGATCCATTCTAGAGTCTTCCCCATGTTTTAGCCCTTATCTGCATTTATATATTATTTTTGAAAGGAAAAAAAAATAGATTTGTGGATAAAATATTTACTGCATTCAACCTTTTAGGCACTGCAATACATGGTCTTAAAAAAATGGCATGGCTTATGTGTGCACTTCATGTAGGTGGTAGAAATGGAATAAGGGAGATGCTGCAGCCTCACCCCAGCACCCGAAAGATATTTACTTCCTTCCCTCGGGGTAACACTGCTACCAGAGCTCCCAGTGGCAACTTCACCTGTTCTCACTTTGTCTGAAATATCCATGAGGATTCACAGGCTTCCCTTTTACATGAGTTTTGAATTGCTGATCATAGGGTCAGTGTTCTTTGCTAATCTATTCTGTCCGCATTTCGATACAGGTTGACTCACACTTTCCTGTTTGAAATCAGTGTTCTGCCACGACCATCTGCTTCATTATTTTATTCTGCTTCATAAATATGAAAGAGACAAAATAACTCCAAAAATAATGCTAAATGCAAAAGGAGAGATTGCCCTAAGATTATTCTATACAACCCATTGTGACATATTAAAGCAGAAATTTAGGGCCATTCTGATTCATTATATCCAACCAACCATTTTCAGGATGGTGCCTTAACATAACTGTCAGTAGAATATGAGCTGACTTATATTAGTTGATAGCAATTGATTCAAATATATTTTAAAATGCAGCTTACTGCCTTGATATACCATCCCGCCTATGCCCAGGCTTTGTCTATAGTGAGGCTTTGTCTGTACTGAGGCTTTGTGTTCCTCAGCTGCACATCAGTGCTAACACATTTAGCAGCATCCTTGTGTTATAGGCGAGTCTCAGGGGGGTGTGCCTGCCTGGGGTCACTGATTTCCTCAGGGCCAGGATCTCACTCAGTGTTAACGAGAGTTTCACATCTGGCATTACTGTTGAACACGGTTGCTGATGTGGAGGTTTCCCTGTCCTCTGATTTCTTGACAGAATGGGGCAGGCTCTGGTGCCAGCAGCCTGGATTTTCACAGGAAGTTCTCAGTACTGAACACCGCTTGAGTGAAGAACAAATCTGGCTATGGAGTTGTGATGCACGTGTAATTTGTGAACCAAAATTTGAATTTCATGGGTTGCCTTTCCTTGCCATTTCAAAATTAGAACAGCAATATAATAAATAAAACAGCTAGTTAATAAATAAAATAGGTCATAGTGTCATTCATAAACCATGTATATATGTATGTCAGAATTTACCTGCAAGATTCTCAGGGAACTTGAATTCAATGTTGTTACTCCCGAACTTATTTGCAAAACTAAACTGTTGATGACAGAAGTAAATAAAAGAGGTTTTGCTTCATTTTAATTGATTCCTTACATCTGATGCTGTTCTTCATCATCTTGCACACTGTTTTTAGCACAATTAGTGAAATTTTGTATTTGTTGGAAATTTTCCTTTCATTTCAGTGGCTCATAATTCTACTTCATACTGCACAAAGAAATATAGGTGTAACAGATTATATTAGAAGAGAGCCTCAGTATATGCAGAACAGCATAACAAATTCACTTCTACTGAATTCCTAAATTTAGCAAATGCAAAATCATAAGAAACATCCATTTATATATGCTGAATGAAAGAAATTATGGAAAATAAGATAGTTCTGGTCCAAACAAAGCAAAAAATCTCTCTTTGTAGAATCTGTACCCATCCCTTTCCTTTGAAAAGGTTGTTGACTGTTCTTCACCAGAAAGAAAGAAAGACTTCTTGGGTTAGGTTACTGTGTGTGCAGCTCTAATGGATGTATGGTTTATCTCTTGGCTCATGGTTTCCTAAATTGATATATGCATATATATGTACATACATATGTATGCATATGCATATATATGTATGTATAATTACATGCAGTGTGTATACAAGCCTACACTTACTGTTATAAAAATAACAGGTAGTCAGCCTCACAATTGTACCAAAAATTCCTGCTACAAAATCTCAGGCTCAATCATTGGCTTTTGTTCTGGGACCTGCTCTGTTTTGGAGAAATTGTTGAGAGATGTGTGTGTTTGTTGGGTTTTTCTGTTGTTTCCTTTAACTGTAAACTTGACATTGCATGCAGAATAGAACAGGGAGGGTTCTGAGCTCAGGAGTTGAGATCTATTGGTTTCACACAGCATTCACACACAGTCCTCTTCCTAAAACTGACATTCATTATATTAATCCTACACACCCTCTAAGAGAAAGATTTGTTCTCTTCATGAGCACTGGGAAAATTGTTACTAGGAAATTCCTAATTGTGTAGGAGAATCAGATATCCAAATTATAAAAAAGGAAAGCATTTGAGGATGGTCATATCGCTGATTTCCAGGAGGCCCTTCATGTATTTCTGCTCAGGATGGGAAAAGATCAAAATGCCATTTACATGACTGATGTTAAACCTTCTATCTTGTAGTCTTGTAAATGAATTGTTGCCTCACAGGCACTTCATGTCATGAAAACATTTTACATTCAACTGGAATAATTGCACATTTAACTTCAAAGTTACAACCTGCCTCGGGTATTAATTTGTCAGGTCCACACTGGAACTGTAGAAATATCAAAAGAATTGGCTTAGGATAGAGCTGTCATGCACCACAAACTATTCCGTCTTGTCTGTAGTCTCTACTGCAGATATTGCATCAAAATTTCTCATATTTCAGGTAAACACAGATACCTGACAATCACTGAAGAATGTTTAGCTTGCTTGAGCAAGACTTCTGGGTAGTATTACATAATGAGGAGCTATTATGTGGTAATACTGCCAGCTTGCTCTATTGCTTTTAAATTGGTTTTGTATGCACAAATAGCTACAGAGCTAGAGCACGTTCCTCAAACAGATAGTTATTTAATCTCTTTTAAATTAAAAAGAAGGCTGTGAAGTTGGTTTTATTTTTGAATCACTGTGGTAATGAATGCTTGCAAAGAGATAAAGTCTCTGGTAATATAAGCATAAGTAATGCCCAAGTGATTTAATTCACTGACTTTACAATGTTCCTGCTGGTTACAGAACCATTTGGCACTAAGATTGTCATTGCTTTTAGGGTCTGCTGAGAAATGTGATAAAATACCTTACATTTTATGTCCGTTTCAGACATTTGTAACTCAAAATCAGCGAAAAGGATTTCCCCACTTCCTGCCCCTTTTTTTTAAATACCAACGATCAGATGATGTGTGGGGCAGCTTAAACAAAGCAAACTGAGGTAAACCTGATGGATACATGGCATCTGGGGGCAATCTGCTGGTAATTGCTGAAGGATTCACCCTTCATGAGCTTAAGTTAGCATTTTCTTTATTTGGCAAGGACTATTTCACAAAGACAAAGCCTTTACAAACAAAACTCATCAACTCAAGTAAGGTACTGGTGATCTTTTGATCACAACAGAAACTTGATTTTGCATACCATATTTTGCTACTGAAATAAAGTGCCTGATTAAAATACATGCAGAGAACTGATAGAAAAATCAATTGTGAAGTAGTGGTTTATTCTCAATATTTACTGAAAAGCTTTCTTCTTGGAATTTGGTGACTTATCACTTCAAATATATCTTTAAAAATTTTGATGGCATGGGAGCTGCAGCTAATTTAAAATCATACATAATTCCTTAAAGCTGTGATTCAGTTTATTATGTTTGTTTATAGTGCGATTGCTTGAAAATTATTTGATTTGATCAATCTTTGCATTTTCCAATTCATGTTTTACATTTAATAAGATGAACCCTTTTTTTTTAAACTTTCCCAACCTAAATTTAAAAGGGAAAAAGATGCATTTGTAATTCAAATCTGGTATTTCTGATTATCGCTATACAGTTTCTCCATAACAACTTGATATACACATAATTTCATGTGTGAGATAATTCTGAAATATTTGTGGGCTAAATAACTTTGAAAACATACATTAAATAGGAGCCTGGTGCTATCACCATTATTGGAGTAAAATCTTCTTGTTAAATGTTTCCAATAAATCACTCAATGAGGCGGTTATTTAATTTCTATGATCTAATGTCTTCTGCTACTTTTAATTAAAAATGTACCTAATCATGTAAACATTATTATAAGCAAAACATTTTCTACTTATGAGTTTTTAAGTGTCAGCAAACACATCTGAAACTTTGTTTAATAGATGATAGAAGTGTCCAAATTTGCCAAGAACAAAAATACAGACAGCAAATTTCAGAAGGATAGGGCCTTGTGTTTACTTGAAGCAGTCCGTAGAGGTGATGGATAACATATTGAAGTTTTCATTTAACCACCAGCAGTAGACCAATAATTTAGCAAGGTAAGTGTTTTCAGAGAAGGCTAGATATTCTGGAATTCCAAGTGACCTGACTTCTACATCTTCGGCATTTTCTATACAAAAGGTTCCTTACAAAACCTGCAGCATAAGGTAGCATTTAATGACTACGTCTGCAGAGAATTGAGCAGCTATTACTCAGTCCTGAGAGACTTTTACTGGTGACACCAAGTCAGAAGACAATGCTGACTTTCCACAAGGTTGACTAACCACTGCAGCTTTTGTTCAGGGATGTAGATGTACTGAATTGTGTTAATCTGGAAGTGTGCTCCAGTGGGACATTAAAAACCCAGACTAAGGGAAAGAACTGGTTTTTGTCACAGCTGTCGTGCATCAGAGCCCCAGATCCCTGCTGTCTCCTGGAGCCATGGCAGCAGCTAGGTAAGTGATGGGGCTGGTGCAAGGTGAGGGTCTGAAGCAAGATGTTGAATCTACACCAAGCAATTCATCGTGGTACAGAGATACCTCAATTAGCAGAAAAACTGGGCTACAGAGGTAGATGAAATGGTGACTTGGAGAAGCCAGCATGGAACCGCATTTATTTTTCTATGTTTTAGTCTTCGAGGTATTACAAAATTTGTATTTGTTGCTAAAAGGAAAACTGGACCTTTGTTGAATGCTGCCCTTAACCTGGCTGCTGGTCCCACTGTGGTCAGTGAGGACCATGCCAAGGTTTCTTTTTCTTTGCTATAGGGATGAGCTCTGTGAAGCTGAGAGGGGAAGCAGAGGCTGCCTGTTGTCAAGAAGCAGCAGCACAGTTAGATCAAAAGGATTATCTGGCTGAGCTTTGCCTGCAAGGACCACCCCACCACAAAAGGAGACACAGATCAATCACAATCAGCATCTGGATTTTACAGGAAGTGCTTGAATTAATATTTGCATTTCTCTAAGGCTTCTGCACAACTAATAGATGAGAGAGACATGTCCAGAGTGTGATTTAGCTATTTCAGTAAATTAGCTAACCCAGATCCAAGTAATTCTCATGTTCAGTCAAATGGGTCTTGAAGATGTGGGTCTCGAAGATGTAGGTCTTGAAGAAGTCAGGATTTTAAAAAAAGATAGGTAAAATAAGGTTCCTAAATATCTTTTCAACATTTTTCCTGTTCTTTTTACAAATTCTCATGTAAGTAATTGTTTATATGTGATGTCTTTTATCAGCTAAGTGTAACAGCTTTTACACCACTGAAAATTTGTCTGAAGAAGACTCAGTTAAGGTCTATATATAATTTGAGAAATATTTTGAATCGACTATTCAACAGATGATTATTCCATTATTATATTCATTGTCAGTCTTTCTTTCACTCTCCTGAGCAGAAGACCTTACATTGCTGGCTAATGTTCATTTTGTAAAGCTGCTGAATTCTTGGTCCTCAGATTGGAGTGGAGTAGTAAGAATAACAATTGGTTACACCTAGCAGAAATAATAGAATTTTCATTTAGATATTGTTTAGATTGCATTGTGACCGACTGCACAATAGTGTTTCTGTGCAAATGATGTTTAATATTTAACTAGAAGCTGTTAAGAAATTTCAAATTTGGGTTGTAAAACTCAGTGTTTTGGGAGCAACTTCTAAAATACCATTTGATAACCTACAATTTTATTCCTGGATTAATAATGCATCAGCACTGTTTTCTAGTGAAGAAAATAGAGCTTTGTTCAAAGTGCTGATAGGCAGCACGGTATGGGGAATGTTGTCAGACTTAAAGCATGCAACTTTATCAAACAGAGAGTAAACTCATGTTGTTACTGTTCTGTACAGGAATGTCACAATGGGAACCTCTGTTTAGAGAAATGCATCTTAAGGGCACCAAAAAAGCTTTATACACCAGCTTCAAAGTGAAGCTGCATTTAATTTAAAGGCCTGTTTGAGTTTCTAGAATAGCTCTTAATCTGTTTCTACGGGATACTCTCCTGATACACTGCAGAGTGCTTTCTGCCTACACTTAGTTATATTTTTGTTCAGTGTAAGGACTGCAGGGAAAAGATTAGAAAGTATTGGGTTCTGCAGGCAAACAGTGAGACAAATTCTTGAGCTCATATATATAGCTGGAGAATGACATCTCTTTTTCAATGTAAAATTTCAGCTTCTCTGCAGCTCCTGAGGAGTGCTCTTTTGACTGGGTTATGACAGTTCTGGTCCTCGTGCCTGTCTGTAACAGGAGCCACCAAGGTGTTCTGGCCAAATAATCCCTTTTGTGCCAAGGAGGGAATCATCAGCCCAGCTCCCACATGGCAGTGATTTGTGATTTAGATGATGATTTGTGCTTGTGGATCCATGTTTGAGCTGTGGACCTCCCTGCTGGCATCTTCTTTAGGTTTCAGGTCTCTCTAGTTCAAATGCACTGGCTTCAAAATTAGCGTAATTTGCCCTAGACACTCCAGTGTATCCCTGTGAGTTGCATGAACAATATGAAAGCGTTTTCAATATTTTTGTAGGACTGTTGTTTTTGGTTTTATTTTTCCTGGGGCACAGTGCTTATTGTCCTAAACCAGAATACAGCCTTATATCTAGTGTGATAAGTGATAAGTGTTCAGTGAAAGTGTTCAGAAATCATGGACATACTATTTTCTGAAATGAAGTTTCATTTCAGCAGGGAGTTAAAGAAACCTGTGAACTATACAAAATTATCCTGTAGGGTGACAGTTCTATACATAACAAAATTCTTATACTAGAGGAACTTAAACTTTACTCAAAATCTATGGACCACGTATTACATTTTCATTGTGGATAGGGGTAACTGAGAGAACAGGGGACCTGAGGAAACAAAACTCTCATTAAGTTACTTCTGTTGTTAATCTGTTGCAAAATTTAATGATGATGCTAAATCTAATCTGCTTCAACAAGACATCAGAAATACAGATAGCACTACATTCCTTATGACTTTTATTATAAGTACTACAATATTTATAAGTTTATACTCATGTAAATATATGCTCAACTGCTGACTGCTAATTATACATGCAACTATATTTAGCTATCGGCTTCATAGAAATAAAAGACAACTTCGTACAAATAGGTAAAACTTAACATCATTGGTGGGGTTTGTGTCATTCTACAAGTGCTCTCCTGGAAGTTAGCTTATGAGCATCTGACCATATGTATTCTTAATTAGTAATTGTGCTTTCAGTGCTCTCAGCTGATAATTTATGGATTTTCTAGGAACTTTACTTGAGTAAATTGCCATATTTAGCAGTCTTATCCTCTCAAATTCCTTTTCAAGCCATGAGAATTATTTCTTGCTGTGCTGAGGCAGCAGGGCTTTCTCTAATTCTTATCATTCAATTAAATAAACCTGCTGAGCAAATAGCTGTTATTATAATAGTGTAGATTTTCTGCTGCTCCATTGGAGTGAAAATAAGGTTGATAATTGACCAATATGTTATAGCATGTATCCAGCATCGTAAAGTAATCCAATCCTTATTCAGGTGTTTAGGTTTTTGCCCATAAAGATTAAAAAAAAAAAAAAAGTACCATATCAGCAAGAAATTCTGGTTAAACAAGAATGAACCACACAGACTGTGACTTAACTAGTCAGTACAACTCTCCTCTAAAGGAGTTTCATTCTTACTCTCAGAGTTTCATTTTGTTGGATACTTCTCCACTTTGTTTAATTTCTTCTATATATTCTTACATTGGTGATCACTCCACAAACTTTAGGCAAGGTTTTTAAAGGAGTCAGATAAATGTATGTACTCAAATCAGCCTGATTTTTACTATATGAGTGAGGTTTTTCCTCACTGGAGTTTTCATGCTTCGCCTTAAGTCATCAAGAAATGCTGACTTCTTGGCTAAGAGCTAGCCAGAATGAGCCCGGGTTTTTTCACCTCAATATCCAGACACTCCAGAAGAAAGAGGAGGAAATAGAACTTATGCTGAATACAGTGGAATAGACACTATGGTCTTCCACTGCAGAGTCACTTAAGTGCAGAATGAAATTCCCTGTCAGCATTCCTCACTGAAGACTAAGCTCTGTAAGAGATCCTGCTACCACAGGGGCTGTTTCCCTATATAAATTCAGCTGCTAAGGAGGATTAACTTTTTTAATAACAGCATTTGCACCAGCTTTTCAATACAAGGCCATGGCTATCAATCCCTTTTCTGTCTTCATTCAGATCGTGTCCTATAAAAAGGAGAAGGCTGCTGTACTTTGAGTCAGAACTTCCTTTGTGACAGGCCCTTTAGGAATTCAAAGATAATCAGTATGGTGCACTTTAGAGGACAAGCAAAAGTTAAAACAAAAAGCAAGACCTTGGGATTATTTAAATCCTCATTAATTTTGTTAGAGGCTTTGGGTTTAGATGTCTGATGTATAAAGTTTTGGGTTTATATCTTAAGGGGCAAGAGAGGAACAGAAAAAAGCAGAACTGTAAAGATTCAACATTAAGAAATGGACAACATTTCAAAACAATGTTTTGAAAAAATGCTAATTTCAGAACAAAACACAGACAAATTCCAGAAATGCAAGTGTTATTGCTTTCACATTGCATAGACAGAGGATAAGGAAATTTTTTTTTTCAGAGTCAAACTTAATGGCCACTTCCTGTAAGTGTCGAACATTTCAGTTTTCACATCATAGAGAGAACAGATTGAGCTTACCTAGTTGCTGTTTTTAAGACAGAAGTAGAGGCTGAAAATATGGTTTATGTTTTCACCTCCCATGAGTTATTTGGGCTTGTTTCATTTTTGTTGTAGCTGTGTTTTGATCAGAGGACATTTTTCGTTCAGTCTGGCATAAAGGACCCTAGAACACTCTATGAGCTGAAAACCTCAGATGCTTGATAAAAAACTTATATTAGTTTTTCATAGATCAATATTAAAGTAATGAATTTATATTCAGGAAATAAGTAAAAATAACTCTGAGAAAAAGGGGTATGTGTTATGATAATCATGAAAGAAATTTAGCTGTTTCTTTTATACATCTTGGTTCTGATCTTTGCTCAATGATCAAGGTAGCTCCCTTAGAGAGGACTAAGTGCATTGGGATGTAAAATCCCTTTTCATTTTTTAATCATGTGCTATTCTTGCTTAACTTTTCTTTCCTTCTTTTTTTTTAAGTGCTTCAGTTTACTAACTATTCATACTTACCACGTTCAGATATGGGAAGAATCTGAAGCCACATCCTTTTGCTACCCAACAAGAACTTCAAGGCCTTTCTCAAAACAGAGTGTAGCTTATATTTTTTCAGTTAATATTTTCCTTGTTTAACATGAAACTTCCTGTTATGAAAGAGTGACTTGTATAAGGAAACACCAAAGTAAGTGTTCAGTTTATTAGGAGTGAGAGCTAAGTTTGTAGAGCTAAGTTGATTTTGCGGAAGTTTACCATCCCTTGGGAGATTACTGAGTAATCCATAAGAAATGGAAAATAACAATAGTTATATCTGCATAAGATAAAAAGAGAGTTGTATATGGAAATAAAGAGAACAACTTTTACATTCCTCTCCACTCATCAGCCTTACCATGACAACCTAGCACAATAAATAGCTAGGATTTGGGTTGTGTTTTTAACCTCTCTACCTCTATCCCCCAGCAGCGCACACAGCTGGACACACCACTGTAATCATGGACATGTGTTACCAGTGGGTACTGTAAATAGCATGAATACAGATAATTTGTAAACCTAGTTTCTCAAGGAAAAATTGAACACAGAAATCTGGCCCAGACACTGCTGATGCCTCTGGCCTTTCAGAGTGCTTTTTAATTCCATTGGTTGTTGAGTTGGTTGCTACCCTCTCTCCCTACTGAAAAGTATGGTGGAATCTCTTAGAACACCACATGTGTGAATTGTGTATTTTCTTTATAATGACTGAATGCAGTCAAAAATTTGGCAGGGGCCTATGCAAAGCAAAACCTCAGTGCTTATGTTTGATGGATGCAGTCTTATTTGCCTTTCAGTATTACAGGAAAAATGTTGTGAATGACACTGAAGACTGTATGGGCTGCAAAGGCTGCCCGCAGCTGCAGGGGCTCAACCGAACTTCCCAGCCATGCAGCCCCATATGCCTGAGCCCTTGCACTGCCCTCAGGTGTAAATCAAACACCGACAAGGGATTTCACCTGGTTCATGTGCACATTAGTTGCGGCTGGAAAATCAAGCTCCAAACTTCAGGCCCAATCCTTGTGCACAGTGTAGAACTCAGGAATACCAAATCAATTTGCTTGGTAAGTTCAGAGGTTCTCATAATGTGGATTGTGAGAGAAGAGGTTTCACAGAGGGTCACACAACCAGAGTGATTTAGCAGCAGACCAGTTCTCCCAAGGCAGAAGAGTGAAAGCAGGCCTTAAGTAGTGGTTTTGAGTGACTCCAACACCCACAGACAAGCCAATGCCACAACCACTTTAGGCTGAGCAGTTCCTGCTAGTAACTACAAGGCTGCAGGCAATTAAGAGAAAACACTCAAAAGCAGGCACAGGTTTTCTTCTCTCCTTCCAGAGGAAGCCAGCTAATCCAGAGATATCATATTTGGGTCCCAAAGGTGACCCAAAAGTGGGTCACCATCAATCTCTAAAATTTGAAAAATCGTGATATACTGCAGTTTTGCCAGGTTGTCCCAGAAACCTTGTCCAGTGCTTTTCTTTCTGCAACCTAGCTGATATTTCCATTCAGGGATATTTGCATTAGGCAAGGAATCTGAGATCAACCAATGTTTTTTAACATGTCAAACTCAGAGACAGGCTGCAGAGATTTTTGAACTCTGTTGGCTATGAGACCCAAATCCAGGGGAAAAATCTTCTTGTAAATGTTCTGTTGAAAAGCTAATATTTAAACCTTTTAAAAATACATTTGTTTTCAATATAAAAGAGTTACACAGCTTGTAGGAAAACCATTTTTGGGACATAACTGTCTCTTCCTATAGTTCTTTTATCTTATTTCTTCCTCTTCCCAAGCAACCAATAAAACACAAAAATGCCTATAAAAATAGCTGTTGAATCAGTAGAATAATTTATTTACATATATAAGATGTTTCATGCAAGGATTTCTTTTTTCTGTAAAATGCTGTGTGGCATGCAGTATCATGTCTTCTTCCTCTCAGTGGCAGCAAGATGTCTGATCTAATTCAGAGAGATCATCAGTTAACTATTTTTAAGAGTGGCATTGTTTTCACAAAGACAGCATTGAAACCATATGGTCTTCCCTTTTTCTTGTCTTGTACTTTCATCTAACAGATATTTATGTTTGAAAGTACTGGAAAGCATCTAGCTTTTGAATCGATCCCTACCTTCTGGCACTCTGCTTAATTTCCAATTTTTTCATCAATGAATCAGTGTTTCAGTATGAAAGTATTTTTCTCTTTCTCATGTCTGCCTTCCATGGTAAGTGTTCAGTGCTAATGACGAAACAGACCAAGCTGAGGACTTCCTTAAAAGAAGCAGATTGTCTCAACATTCTTAAGCCTTTTTAGGTGAACCAGTACATTGAAAAAAATTTCAAGAGCATACATGATTTTTTAGGAATTATGTAGTAAAAGGTAGCTAAAAATGTATGTTGGATGGTAGAATATCTTAAAAATATTTTTTTCTGGAATCATTCCAAACTTGAAACAATTGTAGATATCTTTTATGAATAAGCAAATTCTGGAGTCTGTCTCACTCAGCAGGGTACTTCAGTATGTGCCCACACATAAGTACAGCTTGTCTGAAGAAAGAGAGTTACATTGGTCCTGTTTACTTGCAAATCTGGTGTGTAATCAGTGTTTTCTGTGGCTGGAATGTGACTGATGGCACAGCCTGTCTTCTCTGAGCCAGCAGCTCCTTGTGTGATGTGTCCCAGGGGATGTGATGATTTGCACTTCATGTCATATGTGGATGAAGTAGATCCCTGTGCCCTAAGGAGAAGTTAATCTCAGCTCCACCCGCTGTTTGCCAGAATGCAGGTTAAAAGAAGTTCAAGTTGTGGGCAGTGAATGAGCACATTTAGGAAAGTCTGAGTTGAACCATGATCTCCTTTGTGCAGATGAATGCTTGTCTGTACATTTTTCCATCTGCCATCTGATGATGGTCATGCATCCTCAGGGATCTACGAAGGGGCAATCATGCAAGAATAAGTTTGTCTGTGCCTTCTTACAAAATTCTTTACATTTGCCTTGTCAAAATGTACACAATAATCCTCATTGGTCCCCTGCAGGATCGAGTTCCTTCCCTAACATTTATTTCCTTTGCTTCAGAAGCTTTAATTTCCCTAAATTTCTGCGTGTGGGTTACAGACACTCTTGTGAATATTGGTTGCTAAATTTTGGCCTTAAATCCAGGGAATTCAATATGCAATGGAGCATCCCAGATCTAAAGAGGCGGTGGGCCACCCAGCAGCAAGGGTGAAAGTTTGTGGGGGAAGTGAGACACATCAGACAAACAAATAAAACCTGGCAAGTCAATAATTCAGTGACTGAGCTCAGTGCTGCATGCAATGAGTGACTCTGGCTGAATAAAAAGTCACACAGAAGGAAGAGCATGTGTAGAGACAGTTATTTATGGTTATTTCCGGTTTTAAAGGGGTTCAAAAAGTTACATTTGTGCACCTTCTGTCTGCACAGCTCTAGAATGACCTTTTAAGATATTTACCCATCACAAGTTATATACTTTGTTTTTATTTACATTTTAAATTGTAGATGCTTTTCCTGAAACCAGGCAAAGCTATTTTTTCCAATGACAGACAGCAACATTCATCCAGAATAGCTCAGTTCAGACACAGTGTTCTTGTTACTGCCACCACCATGCCATGTACCCAGCATTTGTGGTTGAACTCAATGGTTTTAAGGGTCTCTTCCAAACTAAATGATTCTGTGATTCCATGATAGGCCCTGCCAATGGATTTTGAGCAGCTGCCTGGGACTGGTGGTGTGAAACAGGATCACTGCACTGGAACTGCCACAGCTTTGGGAAGACACTCCAGAGTTAGCCTATCTGGTGTTGAAACTGGTCATTTTTTTTCACAAATACAAAATGAGAGTATTTAAATAAAGTGAAGAGGTTAAAAATTAACTCACATATTCAGAGGCATTATATGTTGATCTCCAGAGAAAGAGATGAACATCAAAGAATCAAGATCTAGAGAAATTTTCTTTTTCAAAGACCTGGCTTCAAAGGAACTAAACATATTGACGTTAGAATAAAGAAGTTGATTGCAATAGCACACCACTAACCTATAAAATATACATATAGATAATGCTAAGAGAAAAGAAAAGTTGGAAGTTAATCTGGGCTGCACCAAAGAAGTTAACCAAGAAGACCAGAAGTGTCTTTACATCTGAAAGCAGAAAGCTCAGCGTAGGCCTGAGGTGAACCACCTCATTAACCACCTGTCTTTACAGAGATTAGATCTGAAATGTGACAGCCTTATGTGTTAATTCTGAGATTACCTGAATCATTGAGGTCTTGTTTCCTGTGGTCAATTCAAAGTCCATGGGTAAAAATTATCTGTGCATATGAACATTTCTTTGATTCTTTTTTCTTCAAAATCTCTTTTTTGAGCAACTGAGGATAAAACCTCTTACATTTTCATGTAAAGATCTAGAGAATGCTACTAGTTCCCCTTGGATTGTCTTTATATATAGTACCTTGCTATTAGGGTTAGAAGCAGAAGTTTGCACGGCAACTCACACACAGTGATATCAGCTGGCCTCTTGTTTTGTCACAAGAAGTGAAACAATAACTGTTCCTTCTCCCCCAGTCTGCTCCAAGGCAGGAGCTGTGTATGGTTGTCACATTGTGCATCCTGCATGGTTGTCACGTTGTGCATCCTGCATGGTTGTCACATTGTGCATCCTGCGTGGTTGTCAAGTGAAGCAACTCCTAGTGGGGAACTCTCCCAAAAACTGCTCCTCCCTTCTACCGCTCTCACCGTTGCTCAGGGCCAGTGCTCTGTCAGGTGCCATGGGACCAAATCTACAAAAAAGAGGGGAAAAAAGGCCACATTGCAGGCAGAGCAGGAATGGGCTCTGGTTCACCAAAAACATATACAATGGCTGGGTTTCGATGACAGAGTATGGGTATAGAGTGCAGAAATACTGTCCTTCTGTATATTTCTTTTATGTCTGACACCTGTCAGGTGATTCAAAGTGTTTAAATCCTGATCCTACTGAGAAAATAACGGAGACTCCATGAAGATAAGAATGTGAAGGCTCATGTGTTCAAGGGGTCCCTTTTTGGAGCTTGCACAGAGGGCTGCTAGAGCTTCCCTGTAGAACCAAATGGCCTGAAACTGGCTGAGTGATGCCAGTTAAAGATGTTACCTTGCAATACAGAGCCAAAACATTTCCACAGTAAGGAGAAAAATAAATAAATTGCTAACAGTTTGGGAGGCTTTTTGAAACTCTTTCCATATAAAGCTGTTTTGCAATCTGTCATCAATCTGCAGTAACCCAGCGAAGAAAAACAGAGCTATGGTATCAGTTTGGATGTCAGGTCCAGTTGCAAAAAGCTGCTAAAAACATGCAAAGCCAAATTTGGAAGATCTCAGTTTCATATTCCTGGAAAAGGATACATTGGCAGAGACATGAGCAGAATTTTTAATTTATACAAAGAGACTTATCTAAAATATGTTTATACTCCTTATTTTACCAGTCTTTGGAGCTTGAATTATCATATTTTTTGCCTGAGCATGAAGATTTGCTTTCACCTTATGAGAACTTTTAATCTGCCATGGGAATGGTTGAATTCAGGAGTATTTCTGACCAATTCTCCCCTACAACTATAAAGAATTTCACAAAGTAAATACTGGGAAACTCTCATGGCTAGTGATTAAAAACCTCCAAAACATTTAAAAGCCCATCTTGGAGCCTGTTGTATGGACACTTTCCAAAGATTACCTTAGAAGCTTTAATAAATGCTTTCTACAGTAATTTCATGTAGCTGTTGCTGGTCTAGTTTTGTCTTCTCAAATTGAAATGGTTTCTCTTTTTTTAATGATCACATTTCTTTCTGCCTCCAGGATCCGCAAATAGACTCATCTTTTTCTTCCTACAGGACATTCCTCTCCCATCTCTTTTCCAGGGAGAGGGAAGGGAAGGGAGGTGGCTCTTAGGGGGTTTTAGGTGTTTTTTCTTTCTTTTTTCCCTGGAGCTCATAGAAAAAGGACCCCAAAGGAAAAAGGCCTTTTTATCACATGGAATACATTATGAGGGAAAACATTAATTTTCTAGCCAGCTACAATCATTTCAGTGGCAGAAGAGAATCAGGATTTTTCTCTGATGCTACCTTTTTCCCAGAAATTCCTTGATTTTCTGGTTAGTGCCTTTGAACCACTGTTGGTTAACAACTCAGCACTGTCACAAATGCACAGATCAGCACAGATCAGTGGGAGAGTACAGCAGAACACCTCTACACTGTTAGATGGGATCCTGTTGAACCCTTGGCTACTGTCCGAAACCCATCTCATGGGAATTGTTTTGATCTGTGCTGGAAGCTACCTATCATCTTCTCAGCTAGGGATCTTATGCTAGGCTTCTGTAAGAATGGGTGTAAATTAATGGATTCTGCTTTTGTTGTAAAAAACACAGTATCAAAACTTGGGCTTGTATGAACTGCTGTGTTTACTTGCTTATAATGTATGCAGGAAATACTTTAAGACTATATTCCCTTATTTGCAAAGCATTTTACAGTGTTTGCAGGTAAGTTAAGAGATGAACAATGATCTAATATATTCCTACTTATGTTATCTTCCAAAATACTGGCACAATAGCGGCTTTAACAAAGAGATGGCTAAATTTGGGCTAAATGCTACAGACTTGTATCTATTATTCAGATTTTTTTTCTGAACTTTTAAAGGATTCTAGGGAAATCCTAGAATAAAACTAGCGAGACTTTTAGGCTGAAATGATTAGACTAAGACTACTAAGACTTTATAATAGTTATCTGTTATTAGAGAAACATACAAATCCTGGATGTTTTGATGATGTGTTTTAATTTATTTAATGTAAACAAACAAACTAAAATAGGAGAGCACTGTGAAATTCTGAGATCTGGCAAGTTTCAGAAGAGGGAATGCCAGTAGATATGCTCAGATATTACACCTCCAATGCTACACTGCTGATATTTCACTGCCCTTAGAGTACAGGCCCCATGGATTCTATTTCACCATCAGATCTTGGAAAAATTATTCTTCATAGGATCTGTAGTACATAAGCTCTAACACCAGTCATTCATTTTGCATAAAGATATTTGAGACTAGGGATTCCTTCATTTTTCAGAGGTTTGTCTCTGAGGTTTGTTTCAGAATAAGAAGTAAAAATGCTCATGAAAGTGAGGAGACTCAAAACATTTGGCATTTGTACAAGAACTAAGTATGTCACTAAGAAAATAAAGGAAGATTATTTTTATTCTAAATTCAGTTTAAAATGAGCCTTGTCATAGGGAACTTTCATAGAGTCAGATTCAGTGGTAACAGTTCACGTAGAAGATGTGGTGTTCCCATTAACACATTGAGCTTCACACCCAGGTAGTGCTGGTAGATATTTAAGCTTAAACATTAACATCTGGAGAACCACAAGGACAACCAAAAAGGCAGTATGACCAGGGTTTAAATGTTTTGCTCAGACAGACAATAGGTGTATTTTCTTTCATTTATTAATTTTAAAATATCATCACAATGACAAAACAATGTTTCTACAAAATATGAGACAAATCAGATTTCTGATTACTCTTTGTTCTTTGAAACTGGATAAGAGATTCTCTTGTTAGACATTAATGCATGTTGTATTTCAGATTCAAAATGGATAACTCTATCTCCTGCTCAACTTATGATTAAAGGATTAGGTTAATATTTTATCATCACAGAAGTTTCAAAAGGCTTTTCATATGTTTGAACAATTTTCTTGGTCAGATAGCTTTGAAATTTCTCTGGCAGACTACAAACCATTTAATGTTTCAGGAATGTTCTCATCTCACAAGACAGCACTGGTCAATGGTTCTTGTTTACATATGATATCATAAAGACGAGGAGTTAGACAAGTTTTGGGTTGAGCTATTTCTGTGGGTATCTAAAATTGTAACAAAGAATTATAATAGTCAAAAATTTGGCAGGAATATAAATTCTCATACTTGAGAGAATTGTTCTGCAGAACAATTGTAATGGGGAAAATGTTTTTGGCCAGCTGCAAGTTTGGGCTGTAAGTATTCCTGTACATTTTGCTAAAGCAAGTGCTATTGCAATATTGAAGTTAACATTATTTTCTTTAATTATTCATATTCATTATTATTGTAACATTTTTTAAGAACTAGGAATAATAATTATAAGGAGAGAGAAGATAGTTCCACTGGAGTGCAAGACTCTTTAATCTTCAGAGTGGCATTACCAGCTCTGGTTCTTTGTAAAAGGAAACCAGCGGAAGTGAAGAAGCATAATTCTTATGTATTGGATTTCTTCCCAGTTCCTAATATTCCATTTCTGTTGAAATGTGGGAACTGCTTTCAATCCAATTCCCATGGCATTTAAAGAACTGAATTAAACACAGATATATTTGGTATTACATATTAAGAGGAACATGCATACATAGAAAAAGATGACCCACAGGAGATTGAAAACCCTGTGCCTTCTTGAGATCAGAATATAAATCTTGGACGGCTCAAGCTTTTTCTTCTGCAAGTGCTCTCCACGTACTGAATCCCTGGGAGTATAACCATGACACTACTGTAGCTTTATATCAACACTGAGAAACTCTGTACCTAGGCTTGAAGAATAAGTAAAACTAACGAGAGGAGGATATCTGTCTCTAAGACAGCCAGAGGACAGAGAAATGGCAACAGTGCACATTTTGCCCTTCCAAATAGGTTCTTGCTATGGTTTAAGCCTGGGGTATATTTCTGTCACCCAGTGATGATTTTCTGGATACAGAAGAAGGAAGCATGCTTTGTAATGATCACACTGTACCTTCAGTGCTGGTCGCCAAGTTATGCTCACATCCCTCCTTGGCTTTGTTTGGATGGAACTGCAGTACCAACAGTGCTTTCAACATCAGAAAGCTTTAAATGGCTGACACGTATTAGGGTACAAATCTTCCTGCCATCACAGAGAGCTGTGAATTGCCGTGCTAGAATTAGCAAAATATAGGCAAAGCTAGTATAGAGTTCTACTCAAATACCACATAAGAAAGTATTCAAGTACTCTAAAACTGAAAATGTAAAACTTACAAAACTTCTCCCTGCTCAGTTGAAAAGAAATCAGAAACTTTAATTTGATGTTTCTAAAAAACTTTGAGAATTTCCTCTATATTCAATTGGCCGAAGAGCCAGGAAACTGAGCACCATGCAGCCAGTGAAGCAGTTCAGGTTTAAGTGAATACTCCAACCTTATGATCTTTGCTGCATTTGTCACTGCTTGTATAAAACCATGTGAGGGATATGGCCTAGATCCAAGAAATAGTAGGGTCCCTTACCAGTTTAAACAGATTATTGCTATATTCTTGCTATTTTTTTTCAAGTAAGCAACAGCAAACGGAATATGAGATGAGGATCCCAAAAACACAACTTCAATCTGGAAATAAGGATGATGGAGCTAAAAGTAGTTTCTTCAGTGTACCCAAAATGGGGAGGCAGATTCTCTGATCTGTGCTCTTTTTTACCAGAGATATTTATCATGAGAATCAGAGAGCAAAGTGAACATATGATAACTAATGAGCTGCAAAATATAGCATGCCAAGTAGAAGAAAGCAGAAAGAAGCTGTGTGAAGATCAGACTGCTTTTCTGGAACACTTCCTGCTGTCTCAGTTATCTCTTACTTTTACACTGGTATATTAGTTCTGACTGCATGAGTCAAAGTGTCTGGCAGCTCTCATGCCGAGAGAATTACAAGTGGCTGTATGGAAAAGAAAGAGAAACTAATTCTGTTATTTTCCTGTTTGTAACTTTTCATATTTAACAGTAAAAGCAGCAGCAGAAGTACTATGAAATATTTCCTTCATATAAGAAATTTTGAAAGTAGCAGTGAAATACAGAGAGGCCTGAACATGAAGTCCTTATAGTGGCAAGGTCTCCTGTTTCAACCCATGAGCTTTACCCTGCTCTGAAGGGATGGCTGAATATGCCAGGAGAGCTCCTTAGAATGTAACTGTGGCTGTGAGCAATGAGCTCATTCATTTGGAAAGCAACTGGTTTTTACAAAGCAGCACTGGGCAGAGTGAGAGACCTTGCTCTTGGGTTGACAGTATTATACCTGATTCATAGACACTCTGTGCTATAATGATATCTGTCAGTGGCAGTGGAGGAATACCCGCTTTCAAGCAATTTATTGTAATAGAAATAACCTGTTTCTTGTGACTACTCACCACCCTTCCATCTGCTAAACATTTGGAAAAGGCACTTTCCATCCAAATTGGATCAGATATTAACAGTGCTACACTAGCACAAAAGAAATGCTAAAGCCAGCTATTCCTGCTTGGCAAAATTTGTCTCAGACAAAGCTTAAAATCTTCTTTCACTGACAACATTTGACATGCTTTGTTCGTTCCAGCAAAATAGGTTCCATGTAATAAAACAGGATTTTATAAAGGCTAATTTTCTACTATTCAAACCCCACAGCTCTGTTTTCTTGAAGCTAAGCAACTTGTGAAGCTGTGAGCACTTTCAGTGACATAACAATAAAAACATTAATGCTAGTAGCTGGAAGTGTTTACAGGATTGCAAAAAATGCATTTTAGCCCTTGACAAATTTTACCATGTTTTCTACTGTCTCAGTGTACTTTAGCCTCTGAGACTCATTTGCTACAGTCCAGGCTTTAAGGTAACTCACTACTTTTAAATGTAGGTTTTGCAGAATGCAGATTGTGCCAACCCACCTCTCCACACGCTCTAGTTAATCTGTTTTTCTTTTAAATGCCAGTTTACATAAGTAAATATCATTTCATGAACTTGTGGGTCTCTGTCTATTTTACATCAACGCTTCTTAAGCTTCCCTGATGGTGCAAAGACTGGCATATAGACCCCACAGTGTCCTGGTTTGATGAAACAGCAGAGCTGCTCTTTTTTTTAACTTCTGCACTAAATAATGAGATCTATCAGTAGGCTGCATGCTCTGATATTCCTCAGGGTAACAATCCCAGCTTTTAAAACTCTTGAGGACATTTAGTTACTTTTATAAAGACACAGCAGTAGTTCTTGTGATAATGTACTGCAATGAACGAGGATTAAAGCCCCTCCTTTTCCTAAGAAGGAGGTACATTTGCCTCTTCTTTTTTCTTCCCTGTCACCCTCACATTTTCTAGCTAAATATCTTCCTTTTTATTAAAACTTCATCAAAAATGTGATCCTGTTATGTACCACTCATATGCATTTTAGTATTTCTTTAAACATGGATCCAGATAAACTTTAATGGTTAAATTGATGCTGGGACTTGAGAAAACAACTGTGTCTTTCTTTCTGGTATAGACCTGATATATTTTTGCTCTTCGTTGAGTTTTAATTCAAAACATAAGATTTGAACATTTATATCTGATGCTGTTTATGTCCTGGAGGGGATATATCTCACTGAAAGTATCTATTGTCTAGTAATTACTAACATGTATAAATATTTATATAATTTCTCATAAATCAGCACCACTAGCTATCGAAATGTGCTCATTTTTTTTTGTTTCATTTTTTGGTTTGGGGTTGGGTGGGTTTTTTTTTGTTTGTTTGGGTTTTTTGTTTGGTTTTTTGTCTTTTTTGTTGTTCTGTTTATTTTTTTTTCTATATAGCTTCTTAGTGCTATAGTAAAATGATAAGGTTTGGAATCAACTTTGGAGATTTGCCTGTTTTTATCAATACTTGGCACTGCAGGCTTTCTGTGGCAAGCAGTTTTCTTTTCACTACACTTTTATTTCCTTCCTTGCTGTCTTAGAGCATATATCTTTACTGAAGCCTATTTCCAGAAGACTTCCTTAATACATCTGAAGGCACTGACCAAGGAGAATGTGCTTTGCTACCAAACATTCACAAATGCAAAAAATCAAAGTCTCATATTTTCACTTTTTTAGACCTGCAGGATTCAAATTGATTTTGAGTAAAATTTTAAAATTCACTAAATTTTACTTTATGTCTACTATTTTGTTGAACACAGAACTTTAGTTCTTTGGCAAAAGAAGTTTTTCAAGATTCTTAACATTAATTTAGACATTTACTCATTTCATTTAACAGTATCTAATTTTTTAACAGTACCATTTCAGAATTGTTTTAGCTGTGCTTTTTTTCCTGAGATAATTTATATTTGTATTTTTATTTACTCATGACAGTCTTAAATTTTACAAGGTGAATAAATTTTATCTTCTTTAGCTGTATTTTAAAAGATCCCATAGACCCCCAAATTATGTGCAAAGATTCATGTTTGCTAGTCTCAAGGGATTGCAAGAAGGTGGAGATATAAAAATAACCTTTCAATAGCACAGAGATAAGAGCCAGAACTCTTGGTAGTTTATGTCACCCACTAAGAGCAGGGTAATAAGTATTTCTCCAGCAACATCAGGTCTGTGTTAAGAGTTCTGTGATAAGAAATGGCACTAAGAATGGCCCTTTGGTTCCGTTCAAGATCCCTTCTAATAACCCACAGCTGTTTGAAGAGAGCTGGGGGTGGGAGACGCTGGGGGCTGTGCTGAGGGATCTCAGATGCCATTTGAACTGCCTCCTATGCTTTCTTTGGAGAACTACTCTGGTGCACTGTTAGCCACTGTGGTTTATTCCTGGTTTCTGCTCAGTTCCTCACTGTGTATTTTTTCTGTCACTCACATTAAAGAAACTCTTCAGGTGGAGAGAAAGAAGAGAGGTAAGTACATTGTTTCAGAATGACACAGATATACTGTGATAAAGATAAGCACTGAGAAATCCATTAGCTACTGATCTCCCTATTTACATTGCTTCTTAGACTGTTTGACAGACTACTACACTTCTTAATTTATATAGCGCACACAATGAGTGGAACGAGGCCATGGGTATTATTCTTAAATCAAATTAAGGATTTAGCTGGAGCATATATGCCTGAAAAGGCAGCCTACTCTGGCAAAGGTGAGCAGAATAAGGTTAAAGATATTAAGAGTATTTTCAGCTTAATGGAGGTGTAAAAACTTAGACTTGATCACTGCATTATAAAAAATGCATTAGGAGGTATGCAGTAATTCTTCTGTGTAATTTTTAGGTAAGAATAAGACCATAGAAAATATGACTTACCATAGAAGAAAAATATTAAAGACACGTGCATAGACATCACAGTGGAAAAGAAATGGTTATTTCATATTTCTGTACAAAATTAAATGTAAGAAGGAAAAGGCCTAGCTTCTTAGGTAGTCTCTTATTCCACACATAGTGTTACATGCTTAACATGATCATCAATTTCTTTGATCTGTTTGCACAGTGGCATAAAGCTCATTGCTTTAAAGGGCCTAGAACTTCTTCTCAGCCTTCAGATGACACTCATGACATAACTTGACCATATTGTTGCAAGGTACTAACTTAGCTGGATAAGTATTCTTGTGTCTGTGATGTATTTATTGTCAGTTCACCATCGTTTTAAACTGATTTAGCAAACTGCAGCAAAAAAGGCTGTTTCCTTTTTTTTTTGATTAAGCTGTTAAACAATTCATGCAGCAACTTTTTGCGCAGTTTAAAATCCAGCCTGTATTGCAATAGGTGCAATTTCTGCCAGACTAAAATTTCACATTTATACAAGTTCACGCACTTCACTTCATACAAACTAAAAGGCTGCCAGGCAACACACTCCAATATGTTTCAGGGTTGCCTCAGAAGAGATCACTGGAAGAATCCATCCACAGTGTGCTTCCACATTGCCAAAGGACAAACTGCGGCCTACAGCAAATTTTTCGCATTTACTCTAAATTATCATCACAAAGAAACTTGTTTCAAACAGCAGATGAAATGTTTTTACCCCAAATTACCAATTTGAGTTGAACATCGCATTTTCTGATTTCATTTTGATTGTTTTCAGTAAAGGAAAGCAGAACTCCAAAACCATCCAATCTTGCAACAACTTGCTGCAAAATTTAAAAGCAAAGTGTTTCTACAATCAAAACAGCTTTTATTGTACGAATTTAATTTCTATGTATAAATAGATACCTCCTTTTAGCTTTTTAAAATGTATCACTATGAAATGAAGTATTCCATTTAGACATGAGGGAAGTATTTTTTCTGTATATAAAATTGAACGTACAGGAATTCCAGCCTGTCTTAATATTAATCTTTTTCCAATTCAGACAATCAAGAACATATTCAATTATTCATAGGGCTGTGATTCTAACTGTTTGCAATTGTTTCTCATGTTATTTGGAAGAAAGATGTAAAAATCGAACCGCAGAAGAATACAATACAATAGAAAGGACAGCTATTAAAAGGAAAAGGTTAGTGTGATGGAGGAAACAGAATGCTCTATCAGCTGATACACCAGCCCGTGTTACTGGACAGCCTGAGAGAAATCACCTGGCTTATTGAAGAGCCCATTGTCTAACTGACAGACCAAACATGGAGAGATAAGTCATCTGTAAAAGAGGAAAGATCAGACCAAATCCCACATTTTTTCCTCTTGCACTCTCACAATATGTAACCCCTCCATGCACAGACCTCTATCCTGCAACTCCAATACTGGGAGACTCTTTTGGCTGCGATACAAATTAGACTAGTGACCAACATAAATTTGCTTTCAAGCTGATTGAATTTACAGATGAAACAGCTGTATGCAAGCAACAAAGGTGTCCCCATGCACCAGTTTTGAATGGCAAGGATTTTGACTGATGCAGGGCCAGACAGAGAAGTATGTGGGATCTCTTTGGGAAGCTTTTGAGAACAGCACCTCTGGTCCCTGGGTGGGTGGTAGTTAGGAAAGATATCATCAAGAAGTGAGGAGTAGCAGGTCTTCTCTTTTCCTTCTCCCAGTCCTGGTGGGTTTCCACACATGTATCCCAGGTGGTGAAAGAATAAAATATAGCAAAGACGTCAGCCTGACAGGTTGTTGCCACTATCCCCCATCCGAGCAGGGTTTGCAATTTCCATAGGGCTTTCTGTCCATTTGAGATTGCTCTGACTCCAGCTACAGTCTGCTGTGATTTTCATCCTGAAATGCTCTTCCCCAGGGGAAAACAGAGACTGGGGCTACCCTACATGAGATCACTCTTTAAAAAAGGAGTAGTGGAGCAGGGCCAGGACCTAGCTGCTTACGTAATACTGACTAAGGTAGTGTACATTTATACTTTCTTTCAATTATGACATAAAGAAAAGTCATGGAAAAATTAAGAAGAAACAATAGCATGACATTTTCTAATCACATATTTTTCCCACTTTTTCAGAAGACAGTGTCCATCTGTTTTAGCATCTGCTCAGTGTAGTTCAAAATTCTCCTAAAACCAACAAACAAGAGAAATGGCTTCACTGCCTTCAAAACGTCAAGATCTAAGAATTTCTTGGGGGAAAAAAGTTGCACATATTGTCATTACAGTTGCAAAAAGTGTCTCTGACCCCTGTTCTCTGCCCATTTAAATAGAGTATACAATCTCCATTTATTTCAGCAAGTTTGAGAAAGGTATTTGACTGAAAATTTTAATGATTGCAAACACAAATTATTTTTTAAAAGTGCAAAAATTTTACCTGCTGTTAAAGGCACTGATCTGTTGTTGTCCTTTCTTCTGAGCCCTCACAGCAAAAATGAGGGATCAGACTATGTCTGAAGTATCACTTATCACATGAAACTTTTGATAGATGGCTTTTTAAGTAATAAAACAATGTACAAAGGTTTTGTTTCCACACATCTCACTATCCAATTGGAGAACATGGGAGAAAACCTGAAAAAACCGGCTAAAACCATCAAAATGTAAAATTTTCCCATAATTTCTATTGAAACTTCATGGAGGGTATGATTTGAATCACATTTTTACCCACACATTTGCTCCTTTTGCAGGTTCAGTGGTGCAGAGCACTTCACAAAAGTAATCTGGTATCAGAATTCATAAAATAATTCAAGCTGGAAGGGGCCATTGGAGTTAATTCAGCAGTTTTGCCTCAATTATCAACTCACAGGATACGGTCATAAAAGAATTTTATCTTGGTGATCGTAATCTGAGAGTGTACTGGATATATGTCTGCCTGGCATGTGAACACTTCTGCTGAGAGTTAAATTTATAAATCCACCTTTTTCTTCACACAAAGTTTAGTCTGTTTTGTCAGATTGAATTTATACTTACGTCTTGATATGACAAAAAGTGATGCCACAATCTTCAGTTCAGTCAAAGGAGAAGTGGAAAAGAATGCACTGAAAAAAATTTACTCTAGTTTTGGATGTCATTTTTTACTTTTTCAGACTGTTCAACTATGTACTGACTTCTAGGAAGTTTTATAATTATTGCATCCTATAGTCCATAGTCTTGTGCTGACCCTTCTTCTGCCTTGCACATTATTGATTCCAAATGTGAATTTCCAGCTTGTGTTTCTGTTGTTCTGTGTTGTCACACATTGTCTGATATTACCTCCTTAAATGAGGAAGAGTGATGCAGGCACAGCTTTCTGAGAACATCAGCCATTCTGACAGGTACTACTAACATGAAGTAACCTAACTGCAAACTACCAAAGGACCTAGAAGACCTTTTCCCTGTGGAAGCCAGATGAGATGTCCATAAACCAGACAATAATATGTCTACAAAAGACTACTTAGACTCAAAACACACAGCAAACATATATCTAATCAGAATGATCCCCACAGCCATGGTACCTGTTAGAGGAATGAGATGCTGTTCCATTGGCCTTGTTAATCCTGCCCGTTTTACTGAATGCCAGTTGCCCGTGTTGAACACAGACCAGCAACAAAGGCTTTCGTTTTGCTTCTGTTTTTACCACTGGGTAAAAACAAGGTCTGCAGGTAGAGAAAAGATGTTCACCCATCCGTACTGACATCTGCATTAGTAAGCAACGAAATCTGATTTATCTCACATGTTTCTGTTCCTTCATTCCTTTATCCCACAGTCAGAGTTGTTGCTGGTTCCGATCAGCACTTGTACATTTCCATGGAAATTAAAAATTTTAAAGAAAGGGGGTTGGAAATAACAGGAGATGACAGTGACCAGTGACTGATACGTGAACTGTGTTAACAACACAGCTGTCCTACTGACAAATGTCAGGGCGGAGAGTAAAGGAGGGTGAGAAGCATCGCAAGGCCTTAAGAGGAGATGAAATACAGTGAAATAAAATATAGATGACACACATATCAAAACAAATATGTCTAAATGGCTGACCTTATTCAGACAAGGAATGACATTTACATGGAAAAAGCAATGAAATTTAAATTATTACTTTTAAATGGCAGTAATTAAAGAGTGTGAGGCCACAGCAGTTTTCTGCAGAAATAAATAGATATATGATATCATGAGTTAGTGATGGAAAAGCCTCCATTCAGCACATAATTCTCAGCAGATTTTCTTTATTTGAAAGCAGTGTTACAGCGTTATTATCAGAGTGACTAAAATTAAATGAATTAAAATGTCATCTGGAATTAAGTCAATCCTTTTATTATTATTCAGTCTATCAAAGGAATTCTTACATGACAAGGGGAAAAACCCCCCAGCTATCTGATAAAATCAGCATGATCAGTGATTTCAACCTGGAATGTTTATTGTTTTCAGTAAATTGCTTAAAATGAGTTGTATTAAAGCTTCCTACTTATTTATTTTTAGCTCTATGGACAGTTTCATTGAATGAATAGGATTATACTTGCTTTAGAAAGTGTAGAAGAGCTGGTCTATAAGTAGATTTTGGTGAGAAATATTGGTAACAACACTAGAAATTTTAGTGCGGATATAATTACAATTACATTAAATACTTACATACTGTGATACAATAAGTGGGTTTTTTTCTCCTTTTGTCTGAGAAATCCTGTGGAGATTGGACTCCTAATCTGGGTTTCTTTAGAATCAACTTTGTTAATATATTTCCTATGCAGTCGTCAGAAAGGATGAATCCACATATCAGATACATATATCATACATACAGCTTTTTACAAAAGATCCCATTTCTGAATACTGGTGAATATAGAAATATTTCCTTGCCTTTTAACATGTTTGTGGCAGTATAAATTTGAATAAACTGTCTTTGATGGGTCAAATTCTACATTCATGGGAGTAGTTATATTTATTTCCTTGCACCCCCTCCTTAGTTTTATCTAGGCACACTTTCAAAGCCATTGCTGTGAGTTTCTGAAGCTGGCAAAGGGTTTGCATGTGGAGGGAACCCGAGGCAGTGATGTCCTGGGGCTGGTTGCTCCCACGTGACACTGCTGTTGTCCCTGCAGGACACAGAACTCTGCAAGAGCAGTGACAGTGAATTGCTCAGGTGCTTGAACTGATGAAGCGGCTCAAAGCTTTCCCTGTTAGGAAAAGCTCCAAGACTGCTTTTAAATTCAACCACTTGTCTCCAACATGTTTGCCTAAACTTGTAACAGGAAGGAAGGAAAAAAACCAGGGAAAAATGTTTGAATTTTTCCTTACGACTTCTGCTACTAATAAGAATAAATCAGGGAAACTCCAATCAGGATGCCAGTTTTGTTTATCCTGTAGCACTGTGTTGTTCTTTGTAGGATCTGGGAACCGATGCTTCTGTATCCCAAGTATGCAATCCTATATTTTCCATATGGGTAGTTTAGAGAGACCTTATATACAGGAGTAGTATTAGTGGTTTTAAGCCTAAGCGTAGATGAAGTATAATGAACAATCTGTTAAATGTTAATGTAATTTATCCTTTCTTAATTCACAAACATGACATATTGCATGTATTTAGTGTTAATCTCTTTTAGACACTCATTTGTTTTGACCTATGTCCATAATATATTATGTACCTTGAGAAATTTATCTTGTCATTTTGAAACAAGATTACAATTAATATGACACACATGAGTTTAAATTACTACTCCAACTAGAGATGTGTGAGTAATGAATTAGCCACAGTCTTGAACTGTTGGCAGACAATTTAAATTGCCTGACTCTGATGCACGATCTGGAATCTCTAAATATGTACACGGTCTCAAGTCAACATGTTTTTTAGATCAGTGACTGAGCAGTACTCTTTAAACACTTTTTTTCTAAGGGAAAATAGCTAAATAAAAGTTAGCTTGGGACTGTATAGTCAGATCTCTGACTGCAAACAATTCTTCCACAGATTTGTTTTGTCACACCACATTTGGTTTGCAATTGTAAGGTCAAGCCTAAAAAGTTAAGTGGTTGCCTATAGGAAGCAGGACTGTAATTGTGATATCATTAGAAATACTGAATTGTGGATAATACTTTATATTTGTACTTGTCACTTGTCTGGTTTTTGACAAGAGGAGGCAGTTTTGATGGGCTTCCCGTGGTCCTTGTGTTTTTTATCCTGTTATCCAATTTTCTGCTGCACTGCTTTCCTTCTGTCACACTGACTGCTAGCCAGCTTTGCGTCCTTTACTGGAAGGGCATACAAAGCTTTTCACTATAGTGGACAGAAATAAAAGGAGACGCAATAGCAGGGATGAATTTTGATAAGTACCTTATGTCCCCTGTCCAGGCTAAGTCATACATGATCTATATATCACCTGAAGGTCTTTCAAATCTTCTAGAAAAAATAACAATTATGGAATATGTGTAGGTATATGTAATTTTTAAAATAAATCCTGAAAAGAGAGGAAACAATTTACGATTTTAAGGGCTCTTGGTGTATGACAGGTAAATATTTAAGTTTAGTGCCCCAGTATTCTTTGAAAATGAAAAAAATGAACAGACCATACATCAACTACTCCATAAACCACAGTCAAAGTCCTAGCATATAGGTAAGTTAATACTACCCCAAAAACTCTACCTTTCACACAGCTTATAATATCCAATAATCTTTGGATACGAGTTTCCACTAACTTTCCCTTTTTTTTTGGAATTAGAGTTTGGCATGAAAAAGACTGAATGTATTCAAGGTTTATACTCTGTACACTTTTACATGCTGATTTAATCTGCTCTAGGTATATCTTATGCAAAACTGATTCAGTCTCTGTTAATAGTCACGTTTGCTCCTATTCTTTGAAAGCAAGTGTAACCACTGTGAGGAGTTTGAATTACTGGATGAATCCCCAGCTTTTTGTTATACTCGGTGTTAGATTTATCTGTCTGTTTTAAAACCCCGTGTCCATAAATTTCAGGACACAAGCATAACAATGCAGGCAAGGGTCTATATAGCATACAGCAATAGCATAACATCAAGGCTATGTCCGAACTGGCAAACCTAGGAGTACTTTGGGATTCTACACCCAGGTTCTTGCTGCATTTGGACTCCATCCTCCAAAAGTTAGAAGATGTTTGTGACAGCTAACCTGCCTCTCACCATGCCCCGACTTCTTTGCCAGGGATCTGCAAAGCAGAAGAGAGGGAAGTGCCAGTCCCAGTCTGGACCATCAGGAGCCTAGAACCGATGGCCCCAAGCTCAGGAGAGCTATGTCTCATTGTGTATGTGCCTAGTACCCTACTCTAGGTCTTCAAACAGCTCTCAGCTACTTTGCTTCCCTTCTTCCTTTTTGCATAGCTGAAGTAGAAATGCTCTTGTTAATAGCTGTTACTACCTCATTTGCCATAGACTGCCAATAACGTGGCTCCTGGCATGGTTGAGAAAGAAGACATTAGATGGGAAGAAAAAGTGTTCTGTAAGCTGTCAGAGGCATAATTGCATTACTGAAAGAAAGTACATCTCCAAGGTCTGGCTGAGTGGGGTTTTGAGCAACCTGGTCTAATGGAAGGTGTCCCTGCCCATGGCAGGAGTCTTTGGGACTAGATCATCTTTTAAAGTCTCTTCCAACCCAAACCATTCCAGCATTCTCTGGTTCTGTGATCTAATATGGTCCCATGATCATTGACAACTTTAGGAAACATCATTCTCCTTATTTGTTACATTTTCAGCACAGGGAATTTTTGTGTTATGTAGAACATTTTTTGTAGATCTTATCTATTTTGCTTGCTAGACTCAATACCAGTGTCTACTATAAATGAAGAAATAATTGCCTCAGATATCTGTGAAAATTTGCTAGCAAAATTTTTTAGGGAATGAGGCAGTCTCCCATCTGAATGCTTATTAGTCACTTTTAAAACTATTTTTAATAAAGTTATAAGTCATGAGATTCTAGATAATCCCCCTACTTTACTCATGCACTGGACTATGATTTAGTAGATCTCTTTTTATAACTTTTTTGTAAGGTTTTTTTTTATGCCATATGGGGTGTAGGATGTAGCTGGAACAGATTGGTGTTCATTAATCAGTAATTTGCACTTCATAAAGAGCAGAATTAGTATTAAAAGTAACAAATTCTCTAACATTCTTGGTCAGGGACAGCAAGCAATTACAAACATAATGATTGCTGTCCCTACAGGGTTTCTTCCACAGCCACCTCCTTCATTCCCACAGAATAGTGAGTGCTTGCAGTTTTATGTTTGGAAATAAGTGACTGCAACAATCGCACTGGGTTATTAAGAAGCAAAGGTGATACAGCCACAAACTGAGTCTCACACTGAGCAAATCTGGGATGAGACCACAGGAGTTACGTGATATCATAAGAAACCTGACCACATAAAAGAAAGTTAAAGGTACTAAGCTTTGAAGAGTCATGAAAAAGGAAATCAGATCAGTGTAATGCTCAAATGTTTGGTAGGTCAGAGAGGAAGAAACATTTCTGTAATGAAATTCATAGGATTTTTACTGTCTGTAACCAGCTCTAAGATGTACAACCCAATACATTAGTAGGATGTGTGTGTGTGTATATATATATATAAAGTATTTTTGTATATATATATATATATATATAGTATTATATATATATATATATATATATACTTTTCTGGTCTTATTTTACACTACCAACTATCTTAAGAAATCCTATTTTTCCTTTGAACTCTTTAGGCTTAATAAATGGATGACACATCGTAGCTATTATGCCTAGGATCACAATCAGCAGAGCAGGAACTAAGGAGCCCTCTGTAAGGCATGAAAGATGCCCAGGAAGTGCCTTCAGGTACAAAAGAAGTCTCTGAATTCCTAATTACTTATGTGATTATGTCTTTTGGATTGGATTTATTTTTACATTTAATACAACAGGAGCTTATTGACATAAACAGGTCAATAATGATAGTAGTGGTACGTATCTCTGCTACTTTTATTCTGTTCTCTCTTACATACTTACATGTGGTTTTTTCACACAGGAAACTAGTACTTTTTAGAAAATGTATTTATTTACTTATTAGCCCAGATGTACTTGTGTAAGTGTGTGTGTGTGTTTATACTGCTGTGTGTTCTTGTGCTTATGTGGAATATCACAAACCAAACCACTGAAAAACCTGGAGAAGTTTAACTTATTGTTCTTGTTCTTAGTCTGCTGCAGAAAATACAGCCATGTCCACCAAAGAGTTCTTAAATTTTCCCATTCTAGTACAGACTAGATGGATATAAATCAAAACATAGGCAACTCAAAAAGCTATTCCATTCAAAAGTTTACCTGAATTTAGATTGTATTTTTCTGTTTTAATGTTTCTTGTTTTCAGGGAGTTTTTATAAGCTCCCACGGTTTAGTGCTGATGAGTCAAACATGACTGTGATGCGACTCTGAACTTCATGGATTCTCATTCATACTGAAACTCCCGATGTCTTGTGGTTTTGGTGTCCCAGTAGAATGATGCAAAGTACTGAATGTTATCACCTATAACGTAAAATAAAGTGTTATGTATCTGGATTTGAACAACCTGCTACAGAAAGAATGTGGTTGGGTTTTCTTGGTTTGGTTTGGTTTGGTTTGGTTTGGTTTGGTCGTTTTTTTTGACCCAGTAACTCTAGCCTTGTAACTTCAGTAGCTTTATAACTCTGAGCTCTCTGGACCAACCATAGAAAAAAAGTCTCAAGTTTCCTTAGGAATAAATGATTGCCAGAGACAATTCCTCTTCTAAGCAACAATTAGGGCATTAGCTGAACAAAGAGCTTCATCTGGCAATTAGTATTCCTGTGGTGAACAGGGACAGAATTAGTCAGAGATAGAAGAGGCTCAGGATGCAAGAGCTGAAGCAAAAGTCTCGGTGTGCAATCTTTCTGATGCACCAATGCCTTTTTGCCTCCCAGTTTGAGAATCTCTTGCATTTATTTTTCACAATAGTTTAATACTCTTGTGTTGAAAGAATACATTATGGTTCAAACATTCATCTCTGCTTCAAAAGATAGGCAACAGCTACTGGAAACAGCAGGGCTCTCTGCTGTGTTTTTAGTCCTGAGGCTGATCAATAAAACCCAGTGACACAAGGGAGGAAGGGGTAACACACTCACACACTGCTCAGCCCCAGGAATGCAGAAAGGATGAATAGAAAGCTAAATGTTTCTTTAAGGAATGAGACCCAAGGACAGATGGCACTCTGTATTCATGGAAGGCTCCCACATGGTGCAAAGAATTAGGGCCTGCAGGGCCTCATAAAAATAGCAGAATCACCTATACTCAAAATCTTCAGCCTGATTCACTCTCAGCTACATTGCTGTAAGATAGTAGGAGTAAAGGAATTAAAGTCATTGGATTAATGCAGTGTAACGCTGTCCTTAGAGCTGAACCTCACACCCACTGTGTGAAATGCTTGTCCAAAGGGCTTGTAGTGACTGTGTCATGAATAAACCAGCCAAAAAATCTACAACTCCATCTTTAACCATGATGAACCAGATCACAGATTCTATATGAGGCCATGATACCCCTGTTGAGGTGGAAATAATCCAGAAATCCAGTTTACTGGAGCATCTGGAGTTCTCACAGGGATTGGAGTTTGGTCTTGTATTAGCCATTTCTAAACCACCATCTCTATAATTCTTTACTTTAGTTCAGAAGTAGCATGAAGTCAGGAGAAAGGAAAAAAAAAAGGAAAGCCTCTTTTTTCTGTCTAGTAATATCCAGATGCCTAAAGCACCCATAAGAAGAACATAAGCTGGTATCATGCTCAGCCTTCTAAGCTACAAATCAGAAGAATAAAGTTCCAAATATTCCAGAAGTTCAGAATACTGGAACAGATTAAAATATTGTTGCTGAAGTGACTTGGCTAATTCCAGGGATAAGCACCTTAAATGGAAACAAGCAGAATTTATCTGCTGGACATTTGTAGTGGATATAAATAATGCATGCCTCATACAGACAAACATTTGTATTAATTTTGGGCAATTAAATCTTTCCACAGTTTCTACATTGCTAAATTCACTTGTGCTACCTACATGAGTGCTAAAACAGATCTAAGAAGAAAATAAAATAATCTCTTGATTCAGTACAAAGGCACAGCTTGTGTCCTTGATGTTCTCTAGTAGATCACTTGGCAAATGTCATTTCTTCAGAATTAATGTGCTGTGGGTGTGCTAGTTCTGGATTCTCCCAATAATGAGAAAAACTAGTTATGTCAGTATTGTGTTTGCTGATGTTTTAAAATGAACTTCTGGCTGATTTTCTGATCCCATGGAAATTCTGTTAAAAGGACACAATGGTAAACTTAAAGTAATTTGGGGAGACAAAACCTCTTCATTTAACTGCTGCACACCCAGATGTGCCAGACTGCACTGGACGCAGCAGACTGGGGAGAAGAGAGATGTAACTGCCTCTAGCCCACACAGGCCCTAGGCTTAGTATATGTTCCTGTCTGAAGAGTCTCCTTTTCTTGAGTTTTTACTGAGGAAAAACAAATTAAAGGAGACTCTATTTGTCCCATGCCCTTCATGTCTTCCTGTCTCAGTCTTCTCAACCATGAGTGAATTTTGTTGTGGCTTTCTGCTAATGGGGGCTCTTCACTCTGGGATGCCCCTTGAGCTGTGCTCCATGAGGCTGTGGACCAGGGAGGGCTTTCAGAAGTCACAACTTGATGTAAATCCACCAAGACCAAATTCCTGGTAGAAAGGGTTGATGATGAGGTCCTAACTGTGAGAAATATTTGTGTTTGAAACAGAACTGACTTTGGAGGGAAAGAAATATCATCATGAGAGTCAGGGCCCAACATAAGTCTTATTGGATATGTAATGGTTGGAGCTGGGATAGAATTAGAGATGGAGGAAGAAGATATGTTTGTTATCTGAATAGCAGTGGTATTGTTGTTCTTTATGAATAACAGCGTGTGTTTCAATTACCGTGTCAAACAGAGGTGGTGTTCTCCCTGTAGAGCTCCAGAGCATTTTATGCACAAGGTCTCTTCCTGCCTGGCCCTGTATTAGCCCTGAGAAAACTGCCCTCGCAGAGCCAGGGGACCCCTGACAGCCTACTGAGACAGCCTGCAGAGCCCCAGTGCCACTATTGACTGCAGCTGTTGCTGTTTGGAAGGACACTTAAGTATACATTATTTACCAGACTGATTTTCCACAGGTGCTACAGTTTCCTAGGTGGATGCTAGGTTGTTCATTTAATGGAAACGCATCTAAGAGCAACATAATTTGTAGGAGGTCAGACTGGTCTGGTCCTAGATGCATAGCTTAAGTACATGATCTAAGACAGTTCAGTGAGGACAGATTAAGCATTGAAAAATTTGGAGATCATAGAAGTGATGATCTTACAAATATACGTGCTTATTAGGCACTATAGAGGCAGAACATAAACTAAGTTGGAGTAATTAAACAAGAGGAAGGCGAAGGGGTGAAAGAAAACACCATCTGCTAACTCTCGATCAGTCACTTATAAGCAAACTGGAATATAATGAAGGCCATTGCATTCTGATCATGAATAGATCCGTCTGCTTGGCTTGTGTTATTCTTCCTCAAAAATAGTGCATATGTTTTGTAACAGTTTGGTAAACACATGAAAGAGAGAGGAAAAAGAAAGCTGAAAAGTCTCTGCTGAACTGTATGAGATGAAGCAAGTTGGATGCTTCATGGCATTTTTAAGATATTTATTTTACAGACACTCTTAGCACTTACAATATCAATAGCTTGGTTTGAAGGTGAGAGCTTGATTATGCAGTCAGCAGTTTCACATTGCCATAAAATCATTGTATTTGACAGAGAGAATCCAGATCAACACTGCTTCATGATCTGACATTCTCAGTTATTCATAGCAATCAACCGATGCACTGATTCTGTTAGCTGACTGCTAAATGTAGGATACTCATGGAATTTCCTCTAGGGTTGAAATAGCAATTGTTTTTAAGTCTGTGGATTTTTCAACATGAATGATGACTTTCTAGGCTATTAATATAGAAGAGTGACATAAGATGTCATAGCCACCTGTTGTGTTAACTACCAGCAGCCAATAATATATGTTAACACAAGGTAAATATTCTTTAATTTGTATATACATATATATATACCTTTACATATGTGTATATATATACATTCAATGAAAGAATAATTTGATTAGATGTAAATAATTCAATTATTGCAAAAGGTAAAATTCATTGCAGCATTGTCATGGACATTTAAATCCTGCTCAGGAAGCACTTAAGCACATGAATGACCTTATATGAGAAGGAACATGCCACAATACACAGGAAAATAATATGTAAAATACTTTTGTATTTAAGTCTTTTTTTGATAGTCATTATATTGAGACATGCAATTCCTGATACAATCTTTTTAGGACACTTTCCACCACACGTGTGGTAAAGATTCAGTCCTAGTGACATTAGTTCAGCTTAATTATGAAATCAAGAAAGAGTTTGGGGAATCTCTGCAGAAGCTGTGAGGTTGGTCACTGTTAATAATATTTAAAATTCAGTATCCCCATTTGAATGGAATTTTTCAAAAAGACAGCTCATCACTTGTTCATTTAAAACGGGAATACTTTTGGAAGTTGATTTTGCTGTCCATTTAAGCTGTGCCTCTTCTGATGTCAGGATATGGTATCATGAATAGCAGTTTGGGATCTGTGTCAGATTGCTTATTGTTTCTTTGGCTTTGAAGTTACCAGCAATCAAGTCTGTGCTTAGGAAGACCATGGAAGCACTCCTTCGCAAGGAAGGCAAACTGCTTCACCTGTGGAAGGCACAGCTACACCTGCCAACACAATGGAGCTGTACAGTATGCAGGTGACAAACTGCACCTAAAATGCTTCTGGGGAAATGACCAGCCTGTCCCACCCCAAACAGACATATTTTCCTGCCCAGAATTCTTGGGGAAAGGCAGTGTGTTCCTTAAAAGCAGCATTGAGCAAAATAAAACTAAGAGGACATCCATTTTATTTTAAAATCATGTTCCTGATGCCATTAATTTTACTTTCACTGGTTACAACAAGGAAGCACCACATTTTGGCTGAGAGAAGGAAACAGTGCACTTACACTAGGCATTAATTAGGACTTCAACATACTTGAAACTAATTTTAAGAAGTATTTATATACGTACTATGTTTTTCCGCTTGCAAATGCTCTCTGGCCTAATTTCAGTTAATGAACTTAAATTGTGAAAAGTAAACTGAGGATACACAGTCAATTGTGCTTGAGATATGCTAGTAATATTCTCTAGAGAGTCAGTATGTTTGCATCTTCTCCAGCTCTTAGCATATTTTTAAAGGTATTTTCCCAGAGATTATAAAGTTGTTTCAGTGCAGTTGAAATTGGTTTTAAGACAGTTCAGGCTGGAGGACTAGAGTACAATGCTTTGATTGACAGTATTTCAGCCCAGCAAACAAGGATAGCTCAAGCTCACACATGAAGCAGAAACATACACACCTCTCGGCATACTCATGTAAGATTTGGAGACTCTGGGATAGAGAAAAGAAAAGCTCTCTCCAGATTCCTTAAAGGAATGTTTTTTTCTAGGAGCTAATTCTTGTTACTGAGGGAAAGTGAATTGCTCCCTCTACACTCACAGTAACCCACCTATGACCGGGTAACTTTTTTGCACTGATGGGGCTCCCTGAGGACTTTTCCCACAGTACCATGCTTATTTGCCTTGCAACCTCCACAAAAATAAATAGAAACCACTATGTGGCTGTTTAAATGTGAGTCTTGAGGAACTGCTTTCTGATCTCCGCAGTACAATAAGGGAATGTCAGTGCTGGAGGATGATAAATGTGCAGAGGCTGAGTTTCCCTCATTTTAGCATAAAACCTGTTTTTTCCCCTTGTACTTAACTTGTATCACATAATTGTCAGGGACAAATGGATGCTGTGGGAGCCACTTCCACAGGTAAACTCTTGACTATCTTACAACTTAATACAGAAAATGCATCTTTGCTGTGATTTTGTTGTCTCAATGGAGTTATTTAGGTTTAGCTGAACACTGTATTGAATTATCTCTTGCAAAATAACCCCCCTGCTTGTTTATCTGACATCCAAAAACTTGAAAAGTTTACTTGCTGTCTAATGTCATAGTCAATTACTTTTTAAAAGACAATTTTACCAGCTGGCACCTGGCTAACTGACCGTAGATGCCCTCTCCTTGGAGGCAGCCTCCCCAGGTCAGCTCTGAAGTTCAGGGTTGGGGAGCATATACATCTTATCTGCTCAAAATAAATAGATGACACCAGATAAGAAATAATCTGATTTACCTGGTGATTTACAGAAAGGCTGTGATAGGAAGTTTGTATCCGCTGTTATTTAATGACTAAATTTTTATGAAGATCCCATTCCTATTAAAATTTGAAAAGCCAGGAGGGAGAAGTATATTTAGCATCGAGAAACACATTATTCCTTGCATGTGATTTCAAAGTAGAGCAAACATGGGCCCTGTCACACATTTATTACAAGGAGAAAAAGAGAGGAATATTTCAGGATAGTGAGATGGGATACTATGGTGAGAGTAAAAACCGGCCTCCCTCTGTATATTTAAAAATTCAAGAATGTTACAGAAGCTGAAAAGGAATTAATTGGCTGGGTGTGGTTTAACTGAACAGGAAGATGAGGCAGCAGATGTGAGACTCCCAGATATAAAAAAACCACATTCCTTTGGAGCGGAGTAACATTAAGTGCCACTGTTTCTGGTTTAAACAGAAATGCACAAGAGACTTCACAGCCATGTATTCATTCTTTCATTGACAATAATGGTACGACTACACATTACATACTGAGTTTATTCTTCATTTGTTTAAATTTTCTGTTTTACTGTAAGGAAATTTTGTGCTGGAAGCCCTGGTGGGACTCCTGAGAAAAATGTATTAATAATCTGCCACCAAATTAAAACAAGGCCTGGGATGATGTTTTGATGTTGTTTCTTTGAGTCCTTATCCTCCCCTAATTTTGTCCTTTTGTATTGAATCCTGTTTGATTTTCTTTGCACTAGGATCTAGAAACATTTATATGAAATAGATTTTCTTCTCAAAAAAAAACAAACTGTTTGAAGAGCAACTATTGCTGCTTGTAGAAAAATGGAAAAAAAACATAGTTCTTCTTTCCTAACTTCTAGGAAAATCGTACAGACTATTAAGACTATGCAATATTTTGGAGAAACATTAACATTAATTAATATTTCTCCAGTATATAATTGATACAGTGGCCAGCAATAGGCACTCACACACGTGTGCTGCCAGGAAATAAACACCTATTCTCCTTTCTATTCTAATAGGGAGGATAGGGTTAACTATTCTGAAGTAATCAAATACTCTGAATATAGACTACTCAGAAGACAAACCAACGTGGTTCTGAGATTGCAAAATAGAGGGGTGGGATGTATTTGCTGCCTCTTAAGAACATTTATTGTATGTACTGGGCCTGAATGTCAGCAGCAATATAATATCTCAATTTAAAAAATGATCCTTCCTCATTAAAAAAAAAAAAAAAGAAAAAGAGCTAGGCTGCTGACGCAGGAGGACTCCTGTGCTATCACAAACAGCTAGTTTGTTTTGCTTTGATTGTGTTCCTTTCCAACTTACCATTTAAGAATTTAAATAAATCTAGAAAGTGAATCCCCACTATGAAGCAGACACATAAAAAAGAATTTAAAAAATAATGAACAGAAGAGTAGAAGCATTTTTAACAAAAGGTTGTATGCAGAAAGGTGAAAAGGAAGCAAATTGTGGTACGTTAAGGTGAAGATATGGTAATGACAAGATGTATCAATGGGAAAGTGAAAGTTGTATAAACTTAAGTTTCCATGACCTGTCTTTGATTTGAGTCAGAAATAGTACATGTGCTGTCACCTTCGCAGCTGCCCAGGGAAGGGTTTTGCACACTCCACTGTCCTTCCCATAAGGGACGTCTCATGAGCAAAGATGTTCAGCAGAGCCAGAAATTATATGGAACAGTTATATCACTGAGGAACAGTGTGGTTCCACACACTGTTCTTGAAAAACCCATGCACGTCTTTCCAAAATAAAAGACCACAAATCACCCCATGCAAGCAGGAACCATGAAACTTCAGTTCTGGTATGGGTTTTTGTTTGTTTGCTCATGTTTTTCCTGTTTATGGGATCCTATGACCCAGATCTGTAACTTCTAGAAGGCTCCCTTGAAATGCATCTCAGAAATGTTGTGGACAACCCTAGTTTTAGGTGTGAATGTCTTTGGCGACTTGCAGACTGGGTTAACTTCAGTGGCAAGTGATGATAGTGTACAATAATGGGATGAAATTAAATTTGGGAGTGAAAACTCTCATTAAAAACAGTGGGAATCACATGGATCCTGCAAGGCTATTCAAGAAATATGTAGAATTTCAAACTATTCCCACCTCTCCAAACATGGTAATTTTGAGGCCTGTGCCAAGCTATTTCAGACGCTACACAGTTCAAGAACAAATGTTTACACAGGAACATTTGGAAAGATAAAATCCAAGTAACATGAATATGTAAACCACATGAATGCCTTTCTACTCTGTTTAAAATCACATATTCTGAATGAGAGTGTTCACACTTTGGGATTTAAGGTAACACAACTGACTTCAAATTCCACCTTCAGATGAATCTTTTTGTGTGAAAACAAGCCATGAATTATAACTGATACATGAAAGGCTGCCTTTTGACTCACTTGGCTGTTTGCCTGAAAGCCTGAAAGCAGATGAAAAGGTGCTATAATTAATGAGTTAAAAAGTATCCTGCCTATTTTTAGAAATAGATAAGATTTACTCCTCCTGGTATTACAGATTCAACTTTTCTTTCACTGTATTGATGGTTTGCAAAGTCGTTCTAATGCTCTGTGTCACAGACTATTTTTTAAACAGAATTTGCTTTTAAAAATTATTTTGGCTAGCTGCCTGAATGTACTTAAATATCAGAAGAGGATATTTCCAGAAAGCATGCACTGCTATTTAATTATTTCATAACTCTAACATGTAATCATTTTACAAGCCAACTTCATCTCCAATCAGCTTACAGAGAAATAGGAGAATTCACTGAAAATAGCAACACTGTTCATCTTGCATGAGAGACTGTGGTTGAATGGGGTGACCTGCTGTGATCTCTAAACTCAGGGGAATACGCACTCCTAACAGGATAGGTAACCAAACCCTGACCTGTTCATGAAGTCTGGAAACTTTTGAAATACATTGTGATTTAATTAATACTTTGTATCATAAGGATGTGCATTTTAATGAAGTGGGATTGCAGTAAAGTGTTCAGTTTTAAAAAAAAGAGCTAGGTGAATAGAATTTACATTGCTTTACTCATAGCTTGCACGTACTACCAGTAGTCATATTGGGTACTTTATGCCTTAAGAAATCAGGCAACTTATTTTAAGAATTCCTCTTCATCATTCGTATCTTTAATATGCCATAACACACTGTAGAGTTCTTCTTTTATAGGACTCCCACGTAGTCACAGGAGAAAAAGAGTCAGACACACATAGCATGAAAATCAGTCTGCACTGTTCTGTGGCATAGAGAATTACACTGCTCCTTAGTAGAACTGCATCTCAGGCAATATTTCTGAGGGAGCTTTGTCATATCATTAAAACAAGAGTGATATTATAGAATTATTTCAAATTTCAGTGTGTATTCTTCCATCTGGTAAATCACTAAATCAAGTGTGAAGTATTTGTACATGAAAAAGATGTGATCTCGCAGTTGATGGTCAAGAGACTGTTCCCTGATGATGTTCTTGGCATCTCGGCCTTATACTAACAAAAGGACAAAAGGTAAAAACTTGCATTTACTATTATCATTTTTTTAGGAAATTGAGACTAAATGGCAAGATTCATTATTGAAAAATGTATTTAAAAGTAAATATCAATTGCCATGATTAGGGACACAATTTTAGAAGATAAAAAAAATATCTATAAAGTTATTCAAATCAGATACTAAATGCTCCACTTCTTTGTAAGTTTATTGTTCCAGTTTGAAGTGCCATTGTAGGGGACAACAATGCACAAAAATGGACTGATTCTTTTTATTATAAGTGGACAGAGAGATTGTCATCTGTAACACGTTATTTGGTGTCACCTAAGCTCCAAGAGCAGACTGTCTATTCTCACCCAAGTCAAGAACTACAGACTTTGAGCTGGGCTCTTTTAAATAGTTTCCCTAAACTTTTAATGAGAATCTTGGATCAGATTATTATTATTATTATTATTATTATTATTATTATTATTGTCACCACCTGCCTTATCAAAAGAAGCAATGGATTATATGAAGCGAGTTTGGATGGTCCCTGTTTTTCAGTGGATCTCTGCAGGTTCTGAAAGCTTGAGTCCAAACTGCAAGTTCTACGGTCCCTCCCAGGGTTCAGATGGTCAAGATTTATTTGTAACAAAGTAACTTCAAGGGATACCAACTAAATCAATATTTTCGTGTTTATTTTTGTCTTTCATTTCCCCAAGCATAAGTTTATATCATGATAATTACAGATAAATATTTTCCCTGCAGTATCCGCTTGACAATACTTGGTCTTTACTTCGTTTCAGCTTTTCACTTTTTTATAATGAGATGCTTCTTATGATTTTTTTTAAACTTTTTTTTTTTTATATCAACAAAAGCAGCAGAAGTATTTAAAAACAGAGCAATATCTGACTGCAACAAAACCCCAGAAGGTTTATAAATTGTTAACAGTATTGCAAATGCCTGGGAAAAAGCCTTCTTTTGAAGCCCCTAGTCCTAGGGCCTTCTTGTAAGTGCAAATAGAAGTGTTAACTTTGGTGGAAGTTGATCAAGCACACTGGCTGCCACAAGGTTTGCCTCAGTAAAGGGATAGGCAGACCTTTTTAAAAGGGATTTCACAGGGTGAAAAGAAGGAAGTAAATTCCATGAAAATATAAAGAAAAATACTTCAAGAAATATGCTACTAAAAATCTCATGTGTGAAAGAGGATGTCAAAATTTCAGACTTTGCATATGAATTATAAAATTATATAATGTAAATTTCATCATCTTATGAGCAATGATAAGGATGCCACACAATTACTGGCTGGAATATTTACTTCTCCCAAAGCACCTGCAGCTGCAGTTTGCAGATACCTCCCTTTAAGGCGCTCTGTGAACTTGTGCTGAACTTTGTGCTCTTTCCTTCTTTGGCCTGGAAAGAGACTGTTCTGTTCATTGGAAAATTTTCTAAGTAAAATAAACCTCATTTACATTTAAGGGTTTCATGTCACCCAAAATCAGACTGAATCTCTGTTTTGTCATAAGTTTATGTTCACACTTCTCAAAAAATACTGTAGTGTTAGTGGCAGCACAAATAATTGCTCTAGTTCTTAAAATTTCTTGTTGTGCATGAAATTTCAGTAAAACTGTCTTTACAATAGACTTTTGGTTAAAAAACAATAACTTGCATATAAAATACACAATGCATAATTTTAATTGTAGGCACTGCCAAAGCACAGAGAAGAGAAGCAGATTTTAGGCCGTGCAAAAGCCACAGAGTGGCTGTTAGAGTGACTGTTTCTGTTAAACACAACTGTAAGCAATCATTGAAGTCAGCTGGTAGCTGTATGAACAGTTTACATTTATCCATAAGATAAATCCATAATGTACCCTTGACAAGAATAAAATAATATGTTTAACATCAATACATAACCATGTTTAGGTTCACATGAATGAGACTTTCTTTGTTTCCATCAGTAGAAACAGAAACAGACCTTAATTTTCTTCAATCAGAATATATAAACAAGAAATGTTAACATTAGTCTAGGAGGTAAATCTAGTAAAGAAAAAAGTAATCAAGAAAATTTTAAATTAAGCTTCTGCCTAAAATAGATCCCTGTGAGAAAAGAGCCAGCTAAACATCCTTTTTTTTCAACTGACCCCCAGAGGGACTTCCATCAAAATCCTTGCTGGACATAACTTAGTACATGGGAACTTCCCCATGAGTTATTTCTGTGATGACAATAAGAAAAACTTGTGAATGTTTCTGGACACGTGCTAATTCAAGTCAATAATAAAATTATTATTTTTTGAGCTGTTATTTGTTATCATCTGTGAATTTTCTTTGTATCATTCTGAATAGAGCTCAGAGTGAAAGAGCTGACTAAAGGAATGTTCTTTGATCAAACTGGTATTTTCTTTTTTCTGTATTTCAATTTAATCTTCTGTCTGTTTGAGAAAACTTCTCTGTGGTATATAGGTGACTGTCATCTTAAAACACAGAATATAATAGTTATTGATGAGTCACATGGTTATAGAATAGAAGCAGAAATTAAATGTAAAAAAAAATGACAGAAAGCAGTCCCAAGAAAACATTAGATTAATTTTATTTCATGAAATCTGTCTGCTTCTTCAGGAGATGATTTCACTTTGGATACCAGGGAAGGTTGGACTGGGCAGTATCTTTTGGAACAGTGTTGCCTGTTAATATAAGTGTTGGAATAAACATATAAACGTATAACTATAATTAGTAGTCCAATTTGAAGGGCTACAGAGTCTTTTGATTTTTTCCAGTTATTATCACAACCTCTGCGTTTTTCTTTCAAGTGTATGTTAATGCATTATGAAAGATGTAAAGTCATGGCCTATATCACTTTGTACCTTCGTTTGTCCTGTTTTATAGTACTTATCTACAGTACATGGGATAAAGCCAGTCAGACACTGGAGAAAAATAGAGATTTGATGAGTTCATTCTGTAGTATTAAATCAGGAGATGGGAAATTGCATCTTGTGCCCTTTTATTCATTTAATCCCTGTAAAATTCAGTTCCGTACTTAGTGGAGTATTTGTTTGTTTTCTGAAGGACCCTGTGGGAGAATCCATCCATCATCCAAACCCATGTATGATACAACCTGGATAGACACGAGCTGGATTCACCAGAAGATTTGCCAGCAATGCAATAAAATATACTGACACTTCTTCACATACAGTTGCCATGTCCTGTTTGTTTTGCCTCTATAATTTACCTTCGGGGAAAAGTAATATGCGGTAAACCTGTTGCAGGTGGTAATAAATTAGTAAATGCAGAACTGATTCAGAGTGGCTGTGTCCGCCCATCTCTAGCACAGATGTTCTGCTGAAGATTTAGAGACTGTTTTGCAGCCTCTCAGTCTCTGAGGTGAATTAGTTGCATGCTTATACAAAACTGGAAACAGTCCTTCTCTCTTGCAAGAACTCCCAGTGTAAGTGCACACAGCACCCTTGCTGCCTGATTTTTAGTTGTTAACACCCCACAGTCTGAGAACAAATGCTCTAGAACATCCTGAAAGCTTTACTGTGACATTTGGGAGTCACCAACAAAAGAGCAAATTTGCTTTGGGGACTGCTCTGGGTCTACATGTTCTGTGCTTCCCAGAGCACCTGTACAGCTCTAGATAGATGCAATATATCATCCCTGTAGGTGCAGAAGAGTTTCTCTCTTGGTTTATTTTGTTTTTTGTAGGTCATAGTTCTATTCCCTTATACAACAGAGCTAGGTAATCCATGCCAGACTGGGAGGAGAACAACTTCTGTTCATAGCTGAGCCAGTTCACAAACTGTCACAGAAAGGATTTCTTTTACCTCAGTTTTTTGTAGCATGACATGCTTTGATAGTCCATGAGGGCTGTTTTTTATTGAGCTGTGTCCTGCTCCTGTTGCCTTGCTTGATAGACATCACAAGAAATGAATGAACGCAATGCGTTACGCATCAGTGTGCACTCCTGGATGCTTTGATGGTGAAAAGAGCCTGACTCCTCATTTCACATCAGCTGTAGGAATGCCTGGGTTTCACTTTTTCACTTCAATGAACACACAGAATATCTAAAGTGCCTTTTAAAATGCCAAGAGATAAAGAATATATCACAGTGCTTGGATAACTGCCATTGCTGAGGACGTGGGTTCTATTTGAGTCTAAGCTGTTCTAGCTTTACTCTTGGCTATCTGAGTCTGTTACCTCCTGCCTGATACTTGTCTGCAGCACACACAGCACGTACAGATGTAAAATGGTACTAGTAATTAAAAAGCTGTTACATGTTTCCTCTTCCTTAATAGTTTGCTATTCTGCTGTGTCTTACAAATGTTGTCACATACCCACTGACTCTTTTTAAGCAATTATATTCTCTATTAGATGTAAGGTGCTAATACCTCTTCTATGCTGGAATGGTCTGTCAAGTCAAAGAGAGTTCAATTCCAAGTGAACCTCTGATTTTACAGTCTTTATGTTGGTGCTTACCCACAGTGCATCCGTACAATGAGAAGGAAGCAGCTTCCAGTACAAGGACATTTCTGAGGTACAGCTGGCAAAGATAAGCATATGAGAGGTAGCTGGCTGTAGCTTGTAGCTTCTGCTGAATCGTGAAGGCAGTGGGAGCTGAGACCCTTCATCTTGCAAAGATGACTTTTCAGTGTGCTCTTGGAGTGCGAATCAAACAGCTCTCATGTCCTGAACACCAAAATGTCTTGCCCTATATGATGTAGTGTACTGATGCTAAAGTTGCACATAACTTAATGCAGTGCACAGCTACAGATTCACAGCTGAACAGACCTGCAAAGAGTCATATTATTGTGCACAAAGGAAACTGTATGATATGAATATAATCTGACACAACTGACAAAACCTGGCAGTATGTATCAAGGTAATCATGCAGAGAGCAAGTATAAGAAAATGGGCTTTGGTCGTTTAGTAATTTTCCAAAATACTGCATAAAAGACTATTTCTGACCTTTTGCCCAGTTCCCTGAAAGTGATAGAAAAATCTTCTCTGATTTCATGGGTTGTTGGATCAGGCCCAGAGACTGCAGTAGAGTAGCAATTTAGTCTGAAGGGCACTGTCAAAACCATGCGGAGGCAGTGGGTTAGGACAGACGGAGAGATCCAGAATGGAGCTGAGACTCATAGGGAGAATTATTAACGTGAATCTTGCAAAGGCCCTTCTCCACTGTGCATACCTCTGTTTAGCAAGATCAATCACTCCACATCCAATCTCACTTCCACATCAAAACCCCCTGTCCAAGACTAGGAAGATAGTAATAATAAATAATTAGCATTTACATCACACGTTTCATCTTCAAAGCATCTTACAAACATTCACTAATTAATCCTCACAACAGTCTTGTGAATTAGGGGTTTTCAGCATTCATTAAAGACTCAAAAAAATCTACAAAGTAAAAAAAAAAGGCAGCAAACTCCCCCTCCCCTGACTATATGGGTGTTTACTCAAAATGTGGTGTGCCTTGGGAACACTTCTGTACCAGTAGTTCTTACATTCTCTGAAAAGTAAATACATAGAGTAACCTCATTAATGAAACATAAGGTAAAATAAACCCTATTAAGTCTTTGTAATCATAAAAATATTAAATACATTAAATTTGAAACAATTATACAACTACTTAATCTTTTTTTTTTCAAAAATGCAGACCTTGGAACCACATAAGCACACAGGATGTGTACCTTTAAGTGCTGAATAGTTTTATGCTTGTGCAGTGCCAGTTAAAAACATGAATGATATGAGGTATCTTGGGTTTTTTCCCTAGAAACAGGGAACTATCAGTTCAGATAATGGGATGTGATTGGGGCTGAGAATCCATAGAAAACACTGTTTTCACTTTCCTTGGGGCTTGAGTGGACAAGAGTTAGAAGTGGGTAAGAGAGGCTGTTTGTTCTGTATAAAGGAGGCTTCTCCAGCTACCAAACATAGCTATGCTGTGAGTGTAGACTCCTGATTAAGACCAGCAGGGCTGAGGAGGGCAAAAATAGTACATCTACTTTTGGGACTGCCTGATTTCCGCAGCAACCCTGGCAAACTGGCTTCATCTTCACCCATCAAGTATTGTCTCATTGTTCTGAGAGGCCTAAGTAGATAAATTACTTTGTATTTTCTTTACCATTTCAATATTGTTTCTAATGAGACTATTGCAAGACCACATATTTGAAGTGAAAGGTGCCAGTGGGTGCTTGTCTTCAATGTCTCATTTCCTTCTCTGAGTGCTAATGGCAAAGACAGCTCACATACCCCATAACTGGTACAGTTCTGCCTTTCAGGACTCGACAGATTACAGACAAATCAGTGTTTACTCCTGGAAGGATGCAGTATTTAGCAGTCCTGGAAATGTTGTCCCATCTGCCATGGTGCAGTCCTCTGGGATGTCCTGTCCTGCAGCCCCACGTGTGCTCAGGGAGCAAAATCAGGCCAGGGGTTGTTCAGCAGAAACTTCGGACTTAGTGGTAAGGACATGTGATGAATCCCCAACATTTTGCAACTCAAGATCATAAAGCTCATTTCCAAAAGTTCTCCTGTAGAACAGATTACTATAATTGTACCTATGATCACAATTCTCAAAGCTGATAAGCCTCACGGTTTCATTCCTAAGTCCTTCCCACTTCAGAATTACATGGAAACATGATTTATTTATTCTTAATTAGAAACAGTAAAACTATTCCAGTTTCACTGGAGAATAGCTGCATTCATCCTCAAACACCAAGTAGAAACTGACACCTTTTTGGTAAACTCGGTCTACGAAGTTTCAAAATCTGGAAAGTGCATGTGGTTTAGCAACTAATTCTAATAATTTTACAAGTTCAGTGAATTTTTTCCCAGCCCATGGATTTTCTCTCAAAAAAAAATCATGTCTCCATTTTGTCAAAAATGTGGATTATTTTTCATTTTATAATTTTTTTCAAGTAAAGCAAATTGGACAGTTTGTATTCAGCAGCAGGACTCATTTTGAACAACGTGTAGGTAATGGAGCAAAAGATGTATAAGGTAAAAACATGTGCTGAACATATGTACTCCTCTGATGCATGCCAAACTTAATTAAAAATCAGACCCTAATTTGCTGTGGGACCTAGACAGCATACCAGTTTGTCCAGATGTTTATAAATGAGAAAAATATATTCTCCATTGTAAGTCCACATTTGCAGACTCTGGGAAACTATTGTCCAAGTGGTTTGCACTCTCAGTTCCTTAAATACAAACATTCACATTGTTGAAGATATCGTTTATAAATCCTAAATACAATTGAGGCCCCCTGAGGATTGCTCAATTTATATTAAAGAGACTCAATGTAAAGCCATGTATAGAAGTCTTAATAAAACCCTCTGAGAATAGAGGTCCTTAGGCTATTCAACAGGAGTTTTTCAGCCTTTCTTCTGAAGTACAAGGCAAGCCATAAATTCAGATTATCCAATACTATTTTTGTATACAGCATGAAAAATAGAGAAAAACCACCTTTTTCTAATATTTAAATTTTTGTACAGTGTCTTGATATAGGGTACCTGTTGCAGGCAATTATTTCAGCTCACAAGTTTAGTAACGGTCCTTTATTTTAGCACTGTAACACAGGCAGCAGCTAGAGAACTTTGAAATCCAGTATATTGCTATATTTACTCATTAAATGCAATTCTGATTCTGAAATTTAATTAATAGCCTTCGTGCCATAGAAGAATTGAATTACAGTTATAAAAAAAAGTTAAAACACCACACAAAGAACCACCAAGTCCCAAAACATATTTAAAATACCTGTTTTCACCATTTGCAGTCTACTCAAGAAAAGAAATTACCTGCAAAAATTACCTAGGGAATTATTTATGTAGCAATTTAATCAAGTCATGTTTTAAGAGAACTACTTACAGAATATGAAAAAAAATCTTTTCTACGACTTGAGTTGTTTTCCTTAACGTAACTTTTTTTTTTAAATACTGTTAGCTTTTGATATAATCACAACAAAGGTGGGGCTTATAACTAGTAACGTTCACTGAATGCAGTGGAAAATGTAAAATTCCTGACCACTGTGTGAAACACTGACAAAATCTGATGCAGTCTTTTGCATCTTTTGGGCACCTCCACTGTCAAACAGAAAAATAAGTATCCCTGTATCAGCTTTAACTGGCAAAGTTCTGTACTTGTTAACGCAACGAATTCAATACTTAACAATTCGAAATATTTTATTAATTATGCATCACATTTTTAATACGGTCTTTGCTACAAAGCTAGTTTCTATTTAAGAATGTTTAAAGTAGCCAATTCTTGCCCCTCCCTTTGCTTAACATTTATCTCTTTATATTGTGAACAATATCAAAGTACTGAAGTTAAAAAAAGGCCTAAGTGATGGCTCAAAATTAGAGTCATGTATCCCATTAGCAGCAGAGAGTTCCTAACTTGAAACCAAGGTCTTGGAAAGATGAGAGACAGCTAATGCTGAGACCCCTGCTCCCCACGTGGTTCAACTAGTTCCACTCTTCCCTTGGGCTTTCCACCACTTCATATTCAGCCCTCTGCTTTGCCTTTTACTGAGGTTGTGAGCTCCTTAAAAATGTCTCTATTGTTACACTTTTGTTAACACTCTGCAGAAAGGCATACCCTTTCTTGGTTGTCTTCTGGGCAAGGAAATAAAATATGTAATTGGTCCTGCATTTCTAGGGAAAGAACTCTTGATGGAAAGGAATTTCTCTGTGTCCCTTTTTGACTGTGAGAAACATCACAGAAAAACTCTGCACCAAGTCACAGATTTTTTTATCATTGCATTAATATCATGAAAACACAATAGATTTTACCTTGCTAAGAATATTGTAAGCCAGAAGCAGCACTGACTCAAGCAACACTGACAATAATAAAATGTGCTGGAAGTTCTCAGGGTATTAAATAACTTGGTAATTTCTCAATATATCGGAATACTTTTTTCTACATACATTGTTATGGAATCTTGCATGTAAAAGGATTAATTCACTAATTGTTTTTCTTCACACAGCTACTATTAAAAAACATGCTTTTAATATTTTTCCTGTTATTTTAACCATTATTCAACGCTTTACAATGGTGGAATTCTATGGTCTATTGTGCCATTTCCCGGTGGACCAAAAATGCCACCGCCATTTCTTATCTTGTCTTCAGGACTAACTGAAAATTGCTTCTGCTGGTCTATGTGTGTAGTAGAGCTGGGTGGAGATTCAGCTCAAAAGAGCATGACAGAAGAAACAAACTCCTGTCTTAAAGCTTTTCCTAACACTTGTCTGTGCAGTGCAAGCAAAAGAGGAAAATAAAATAATTTTTTAAAAAGCAGGAAAAACTCTCCCAAGGCCACCTGATCCTCTCGCCTGACATTTAATAACTTGCACCAAAGGGACATCACTGCTTCTATTTCATCCTCTGTTAATCGGTTACTTTTCCTTCATTTATAAATGAATCAAGGAAAGGCAAATCTTGCTTTGCACATTTGCAACTGTTGAAAAAGCCCCATTTTGACGTGCAGTGCTCACACTGCAATATTGGCATCGGTATCAAGAGGACTCTCCACTGTCAATGGGTAGCACCTTGGAATTTCTCCTCAGGTTTAATGAGAGCAGAACCCTGCTTGCTGTGTCTCACCGTTTTCATGTGATGCTACGAGGTGATTGTTAGCAATTTAAGAATTGTTTCTTGAGACTTTACAAAATATTAAATAGAAACAGAAAAATAAATAGCACATTTGGGAAAAATAAGATTATAAAAATAGGTTTGAAACAGTTATGATCTGGTTCATTATTAACATTTCTTCTATGTTTTCATGCTATACATCTTATTAGGTATTATTCATTGCTCAGAGTTTTAGGTGTAAGTATCATAAGCTTAATGAGAAGCAGTATTTTTCTTTACATTGTAATTATCCTGACAATGACTCTGAAGAGCAGTTAAGAGAAGCATGGACAAGGAGAATGTCCTGTCCTCTAAAGCTGGGAAGTAGGTTCCCAACACATGAGGAGCTCAGGCCACACAATCAGCCAGTGTTGATGACTGTGGATTAATACCTACTTCTGATTCCAGTGTAATTAATGACTATTTGAAGTGGTTTTAATGACAAGTCAGAACTGCAGTGTACAGATCTAACTATCTGTAAAATCTGCAAACAATATATATATGAACTTAGAGGTTTGAATCAATTGATCAGTCAAAGAATATATGCTAAAGCCAAGACATATCTCAGAATGTAAATAGTTCATGAATGTATTTGTACATCAGTGATAATCTGAGGATCTTAAATACTGAAATGTCAACACAAAGTGTTAAATGTTGAGACAGAAACACTTATTAGTTAGCTTGCTTTCACCTAGAATCATTGCTATTAGTGGCAAACCATGTTATTTGTTAAATTTTTTTTCTGCCCTTTTGATTCCCTAGGGGGAAGATGACAATTCATTGGTATTCCCTGGTATTGACTGATTTTTAATATTTGTAGTCAAAAGAATAATTTGCACAAGAGAGCAAGACTTATCTCTCCCAAACGTTCAGTATTCTGTCAAGTGGTGTAATTGCTGTCAAATCATGGTGTCACCTGTCTGTCTCGCCAAATTAACCGGTAAATAATAAATCTGCAAACACCAGCAGGGTAACAGTCTTGACTCGTATTCAGGTAATTGCACACATACTAATTTTCACTTGCATGTTCCTTGTTGTAAATATACAGCACAGATATATAATCTGCAGGAACAAGGGAAAGGCAATATGCCTAGGCAGATACCATTCAGACACTTCAAACTGTGGTTAGTATTTTTGTCTGGCTAATGGAAAAGCTGCCAGCACATAAGTTCCTGTGACTGCAAAACCCCAGGAAGTGAGGTTCTCTTACACCATTTGAAGGGGCAGCACAGGAGGATCCAAGGATGGGGATTCACAGCCAAGAAGGTGTATTTTGGACAAAGTGACAGTCATGCCTTCTACCATTACCATAGTGAGAAAACAGCTTGGTGTAAATCTTTAGCTGAAGCAGCAGAAGGACAGATAATTCCCCTGGGGAAACAGAGCAGAATATAATCCCAGAAACACTGGAGAGGCAAAATTTAGCTAGCTCTCATTTAACCCTTCGATAATCCATCATTTAAGAGAGAGATTTTAGATCATGATGTATTAGGGATCTGAGCTTTATTTCTCAAATTAAGGTCTTCTTTCATTGTAAGATCTAAATAGGTTAAACTGTCTCACTTTCTGTATTAGTTAAAAGTGTTAAAGTCTTCAACACTACTTCTACAGCTGACTTATGAGAAAGTCAAATTTCTATGCAGGTCCTTACCCAGAAGTTTTTGTAAAGGAATGTTAGTGAAGCTATGAGCTATACTTATCATTGTAAGACAACTTCCTCATGTCTTTTAGGGCTGCAAAGAACCACCTGTCTGCCCATGGCAGGATGCCAGAAACCAACCTCATGATTTACGCCCACCAGCTTCCTATGAACTGTGGGAGTGTAACTTTAACCACCATCTTCTTGCACAAAAGATCCTGAGAACCAATTTTTTTTTTCTTCCCCCAGAAGAGCACATTGAATGAAATATTAAACATACTTCCTGCCTCCACATTCTCAGAGCCTGACAGGGATAGGATTTTTTAGGAAAACAACAACTACTTTTCATGCAACTTGAGAAATGCTAGCTGAGTCAAAAATTTCTGTGCTGCAGTAAGAGTCTGACTATATATAGCTAGATCTGTAAAAGTAGTTAGACACTTAATTCTCAGTAGCATTAGAGCAATTAGGCATCTGAAGATTCAAAATTTGGCTGTTTTGCTATAGTTAGTCTTAATGCCCAGTTCCAGAGCTGAAATAGTAAACTGCTACCCTGGACATTTTAAGGATCTATCTCTACTGGAGGGTTTGTTTATGAAATGTTGTTTGCATTAGGAAATAATTCAATTTATACATAGTTATAAACCCACATGGAAGAATTTGTGAAGCATTATAGTATTTAGTAAGTAAAAAAACCCAAAACTGTAAATAGTTTCTTTGGAAGAAATTTTTTTTTTAAAAATGTAAATAGTACAGTAAACCATTGTCACTACCAGACTATCACCCACTTATTAATAGATGCTTCTCAAAATCGCAAATGTTTATAAATATAGGTAAGAGCAATGCATAGGCTAGCTTGGATGCTAGGGATAGACTTTCTTTTCAGATTTTGGGCTGTGTCTGAGTGACCACATAGGACCACTCACAGCTAATGCCAAAGAATCCTTCCTTTATTCCCTGCTCAGCTTCTAGGGGGAAATCTTTTCCCATGGGTACAGAAGGGGTCAATATTTTGTCTCCTGGTTCACAAGATAAAAGCTCACTCACAAGTCTCTAAAATAATTTCCTCTAGAAAGAATCCAGATGGCAGATTGACCTATTTATGTGGTGTTCTGTATAACTCTCTGAAGACTTACAACCAATTCTTTTGCATTCTTCTCTGTGCAGTTCACTCTTTCAAGGAGATGCACAAGCTGGATACAAAGAAATGTATGGATCACAGGAGCACGGCTTTGCAATGCTCTTCCTGGCTGTCTGCAGCCCTAATGCTCTTCTGTGGTTAGAATAACACTTAGCAAATACAAGTAGTTGTCTTAAAATTAGAAAGAGTGAAGGAACTGCCTGTGAACAACGATTCTGCTTTTTAACTATATCTAGTAAAACGTGCTGCTTTTTAACACTGGGAGATCCTGGAGATGTGCTAGATTTTGCTTCCCAGATCAAATTTTGCAAAACTACATTCTCATACTACTCATTATGGAACAAAATAAGGACACTTGCTCACTTGAAAAGTCATTGTATGCTCTCTTATTTGTGGCCGAAAAGCTATTGCAAAAAATAAAATGCACAGGAACCGTTCTTAGCAGACACTAAGTTACACAGACCCTATTCATTGCAAGCAGATTCAACATGCAGGATATTTTAAAACATCTGCAGTTGTCCTACACATTTTTCAACAGTTTACAGTATGGCATTTTATCTGCTTTTATCTCCTCTGATTTTCCACTCAGAATATTTCCTTAGCTCATTTTAGTCCCAGTCCCATTTGTTTTCAGTACTAGGTCAGAGTCAGATTGTGTTTCATTCAGTGCCTGTGCACAAACTCAGCAGCACTGCTAAGCACAAGCTCCCATCTTAATACATCAACTGGTTCCAGCTGGCTCTCGCTGGGGACCCTTGGAGGAGCACGCTGCCTACAGGAGCTGCGGGCTGATTGTGCTGCAGCTCTCCCTGATACACTGCAGCTGTTGTTTTGCAGAGCATGGCTCAGCGAGGCTGCTCCTCAGCCTCAGGAGGGAAAAATACCCTCAGCTCTTCCTGCAGGCACCATAGCAATTCTGCACTTCTCTTACCTGGCAGCTGATAATGCAGAAACTCCCAGCTCTTCCTAGTATCAGCTAGGCTAGCTGCTATAACAGGGAGAGAGTGCTGCATCACTTAGGTTACTAAAATGAGTCTCATTAGCTAACTAGATAAACTGGGCTGTGACATTTCAATTCAGTAAGGATTTAAATGCTTATATGCTCTTAACCTATCATACATTCTTTTCTCTCCCACCCCTCATTTCTATGCAGGTCAATGTTTAAAGATATATATAACAGCCATATTTGATATCTATCTTTTTCCTGTTCTCATTACTATCTGTAATAATAGAGAGCTATTTCATCCAGCCCAAGATGGCTTGGAAGGCTTTGTTTTCTGAGTGTAGATTAGTTTTCTTCCTATAGTTATTGTTCTACTAGGTAAAAGGATCTCACAGGAGAAGATCAGATGTGAAGAAGCTCATGGTTATTTCTTTGCTGACAGTGGGATTTGGTGGGGGGAAAGAGGGGTGGACATGGGAAGAATGATCTCTGTTGAGTATATCTTATCACAACTGGGTTTCACCAGTAAGACACAAAATCATTATGCCAAAAGTAACATGATGATGGAAGATGGGGATGTCTGTCACATCCTACAACCTGATATCTTCTTTAATGTGTTTTTGGCCAGCTGTCGCAGTTGCACCTCACATGGCAACTCTGGTGTGCATTATCTCACTCTCCCTCTCATTCACTTCTATCCACAAACTGCACCTTCAGGTGACAGAAAGGCTGTTTCTTTGTTTCCATCAGCAACAAAGCTTTTTGTCATGTAGCTGTTCCCTATGTTTTCTCCACAGGGCAATTCTCCCTAGATTCTGATCATGGTCCAAGATGTTCAACTCAAATATGCAAACCAAGGAGGGCATTTTAGGGTGTTAGTTTTTCTCACTGATGGTTTCCTACCTCTGTTTTAGCAGGTGTCTTTTTGTTTTCCCAAGAAAAAAGACCAGGTTTGGTACACTGTAATACAAATTAACAGTTTAGTAAAGGATAGTGCCAGGTTATAATAGTGCTTCATTGTTGAGAAAATTTTAGTAAATTCATGCTGATGATTCCCATGGGCAAGGGAAAGACAAGCATGTAACAAGAGTTCAGAGACTGTATAAAAAACTGCTCTTTTTTTCAATTATTAAAATCATGGGGGCAGAGGGGAAAAGGGGAGAGAGAAAGAGAGAATAATATGGTAAAAACGGATGTTCCTGGTATTAGTCAGACCTCATGCTTCCTTTTCTCGTTTGTATTTTGTGATCACAGCATTAGGTCTTCTTTAAGTTACACGGATTTGTTATGAAGGTCAGGTCATATATTATCATTGTAAACAGCTGTGCTTGAACAACTGCTGGTGTTTATAACTAATGGATATGTTATTATAGTAAGATACGTACTTAAAATATAACTGCAGTATTTTTTCTTTAAAAGCACATATCCAGTGCTAGGGATCTAATTCTGTACCTTTAGTTCAAAGTAAATCTTTGCTATTTCAAAGATCAAGCACTTAATACTCACAAACTGCCTTTCAAAATATTAGTTTGAGGAGTCAAGTAAATGGTTTTCTGCGATTCACAGACTCTAATACAAGTCTAAGTGTTTAGAAAGCCCTATTATCTGATACAATCAAGCAAGCAGCTTTTTTGCTTATCTGCTTTTGTTAAAATTCTCCACAGTAAGTTTTTTCTAACATTCTCTAGCTGCAGTAGGGAGAGAACCACCTGTAACAAGCCATCTCATCAGCAATGAACAACTCCTACAACAGTTTTAATGTACAGGGTCCTTGTAATATTTTATGTCTTGCAAGTGTAAGGACTCTGTTTCCACAAGGCTGCATGTTTAAAAACATTTTCTGTAGTCTGTAAATCACAGGTAGAAATCTCAGCTTCTGTTACAAAGCTGCATTTAATGATACACTGATGATGTCTTTGAGGTAATGCACACTTGATAAACATGTTAAGTGTAGCTGAAAATGGGAGAGATCACTTTATAAAGCACTGTGCAAGATCCATCCGTCTGCAGATAGTAATTGGAATATACCACTACAACATACAGTATTTAAAAGAGCATGCTGATTTGAAAACAGAAATTATTTGATCAGATTCAGGTGTCCCAAAATGGTCCTTGACTGCTGCACTGAGCTGCTACAGTGTAGCACAGTGAACAGCCCTGCTTTGTAAAATGCTTTCGGCTTGCAATCAGTAAGGTAGAAAGTACAACCTGAAAGTACAGGGAAGTAAACTTACTTGTAAATGTCTTAGTGAAACTTGAACTCATGTCTCAATTCTAATACTCCATTTTGCACTGAAATAATCAGCAAGTCCCACATCAAAACGTTAGGCCTTCTCCAAGCTGAAGAAATGCTAGGGCAATTATTCACAAATGTTTGCGTGAATTCTAAATTGCTTTTCTATTCAAAAGTGTTCACACCCCTTTTGGTGATTAATCCATGAACATTTGTGCTAATGGACATCTGCCCACACAAATGTTTGGCTTTTCACTAAGTGACAAGTTATTTTATTTGCAAATAAGGTATTGGTGCCCCAGTAGGGCACTCACCATCATCCAGTCATAGAGTAGGAACAGTGCCATGTGATTTAGCTTACTAATCTTATATAAAGAGTTGTGAATAGGCAAAGATATAGTGGAATTAACAGTTGAGGAATACCACATGAGTAGAAATGTGCTGTGGATAAGTGTGTGGCACTCCGAACGAAAAAAAAAAACCAACAAAAAAACCCCCAACAACAACTAAAAATAAAACCACCACCAACCAAAAGAACCCCTGAAACAAATTGAAAAACCCAACTCAAAACTTAAGCTGTTGTGAAAATAGGAAAAGGGCTGCTTTCAAAATGACAGCATTGGTCAGTATGCCAGTCCAGGGGCACAGGAAATGAGCTGATATCCCACTCTCAGATATTTTACAGCCTTTGCACACAAGAAAGATTTTAAGGAAAAATTTGAAAAGAGGCATTGGTTGACAGATATCTCAAAAAGCTTTCAATCTTGAAAGCTAAATAATGCTACAGGTAGCAAGAAACTAGTGATTGCATATGCATCTGCGGGAAAATACCAAGTTGAAATCCTTTTCTCATTCTGTTTGAGACAAATGCATGCTCTCTCTAATCCATGGAAAATGACCCTGTCTAGCAGAAGTTTTAGTTTCAATGACTCAACATCTTTGGAGAAAAGTGTATTTTTTTAATCAAGGCTTCATCACAAAATTTTTCAGCTGCAACTCTGAGCTTATTGGTAATTCTGTAAGCATATCCAACAAATAATAGCTTTAAAACTTAAAATTTTCAGTGGCCAGCTGTCAAGTAGTAATTCTTTTTTTCCTGAGACACATCAGATCTCTGCAAATTTGCATGCTTAAACAGTTGCATGCTTAAACAGATAATCTAGTACCATTTAATTTCCTTCTTGACTGATTTCAGATGTCAGGAGAGGTCAGGCCTAATCAGTGTTTGGATAGGCAAATTCCCAAAAACTTGACACAGAGCAGGTTGTGGTGATTCAGCATACTGGACTCACACCCTGTGGCTGCTTCTCAACAAGGGCTGGTAGGTAGAAGTTTCCATTTCAAGAGCTTGACAGCTTGTAGTCTCCACTGTTCCTACAGTGCTGTTTGTTATAAACATGATATTAGCTGTCCTACTTTAATCAAACTTCCACTGAGAAATAACAGCAGGCCTAATTCTGCCCATGTTGAAATAGTCAAACTGATTTTAGTGGAAGCAGAATGAAATTATAAACCATTATACACCGAACAGTTCCTGCATAATTTCAGTTTTGTAGCTAATCTTTGCTTTTTGTCCTTTGTCGCTGGGTTGTGTTATGTCCCTTCAAACAGCTCCCCTCTTCTACCCTAGAGGTAATTGTGTAATAGATGAAGTTGTCTCTCTGCCATATCCAGCCTATGACACACACTCATCTTTGCTTGAGGAGTTCTAGGCTTGTATCACCATCACTCCTTCTATTGTGGGCACAGTGTCCTTCCAGTCTGCAGCAGCACTTTTAGCTCAGTTTCAGTTGTGAAAGAAAAGAAACATAAACAGAAGCTCGGAAAAAGCAAAGATGTAATTACCATTCAACCTGCCTGAACATGTCAGCAACATTTACAATATTCTATTCAGTGTATTTAGCAATGAAGTCGCTGGACTGTTTTGCTTATTCTCACTTCACCTTTGTGAAGCTACCTGGATCACGTCTCTCTCATTTAGGTATGTTTAACATCCACTAATGGCTAATATTAAAGTGTAACAGGCAACCCTTCATTCTGCTCTTGTGTTGTGGTGCTATCTACAACAGGGGCTGGACAAGCAGTTTTCTCACTCTCCCTTTTTTGCCAACCCTCCCTTTGGTGGCTGTTCTTTGTAATCAGTTTCTTTTTCTTCCTGCCCATAAACCCAGTATTGTGCAATGTGCAATGAGGAACAAGGGTGGCACAGACTGCTCCTGTGTGCCCCCTGCCACTCCAATTCTCTTGTTCATTAAAAGCTCCCATTGACTTTAAATCAGCTCTACAGGGCTTTGTGTTGACAGAAATTTGCCCAGAGATAATTTGGCTGAATTTTGTCTCCAGACTTCAAAGAATCTTGCACTTGTACATGTAGTTCAGACAGAATTATTGATAAAGTTGAGTCGAATTAACAAACAGTGCTGCTGGGGCCACAGCTATAAATTCTGAACCTGTAATGTGTCATGGATATTGGTGTTTATATCTGGTTTTACAACTCCTCAAATCCTTAGGAAACCAAGTCATACATATATTGTTTGTTACCAACTTTCTGCCCGTTTTGGGATTTCAAATTTTACAAGGAGTTTTTTGTGTGCATTTTTCCTACAGGTACTTCAGCCTGAAGATTTTCATCACAGCCAAAAAAGATAAATTCTAGACATTTAACTTGCAAGAACAAGAATCACCCTTAGATTAAATTATCTTAATTACATATGTACATTATCTATGCAAACTATCTCCATGTTTAAAAGCTGGTCTTTTTTGAAACCAAGTAATTTCCATGCCTGAATTTTAGTTTGTAAGTAGCGATGATCAAATTAGGCTGTATTTTATCTAGCAAAAGATTTTCAGCATTTGAATTAACAACAAATCTGAATGACTAGAGTGGGAATGGGGGAAGGGCAGGATTAAATTGCCTTAAAGATTTCATTTTAAAATGAAAACTTAAGATATTTCAGAAATGGTGAGATGATAGTTGAGCAATCTGAACCTCTGTTGAGAAATTCTTAAATGGGATATGTGTTCACACCAATTCTTTCCTAGGAGAAATTGTTTCCAGAAATCACAGTAGGAAAAAAGATCTACAAACTTGTGCTGAGATCTATTTCTGAATCACTGGACAGGTGATTCCAAGAATAGCACCTAAAAAAGTTTGACATAAGGCTCCTGCTGTGGAGAGGATGGAAGAACAAGCTTCCCGAGCATAAATAGCATGAAACATTTGCTACAGCTGTGGGGAAATAAAGTGGCAGTGGGGGGAGAATCTTCTTGGGGTTAATTGTCACAGAAGATTTTCACTGTAAAGTCTTGCTAGTTAAAAAACTTTAAGAGAATGATTCAATGTAGTAGTCAGACAGACCATTGCACACACTTAGCTTTAAGTCCACAAGACTTCTCCTGTGATGACATTTACATGGTTTACTTAGATACTACCAAGTTTGAAAACTTTGATTTCTGGGCCATTTTTTTCCAAAGCAAATTTTGAAAATAAAAACCTCCAAACAGTATCGCCTGCCAAAAATCCTAAATATTCCCTTCCATCCCATATGTAATAGTAATTTTAATACATTAAAATAGTGAAGCAACCATTAATGAGATATTCTATCATTCACACTTAAATAGCATAGCATATTCAAATGGGTTGACAGCTTGTGGGATAATTCAGAGGCATTTAACTCCAGAGGTTATTTGATTCGTCTGGCTGGAATAGGTAGAATCAACAGCTGGAAACCTGATGGGATGTTACCTCCTTCTTGCTAACTGCTGTATTTTCCCTTCCTGTCTGTGCCTCTTTCACACCACTGGTGCAAACGGACAACTCACCCACAGCCTCAGTGTTCTTACAAGCGGGGGGGTGTTGGGGAGAGTCCCTACATGGACTGTGCAAATAGTGAGACCCCAGACCCTGTCTCCTGCACCAAAGCCTCCAGCAATTATTTGCTTCATGCTGTTTGTGTGTTCGAAGAGTGGAAAACACACATAGCCTTTGGGTGTGAACTCTGCCTGTGGGAGCCTGGCAGACAAAGACAGTGGGATGGGGAAAACCCGACACTCACACATGGATGTAATACAGTCAAATTCTTCATTGCTTCTCCCTAAGACACATATGGTTGGCAGTCCTCTGAGACAGCTCTTGGTTTCCCAAAGCAGGAGTGATATCACTGTTGGTCACTAATAGTTAATCCTGTCAACGCCTGTGAAAGTTGAGTTGCAGGAAGATGAACCCTCCCTCAATGTGCAGTGAATGGTGTTTCACTGAGGTGCTGTAGGTTCATTTTCCCTGTGTAACTCCTGTGTTTTCAGACTGAAGCAGACAGATGACAGCAAACAGTTTGCAAAAGCCAGTCACCTTGCAGCACATCACCACATCTTCCTTGTGTCTGCCACAGCTGCCAGGTAAACCCAAGAGCTCCCCAGTCGAAATCTGCCTTTTATCCTAGGACACTGCATCACTTTGATCCCTCTTTTGTGACCGTAATTGATTTTAAGGGCCAAAAAGTCACCAAGTCACACAAATTAAAAATTTTATCACTACCATCCAAGGAGGAAGGTCTTAAATACCTTCCCTCCTACAAAAAAATAAATTACGAAGCAACCACTATGGCCTGGAGAATAAAGGAAACTTTGTCTCAAAAAAAAAAAAAAAAGAAAAATGATGAAATTATTGTAAAATATTTCTAGGCAGCCAGTTGATGTCTGCAATATATCTCCTTGGAAAACAAATTAACATATTCCCTCCCACACATAATTAAATTCCAGATAAATTCCTATGAGAATAAATTCTCATCAAGGTGAGAAAACAAAATCCAGCCTTAAAGTAGTACAGACTTTGACATTTTGTGGCAGTTTATGTACCTCGTAATGAAGATATAATACAAAAGTGCAGTGAAGAAAAATACACATTGTAATGTTTCAACTGCATAAGACAGAAATCCCACCACACTGATTTCTGTGCCACCTATTTCTTGGGAATTCTGCTCCATTTATTTTAAATCTAATTATTAAAAGACAAAATTGTCCTAAAAAGCTGCTTCAAAAAGGCAACAAAGAGATACAAAGATTATGATACAATACAGGCCATGAAAGCCTAAGCAACTGTTGGTAAGTCCTGATACAAAGGTTGTTTTGGCTTGGCAGGGCACTGAAAACAAAAGGTACTGCGAATACATGTTAAGAAAAGTCTCTTCCAAAATATAAAATACAATAAAAACCAGTGCTTTTATGCACACACAAATCTTAAAACCTTTTTTCCATTTGCTGGTAGTACAGGAATTATCACAGAACTGTTGAGTGGTTAAGACCAAAGGTTTCTACTTTTTGCTATTCAAAGTATATGGCAAAAAATTATTGCCTCATCACCACATTCTCAGTTGCTGGTTTTGTCTATACCATGCAAAGCTCACCGCTCTATGACTTCCTAATTAATGCAAAGAATAAAATCTACCTTTTCACACTGCCAATTTGATAAACTATTTCTGGTTTGGATGGGAAAATAGGAGCTATTCAAACCCCCGCAGAGGAATACAGATATTTCTGACAGTGCAGCATGGTTCTGACAAGAACTAGACAGCCTTAAGTGTGCAGATGATCAGAACTAGAAGCAGTCCCATACAAGCAGTGACCCAGTCAAGGTGGGAACTTGCTGATCTGGGTGATTTAAACCAGCTGCGTCTACGTTGTAGACACAATACATAGGTGCTCTCCTGGCTTAGGGCAGCTCGGTGCACACCATATTCTGCAGAGAATGAATTCAGACTGACGAATATCCTTAAATACCAGCAAAGGAAATTACTCATAAGCTTCCCAGCAACATCACCAAACATGCTGAGCAATCATGCTGCCAGCTGCAGCGACTATCACAGTAAGAGGGAGTGTGATATCCACCCAAACACTGCGTTACAACAGGCACGAGGAGCAGTTCCTTAGCTCACAATCTACTGCAGCTACTGGGCTGGCCTCGTGTGGTGGGATAAATTCGCTGGCCATCGAGGTTAGAGTTTGCCTATTTCTTTCCTGGAATCCTGGCAAGGAGGATCACATCAGAGCTGCTAGGCAGCTGAAATTACAGAAAAAGGGTTTTGAGAGTCAAGAGACTGCGGACTTCTGCAGATCTAATGTGTTTGTGCCTTGAGGCACATGTGAAACACAAGTGTAGAAAGTGGCCGGAATTTCACGTTAAGGCAAAAAATTTGCTGGTAAGCAGCTGTGTGAAGCTGAGTTAGCTGGATTTCTCAGCCACGCAAAGGTGAGATGTCTTACTGGGAAAGAAATAGACAGTGTGAGATGTTCACAGTGGTTGAGGACCACCCACAGTTTTATTTCTGTGTCTAACACTGTGCTGTCACTTTCTCAGTATTTGGGGCCTGCCATGTGCTATAAACTTATCTGATTCTACCTTGCAGCCGTGACGTAAAGGATAATCAAAGCAAACACTCCCAGCTTCTCTTCCTTGCAGGGCAGAGCACGCATGCAGTGATGGTCTCACACTCTGCAGCTGCACGCTGGAAAGCACAGTGCCACCTTTGAAATAGCTTTTTATTTACTATAACTATGAGGTTGAGTTGTGTCCTATGATAGCAGAACGTGTCTCCAGCCTCAGGCCAAGTTTTTTTTAATCTGATTTTTTAATTGCATTTCTGAGTAGGTACAGTGTGTTTCAAGTGCTTTGAATTGAGATCATTGACATTGGCATTGCAAAGACAAATTGGGTAATTCTGTGCTGAGGGAAACCAGGCATTTGGTTCTCACTGAAAAAGGAAAGAAGGGATACTTTTGAAGAAATGGGATTTTTTAACAGTAACATCTAGAGATAGTTTCTGAGGTGAAAACTATGCCTATTATTTTAGTGCTGGACATAACTAATAGACTATTTTTCCTGGACTTAGAAAGGTTTAAAGAAATCATGTGAGCTGAATCCTGCTGAGGTTGTAGTTGATCTACTAACACACTTGTGAGGAAGCACTGTACAAAGTCTGTAGTCTAGCACTCCGAGAGGTCACATACTCCAAAAATTAATCAGTTAATTTAAAGGTCTGCAGCTGTTTAGCAGCTCTTCTCAGTAGTGCTAATTTGTTGTGGCAGGATTAGTTTACACTACCATGGTATTGTAAAGAGCAAGAGTGTAATCTTCCGTTTTCAGGGCAGTTGTGGTAAAGTGAAATTACTCACCCACTGAAACTCAAGGAAGATACACCAGGTTCTGTGTGCATTTGAAGTTTTTCAGTTTTAACAAAGCAGTTTGGGCTTTTGAGTCTGAGCATTATTTAAACTGCTTTTGATTAATATTTTTCTCATGCATTTGAATTCCCTTAACCAATTGTAAGTTGTGCTTAACACTATAAAGATGATATTAATTACAGTAGGTATCCTTTGTATTAGACTGTTACACAGCCATATAGGCTAGGAAGATTTAACAAGGACCTTAAGCATTTACCAGTTGCTAAATGAATAATCTTTCAATTATTAGATTGTTTTAGCCACTTTTCATCATATTGTTTATGCAAACTTATTCACTACTTAAATCGATTAAACAGATGCTTTCCAAAAGTACAATGTGGTACAAAAGTACAAACCCACATTCTGTATAGATCCTTCACCTTGAAAGTCACTTGTAGGAAAACATTCGATGATGTGTAAAACATCTCAGTTCACTTTCTTCTCTCATATTCTCACTAGGGGGAGGTGCATACTTTGTAGAGTTACTTGTTTTGAAAAAGTTTATATTTCATGAAATTGTTTTTCCTTGAGCATTGCAGAAGCAGAACCACAGGTTGGTTTGTTTTGTTGCTATGCATTTCTTGTGATAGCGACAATAAAATGAATGAAATGTGTGCTTGAAGCAGTAAATAAGAGTTTTATACCTGGGGAAGATAATTTCATTTCCAGGTGAATTCCACAGAATTTTTTATTTCAAACCTTACTTTTTCCACAATAAGCAAATTTGCCAGGCATCACTTTCATCTCAGAATTTTAGTGAGAATGTTTTGCGTTTTAATATGTCAAACTACAAAGGCAGAGACTGAATCTAAATCAGATTGAAATGGGAAATTTATGAGATGCTTAAGACTTAAAGACTATTATCTGGTTGCTGTTGTCCAAAAATGGTGGATGAAGGTGTTTCATTCAGTTTGACAACAGTGTAGTTTAAGAAATAGTAATTTTTTTTTATCTACATAGATGAGAACTTGTTCATATGCTGTGAAATTCAACCTGAAGTAGACTTTTTACTGATACTTATGTGAATTTTATGAAAACTCTTACAGTTTCAAGGTGAAGGACGTGGTTAATTCGTGTGATGTTAGGCAAGATTTTGAACCTTTACTCTTTATTCAGCCTGTTCTAATCCTGAGTCTTTTAAAGCTCCCCTGCTGAAGTACCCACTACCTCTGTGAAAGCCAGAGACTGCAAAAAGGGTCAGCATCTCTTCCTTGCCTCTCACATGTCAGTCACTCCACATCAGGTCCTCAGGATGGCCAGCTGGCTATTGACATGCAGTTTTGCTCCACAGCTGATGGGTTTATTTGAGCCAGAAGGGACAGGTAGAAGAGGAATGAGTGAGCAAACTGTAAAATATGAAAATCAAGTTCAGATACATTGTCTTGAATGTGTGATGCAGACTGGCTTGGTTTTCTAATTCTGCAACTCCAGTCCGAGAATTATCTCTTTTAAGGAAAGCTCCACAGAAACCAGGCTATGCAGCTGATTGTGCCAGTGAGTTGGACAAGAGATGCAGTAGATCCTGAGGGCTGTGAGAAGGCATGAGTCTGCCAGCATCTTGGGGCATGGCATAGATGTCTTACAGCTCATTTACCCTGTAGTTGTGGATGATCCTTGCAACATTTTCTTCATCACCTATTTGCTGTAGTTTTTCAGACCGTGTGTATGCTGCCAGAGTTGCAAGCAACTGGAAGCAAATCACGAGCCCCTGACAAAACAGTCTGCCTGTTAACACCACCTTTTGGCTGAGGTGTGGCGTGGTGTTAACCACAGCACGTCTATGACTGGCTAACAGATAAGTTAACAAAGCTTACCTTCCTGTAACCTTACACAAAGAGTGCAAACAGGCAACACGGCTTCCTAGTTCTGGGTGCAGGATGTTAGAAATACTTTTACAGCACAGTATATGGGAGCCAGCTTCACACATACGTGAGCAAAAAAGCAAAACAGACTTTCTTTTGACCTTTGCAGCGCTGCCTCGAGCGCCTTAACAGCAGACTGACCACATTCAAGCGCCTCCATCAGACAAAGCCACACAGATGCCAGCTCTTTAGGAGAGGAAATTGTAGGGCTTATACCTTTCTACCTCTTCTGCAGCAAATATGTAGGGCTTTGACTGGCACATGTTCATACAGAGTAAAAACATCGCTAAATGTGCACAGAACCCCAAAACACTTTACACTGCAGACTACAAACGCCTCCTTCAACACTAAGTGAAAAAGGAGGTTTAACACATTATCTCTCCACTTTTCAGACTAGCTTTTCTTCTTCTAGCATCTTGCCCTTAGTTTGTGCCTAGCTTCAGGCTTTCAACGGAACATAAACTCCGGGTGCTGTAGGAGCTACCAAAGACACTGCCCAACTACTGCCCAAGCCAGTTAGGGGGATCTCACAATTAATGAGGACATTCCTATGTCTGGCTGTAAATTCATGAGCAGACCTGTACCGTGGTCAAGCTGAAATATAATCAAAGGTCTATGAAATGTCACTCTTTGAAGACAGTTGTGAAAGACTGAGCACAGGGTACAAGTTTTCATCCTCTTGGCTTTCAGACCAGCACTAAAAGTTATGCAGTAACTGTTCTGCTTCACTGGGTTATTCAAATCTGTACAAAAGTGGCATATATCAAGTGGCAATAAGATAATCTGGAGGGTTTTAGGCTACTTTGTGTGAGAAATATGCTAATAAATAAAAAATTTTAGTAATTTTAATGAGTTTCATTTTTGCAATGTCACCTCATAATCCATTTAAACAAGGATTAGTAGTGTCATCCAGAAACTCCAGCTTAATGACTCTAGCTAAAAATTAACAGAACAACGTATATCTAATGAAGATATAGGTCTAGTTAATATTTCTGTAGCAGGTGTGTGGGTTTCTTTAGGAAATACGTACAGAGTTTTTGGATGAAAACACTGGATTTTCACACGAAAAGTTTTAATATAAATGACAGGCCCTGGTTGAAATGTTCTTGTGGAGAAGAAAAAGAAAAACCTTGCCTATATGAAAATCAATGTTTTGTCAAAATTTCAATTCCAGCAGTTGCAGCTGCATTTTTCTTTGCTGAAACAAATTAACTCTAGCTAGGAACATTGCTAAGACACTTTCTTATGGTAGTAGAGAAAGAGTTTAACTTTACTCCCAGGCTAGGAAACTCCCATATCAACTTTCCCCAAGAATCAGTTTTAGACAGGGGTTCTTCCTCTCTGTGAGAAGCCATCCACCACTGCCATGTACCAACATACCAAAATATCCACTCACAATAGACAGCAGGCACAGTGGCTGACTCTTACATTTTTCTACTGTAGACTAGTTTTCATTAATCAACTGAAAAATGCAAGGGAGCAGTTACTCAGAAAAGAAGCTCTGCCTTGCAGCTGTGACAGTCTGCCACGATACATTTATCCTGCTCAAGCTCCCAGTCACAATTTCTTTCCCTCCATATGGTATAAATATTTAGTACTTTTGATGTCACTGTTTCAAATGAATTGATTTAGACTATTTAAATATGCAGGTATTCCTTGCCTCTGATGTCTTTTGGAGGAAATAGTATATCTCTACCCATCATCAACACATTGGTTTTTAATGACTAAACAACAATTTATTGATTTTTTTTTATGGTGACTGGAACAATGGCAGCCTTAAACACCAAGTATTTAATAATAGTTATAATATCCTTGTCATTCTCAGCACTATGAGGGCTTACTGGATATTCAACTTCCCTGTTGATGAAAATGAGAATAGCTTTAGGGTTTGATTTGTCTGAAAAAATCTGGTAACCTCACCAAAAGAATGGTGGTGCTGCTCTGAGAACTTTCCTCTGTAAGATTTTCTAGTTTCCAGCACATTTTCAGATTTGCCAGCCTGTGTGAGTCTAGTGATTACCTACACACACTTAAGAAAAACTTTCGTTAGTGTCAGTGAATATGGGAATGTCAAATGAACTATTTGTCTGTAAAAGAGGAAATATTTCACTTGACTCTGACATGGTCAGAATCTGCTTGTTTGCTCCATACTGTTGCTGAGGTAACCTCTAAAAACGATTGATATTTGTAATACTTTTAAGTAACATCCACTGTTGCAACATCATTTTAGTGTCTTTCCAGTCAAGGTTTACTACTGCTTAATGGATTTGCTGCCAAACTGATTCAGGAAGGAAGGGGGATAAATATAAATTTTCTCAAGACAGTTTTATTTCAATCTCGAAAACATCCATACCAAAACATGCAAATGAGCCTTGCCCATGTGGCAAATCTGTTGTGAAGCTCAGTTGAGCTCCTTACAGAGGAATTTTACAGTCAAGAATGTCATCTTTGAAAAAGAAATTCTGTTCCTGAAGTGCCACTTTATTTTATTACACTAGGCATTGCCCTTCTTTCACTGCCCCAGCTAGTTAAGTTATTCTGTCCCTGCTCTTCTTCTGCAGCCCTGCTTGTAAGCTACCGCATGAGGAGGGTGTTAGGAAGAGCCTGCTTACTTTTTCATGCTGTGGCTAACTTCTCTACAAAGAAAAAACTTACCTTCTGTGCTGGTAGTCTATCACTGGGGCCAAGATGAGAGGGAGAAACCTCCTTTGGAAGTCTCTAGGAATGACACTAATGATAGAAAGATTTCTGCCAAAGGGATAAGACTGTAATGCCCTGCGTGGTGGAAGAAGGATTTAAATAAAAGGAAAAGTAACAAAGAAGAACAGGCATGAAGATGGTTAAAAAAAAAAAAAAAAAAACAACACTGAGAAATATTACCATTTAATGTAACATCCAAAATAAAAATTTTCTTTCTTTTCTTCTAAAGCATAATATGCTTTTGCAGACTGCTTTAGAAGTAGTAAAGATACATTCCTACAGAAGTATTTCTGATAAGCAAAAAAAAGAAGAGGAACCAGAGACCTTTCAGAAATGAAACTGCCCAGTGTGAAATCCAGTATGAACTGGATCTCACAGAGAATAGAAAGAAGAGAGTGGAGGTATATATTTGACTTTTTTAAAATTAATATGTACTATATTATTCAGCAAGCATTTTAAAATAAAGAAGGTAAGAGCTGGGAATAAAAATTCAACAAGTGGCATGAAGGCAAGAGTGTTTCTTGCTATATATCCCAGTGCAAGGAGAAGCTGAATACATATGATGTTGTGATAAGGAGGCAGCCCATGCACTTCTCACACACTAAATGTTTTACAGTAAGAATGACACTGAACAGTAAAAACCCGATACTGCACCCTACAGTATAACTGAAAGGAAGAGCAAACATAAGAAGAGGGAAAGGTAGTTTATACTAACATTTTTCTAAAGGAGGAGAACAAAATTCTGCCTTTTGATTTTGATTTTCCATCAACATCAGATTTAAAATTAAGACTCATATGGTTGTGTCCTCATTCTGGCTTTTGATTCAGGTTTTTTTGAGACAGAATTTGGCCCATCCAACCAATGAATAGAAGGTGAAAAAGAGGTTCCCGGTGTTTGCAAATTCATTTGACAGTTCTTCCCACTGACTGAATGAAGCTATTCCCCATGCTTCATGGAATTCACTCTGCAGTCTTGACCCAGGCACAACTTCTGTTAGTTTTAATTGTAGTCTCCTGGTTGTGGGTTGTAGTTCTTAAAATTTTTTTAATGTGTATACTTTTGCATGACAGGATGTGAAGCACAGCTGGATAAAAAAAAATAAACAGTTTTGAAAGTATCATTTGTTTTCACGCTTCAGAGGGCAGCTTCAGCTGGAGTGTTATTGTGCCTGTATATGCAAGCACAATCAACGCTTCTTCTGGTGACCTAATATTATATTGCCTTTTTAAATGTCTTTTAAAATGGTTGATGAAATCATCTTAATTAGATGATTTGCTTTAACATCTGCTGCTGTTTTCGTTTCATTTTCAGTGTTTTCATTTGGTGGAAAGATTTTTCTTTTCCATCTTGCAAAACAACATAATATCTGTGTGCACATATGTAAGTGTAGAGTTTTTTGCATGCATTGTACATGTATTTTTAGTACTCTCTGCTCCTTCAGCTGTGCTTGGGTAACCTGGTAAGCTTCATTTCCTTGTGTCTGCATGATCATGATGCACAGCATGGGGGGACTTTTGTAATGTGATAAAAGTGCTGTGAAATCTCGCATTTCCTTGTAGAAATAGAAAAAACAATGTGTCTCACCATGACCAAAGATTCTTTTGTAGGCTATAAAAACTCTTTTAAATAAATACTAAGAGGGCAATAGGACCATAGCCTACTGTAAATGTAGGGCGAATTAAGGTAAGCTTTGAGTAGATAAATATTTAGAGTTTAGAATTGCTTCCTGTTATTCTCCTGGCTTATTTTCAAACCTTTTTTGGACTCAGTCAGCTGCTGAGATGTTTCCTTTGTGTGAGACTTTAGGTTTTGATGAAGAGCTTCTCACAGTCCAGAAGCATCCAGTGGAAGCAAATCTAGGAGCTGAACACCAGGGAAAGAGATAAGCTGGAAGTCAGGAAGCTGAGACAGTCCTGCAGTCTCAGGAAAAATTGACCACTTTCTTCTGAGGGTAAACAGCAAATGTATGAACATATCTATTATATATACTCTAATGAGGGCCTGGATCTCATTTTCTGTATAGTAGGAAGTGTTTTCTTCACTCCTCACCCTAAACTTCTGAGTCAATAAATAAATTAAAATGATATCATATTACTGTATTGTGACTTGCAGATTCTGTACAGAAGCAAGGGGAAAACCCCACATGCTAGCGTGTGAATTATTCCGTATTGTTTATTAGAAAACCCTAGATGGCACTTTCTTAGAAAAGGGAATTTTGTGTTTATTTTTTTAAAGTTAGAATCTGCAGAGTATAAATTGAGTAGGCCATAACAGTGGGAATATAGTGCACTCATTTTACCTAATACCAACCACCACAGACCATGTAAATAAAAGAGAGCTATGTGGTCCTACTTCTACTATTTCAATAAAAGAAGGTACATTTTGGGAGAATTCAGATTTTCTGTAAGGAGTATTTTATATTACTTGTCATTCACTCTGTTTGTACCAGCAAATCTAGAAAACAGCTCAAAGTCGTCCTTCTCTCCTTCAATTTAACTTCAAGGCAGTTCAGTAGCTGCTTTCATCTTATCTGCAAATAGCAACTACTTGTTACAATGTTTGGTAAGTAGGTGCTAACCAAAACAAGTTTGCAAACCAAAGACATCCCGTTTGTTACCTTCTACATAGGCATGCATATTAGAGTGATAGATGGGGATTTGGGTGGAGCTCAGTTTGGTTTGTTACTGCCTATTGATCACACAGCTCCTAGATGAGCATGGCAACGATTGTGTGACACTAATTTCCACAGAAGACTAGAGGTCAAAGTGTCTGATGTAGATGTTGCCATCTTATCATTTGAACAAGCTTGCTCTATCACTGACTTCGGAGCAGTGTGGGGATCAGCACAGGCTGCGAAAGTCTTTTCAAGACTTTGAACATTTTCATATTACTAACTATGGACTTAGGAAATTTGTCCCTGCTGAGCTCTGCATTGCTCTGCATGCTGCTACCTGGTAAACTAAATATAGCAGATCTGTTTGGGTAGCCAGCAGTGCCTGGAAACACTGGACAAAATGATTGAAAGAATTCTTCTTTTTTTCACTATTTGTTTCTACTTTAAATACTTGCTCTGATTCTCTGGGACCCCAACACAAAACCCTCTCTCTCCCTCTTGCGGGAGAATAACGAGGCTGAATATCCACTCACAGAACTTTCCTAGACCTCAGTCTTCCTTACTGACTAGAGATGTCTGTTGTGATTGCCATTGCCACCCGGCATCTGTGTAAAACTTTACCCTAAAAGTCCAGATGGGGATTCAGTAAAAAAAGGAAAATGGGAAAACATGTTTTTCTGTGTGTAACCCCCATCTCAATGGGTAAAAAAGCAGAGGCAGTGTCTACACAGTGGAAGGAAGAAATCCCTCCTTCACTGGAAGAAGTGAAAAAAAAAGAAGAAGGACAGCAAAGGGGCTCTGTAGAGAGCACAGAGCTCCTCAGAACATTCCAGTACATTCTCTTTTGCACATGTAGGTACACTCTACCCTTCTGCAGAGCTGCAGAGTTGTGATCTTTGCTTTAGGGTGGGGTTGGTTTGTCTTTTGGTTTTGTGTTTGTTTTTGATTGTTTGCGATTAGCTACTCGATAGATGCAGAACCATGGTTCTTTTTTCGAGAAGGTCTAGTTCAAATTCTTGAAATATAAAAAATATTACACTATTACTGCAAAGTTTCACAGATAAGAAACAAGGTTGAGGCTTAAATCAACGTCTGTTTTCTTGTATCTAAGTTTGTTAAACTAACCATAAATGTCACTCCAAGACTAATCTAAGGATTTGAGGATTTCAGGTGTGAATTACTAGATCTCTAACCTTGAAACTCCAGTGAATCTTTAATAGAAGAAAAGGTATACATCACTTAAATGGAGATGAGGTGTTAGGAGAAAAGGCAAAAGATCCATGGAGTTTCAGTAGGCTGTGAGATAGTAATGGCAAATCTAACCACAATGACTAACAGTATTTCGCATTTCAGATTAACATTCTCAATGGGGCAGTTACTAGTATTTTGTCATAGTGGTTTTAAGGTGGCATGTTAATCCTTAGCTTTGTTCTTCTGCTGTTTCCAGTCTTCACCACATCTCTCTCTAAATAATCTAAGTTTCTCTCTGTTCTTCTTATGTGTGCTGAAGAAGATTTAAGCTGTGATTCAAGTTTTAAGCATTAGAAGTCAAAATGGAAAAGACTGCATCTAATATGAAGGTGAAGGAAAGGTCAGCAGAGAAGTCAAAAAGATGACTGATATGTTCCGACAATTCAAGTAGGCATAGAGAGAGGAAAACCATTATAGTCACAATTTAAGGAGAAGAATTAGTAGGGGGTCAAATACAACTTTGGACAATAAGTCAGCAGCTGTCTGGGAGGCAATGCCTTCTTATGTTTTAGTAATAGTGATGGACTGAGAAGTCTCTCTGAAGGAAACAACCCACACTTACTGGAACAGACAGTCTGCCTCTGCTTTTCTGAATCTATCACCCCATGCTCAGCAGGAGAAAACGAATGAACGTAACACCGACTGCTGCAAGTGTCACAAAATAAGAATGGCTTAAACTAAGAATAATACAAACTACAGATGAGACAGATTTGAACTAGACCCAAAACACGTCATCTGTAAGACTTGATGAAATCTGCTGATCATGATGCAAGAGAGAACACAAATATCCGTATTACTTGTTGCAGAATCTCTGAGTGGCTGAGGATAGTAAGAAAATTATTTGGGGGAATGTAGTGGATAATTTTTGTCAATGAAACAAAAGCGAAACCTCTTGTTTTCCTGAATATTTTAATGCTTATGGCTGGGCCTCTTGCTTTTGACTGCTTATTACAAGTAGCAGTCCCGGTTTCATCTGTGTGACCTCAAACCTGTACTCCACAATGACCAAAGCCTTGTCAGCACCATGTACTTTCTACCCCCAGCTCCATGAAATAGATTTTAATTTAAAAAGACCTATAGGTCTTGCTTTTTAAAACTTTTTTAGGAAAGACGAGCAATTCAGTAGCAAGGTGGAGATCTTGACTTGATCAAGGCAGTAGAAAGGTCAGATAGTGTTTCTGCTAATTCAGAAATGAGACAGTCATCTGTCTAAGTTTAACCATACTTCCTGTAAGGTGGCTGATAAATACTTGCTGTAAAGGCTTTCATGTCCAAAACAGGTTATAAATCTTGCAAGTGATCAGCAGCCCAACCCATGAAACTCAAATGCTGATGACCAGGCCAATCACATGTCCAGTCACATAAGAGACAAACTGGGATGGGGAAAACATATGTAGTATTACCCCTACATGTGTTGGTTCTATAAAGAAAAAATAGATTTCTGGTGGTAGGCCAATACAGGAAATGTGCCTTCTCATTGTGAATGTGGTACTTGCTATATAGGCACTGAAAACACCGTTCTAGTGGTTCTGCTGCTGTTAAGGAACTATGCAGGATCACCTTTCATGAAGCTTGGAAAGGCCTGTGAATGAATTCCTGTCAACTACTAAGATTATTTTTAACTAATTCATTAAACTAACTAATGTCTTAAATATTACAGGATTGATGAGTAAATGTTCCGCATTAAAACAACTTTGAATTACTAACTCCAAAATGAAAGGAGAAAAAAACCAATGCAACATATAATAATGCATCAACAAATGTCCTCCGGTATTTCAGGACTCCTATTTTATTGGAAATTGCAAGTGAAATGGCCACTACTGCTGCATGTTTTTAACTTAGAGCTTTACTTCTGTGGTACAAATGTTATATTTGATATCCTAAATGAAAATATAAAACATTCAAGATCTTAGGAAGCAAATTTTGGCATGAAAGTTCTTTTCCAATGTTAGTAACAAAATTTTAGTACACAGAGCACAAATTCAGCCAGTCAAAACTAGGTGTCACAAACATCAAAAATAACTATTAACTTCTTTCTCTTTTTGCATTTGAATGTGATTGATGTATCTCCAAGCACTGGCTTCAGAACCCTGTGTCAAGAGATAACTCAACTGAGAAAAAGCTCATGCAAAAAAAAAATCCAAATAAATTATTTTTTCTTACTGAAAATCTCTACATTTATAAACTTAGTGCAAGACACTATTGTATAATTGAATGGAGATTGTGCTAAAAAGGAGCCTCACACATCAGTGCAATGCCACCAGGATTCCCCTGACATTTTATATGGAATGTGTCTATCTCCTTCAGCTGTAAGGGAAAGTCTCCTCAAAAAGGAGAAGTTTACCAAGTGAGAGAAACATGGTGCTAGGGCAACATCCTTAGTTAATCTCCTGAGACATTTGGCTGATTAGTCTGATTAGCTCATACTCCACCAAATATGTGGTTAGAACATTTGGTTAGAGTGCTTTTCTGTGGGTTTTTCAGAACAGCATTTGCTATGAGTATCAATAGAACACAAAATGAAAACTTTTTCTGGACTGAAATACTGCTTTTTGCAGGGAATTATGTTGCTGCTTGTTTCTAATTTATCTCACATAATTAAAATTCTAATTCTATATGGGCAATACAGACAGATGAAAGTAACCGATAAGATGGTGTTGCTGTGGCTGCTAACTGGCAAAAAAGAAAAGCTCAGTGCTGTGCCATTTTTTCCTGTTGATGACCACTTTCCACAGCAAAGGTGTAGGATAAGAAATTAGTTGTGTAATAGGATGATACCCTCTGATCTGACTGAGAGAGGTACCTTAAAAACTCTGAGCAAATTTTTAATAATTTAGAACCATTGTCCCCAGGAGAGTATGAGACAACATATGTGAAAAGTTCACACAGATAATTTAGAAATATAGAAAATGGGGATAGGACAAACATTTTTTTAATAATTGGTTTAATGAGAATAAAATAAAAGTATTCTTTCACCTGCTATAGGAAATAATGAAGGAAAGATCTGGAATAAGACGAGCTAAGGAGAAAATTGAAAAAATTATAAAGAGAAGATCTTGCAAGAAATAAAGCTTCTACAGGGAGAAAACAGAATAAATAATTAAAGGAGAGAGAGGGAAGTCAAGACAGAAGGTATGCCTTTTCAAAGGTTTTGCCAGGACTTGTTAAAAATGAGAAGAAATTACAAAATGAGAGAGAATACAGAACCTGCTAAACTAACAGTAGCTGAAAGGCTCTCCTCTTACCATATTCTATCTGTCCTTGGGACAGAGAAGGAGTTTTCAGCCTGCAAATCATGAGTTTGTGACAAATATTTCAGCACATCTGCATCATGCGTCTTTGGGAGCAAATGTAAATGAAACCTAAAAGTAAATGAAACCTAATAATAAATGAAACTTAAATGAAACCTAAAACCACCTTGAAATACACTGGTTTCCATGTATTTGGAGGTAATTTTCCGTTCTTACAGAAATCTCCGCACATGGATTGTCTGTAGCTATCCTTTTTGAAAACAGGACATTCAGCCTCTCTAACTAACCAAGCAGCATTAACTCCTAAAATGCTGTTAATTCTTTGTTCTGAAAAATATCCAACAGACCATATGCCCATGATAACACTACCATGTTAACTCTACACTTAAAACCAAAATAACCTGTATTCCATGTTATTGATCATTTTCTGACCAAGAAGTTCATGAAATTCCTGCCACTGACACATCTTCGTGCCCACTGTGTCAGCTCTGTTTATTCACCTGTTTGTGAACTCTCTTACCTAAAGCAGAACTGTAAAATTATCAGGTTATAGCAAGTCACTTTCTTAATCAGCATTTGAAAAGTAACTCTTTTGTTAATGTAGTCCAGAGAATGGTCTGGGAACTTGCCATGCTGAAGGTTTTGCAATGCAAGAATGAAGCCTGGTATTCTAGACTGGGCTGAGACATTGCCTTTCAGTTTCTGTGGTTTGTGTATACAACAGGAGCTCTAGGTATGGTTCTCAGATCCCCCATCAACTCTGCAGACTTCTTGGAAACCATTTATTTGCTTTGTTGGATTTCTTGCTAAGCAAGCATTTGGTAATTATGGTGGTGAAGGTACCACATGATGTAAATCATCCACAATTTTAAAAGGTCATAGTATATATTTATTAATTTGAGATGTGGTGATCTAGAGACCCAGCAGCATCACACTACATGTTTTGAAACCAAGCTAGGCTTGTGACAGTAAAGACAACTACCATCTGCTACCAGGGAAGATATTTGTTGTGTTCTCTAGTTTAAGAGAAAATACTGCCTAGGGGAGGGGATACTAAATTCCAGGATCTTTGTCTCCACACATTTCACTCAAGCAAATCTTCAATCATCTTCCCTCAAATTAAAAAAAAATTACATTTTCTTGTAAGGGCACTAAATGACTTGGCTTAAATACTTTTTTCCTTCTTTCTCAACAGAGGGTCTCAACATGAAGGATGACAAATCATCTCAAATAATACTTAATTTTAAAAAATTGCTTACAACAAGTCAATGCCCCCAAGAATAAAAGAAAGCGTTTAATGTGGCAGACCACGATGTAAGGGAAGCAATAAAAGGGAAACGCAGCTTGAACTGTAATATTACTGGGTAACTTACATCTCCCTGCTGAAGGCAGCAAAGTTGCAGTTACCGAATGGCTAATCTGTTCTACTGTGTTTTAATCAGATGTTGGCATTATCTGCCACTAATTGCTTTTTCATTTCCACTTGTAATTATTCCATTGCATGTTTATGGTGAGAAGCTGAAAATGAAGCAGATCACCAAGAAAGAATTAATTGTTAATGAATAATCATCAGTAGGAAGCCAATTTCATTATCTTCAAAGAGGTAGCTAGAGATTAACTACTAACTGGGGTTCTCCTACATTCAGTGCATGACTGTAAAGTAATCACAAATAATCACACCCTCCAACTTCATCAATTAGTTTCTATTATGTGAATTGATACCCATTTTTGTTTTTGTTGTTTAATGTTAATGGTAGTATTCAAGCTGGAGAGTGCTAATTGGAAGGTGTTGTAATCAGTGGACTCAAGCCCTAATTATTAGAGCATCTTTTTCATTAGCATATGATTCTAAAAGGGATATATGGTGGTAAATTCACCTTGTTATAAATGGATTATCTTTATCAACAAATTTTAGACTGTGACTTAAAATAGAATGATACATGCAAAGCTACTTTGTCAGTAATGCACAGTAGAAGTCAGCTTATAAAACATGTCATCGTTTACTGTTTCTTGAGAAATTCTCCTTAAATCAACATGTCAAAAACAAAGGTTACTTAGGATTTAAGCAATTGGTGTAATAGAGTCAAGGTCTAAAAGAAATCAGCTGGAGTAAAAAAACTGTTAGATACTAAGCAGAAGTTTAAAAAAATCACGTCTGCTTCATCATTATTGCATAGATTGATGATCCAGTGAGAACTGTTGACTCTTGCCATTCTTTGCTAGTGATTTCAGTGTAGTCCTCTGTGATGCCAAAAGCAACTGTGAAGAACAGCTCTCCTGACATTTTAAAATGAATTTTGTATTACACTTGTATAATTTTTATTGAAAAATAATAAAAGAAATAATGTCAGCTGCGGGATAGATTCAGTCTCTCTGTACTGCTGCACTCGTAGCCTCTCATCCTTTCCATGTGTGGGTATCTGATAACACTGTAAATACTGCCTGTATTTTTCCCATCTGTCTACCTCTGCATGTAAAAGTCCCTGAACTTTGGCCATGGGAACAGTTGTCACCTCTTAGTTCTCCTTTATTTTAACTGATTTAAGAAAAGCCAGCTTTTGGACAGAATTTTATTTTTCCCTGGAGCAGGGGACATAAGGCAACCCCACCTCCTGTGTCTGAAGAAACAAATGCATTAATATTAGTTTTGTTCATGACCCTCCTCAGCAGCCTCATTAATACTTTAACTGCAAAGGATGACAATACATCCATGTTCTGGAAAGCTAAGGAAAGTACAGTTAAGGAAGATGAGCTTTTTAAGAATTCTAAGTTTTCTGCAAAAAGAAATAATGGAACTTTACAGCAATCTTTCACATTCCTAACATGCTACACCTCAGAGACTATGCTAGGCAAGGCCCGTTGTAAACAACTTCTGAAAACCCTTCTAATAAACATAGAAGCCTTACTTCTCTTCTGCAGAGAAGTAAGATTTGGCCTAAATGGAGCTTACCAATCCAACATGACCAGCAGTTCTGGAAACTGGAAAGTTCCGTTCCTACATGCAGGTGATAGTCACACCAAACCCCATAAAATATTGCAGAGCAGTTACTGTTTTCTGCTGTCAATCATGTAACTAACCCATGTCACCTCTGTTAAGTAGCAATATGTTCCTTTCTCTTTGAAGATTTCAGTCAACGTGTTGTGACAGAGCTTGGAAGTAATTTCCAGCCAAAATAGTCAAAAGCAGCAAAGGTAATTTTTTCTTTAAGGCGAGATATTTTTCTCAGCTATCATGACAAAGTGTGATGTGCTGATGTCACTGCTGCCACAAAATACTCTTCAAATTGTTTATGTTTCATTCAGAGTAGGGTAGCTCCTTTTATATTTCTTTTTTGGCACAGAATCTGATGATCTATTAAATAAATATTAACCCTTGCTGCCTTCAAAGCTGTCTCTGACATATTAGGATTTTAAATCTCTTCATTAATTGCTTAACTACCTTTTCCTGAATTCCCCATGGGCTCCTTTGATACCAGTCACTCTAATGTGTTACTAAGTGATTCATGGCTTCACTCTGCTGTAACATAAACCATATTTTTAGCCAATTTTGTTCTACAGATGCCTTTGACAAAATGAAAATTCAACATTTTCCTACTCCAAAGATAAGCAGACCTAGAAAAGCCATTACAGTGCTACATTTTAAAAGAATAAAAAGCACTTCTATCTCCTTCAAGTTTGTGGAAAATGTTTGTGCTCAAAATCATGGGTAAGTAAATACCTTCAGTTTCTAAGCCATACAGAAAAGATTAGTGTGAAATTGGCAAAGGAAGCAATGGGAAAGGCTGATTATTACAATATTTGTGAAAAAATCATTGTATGGGGTATATGTGATTATTCACATGAAAGTATTCTTGTTTAAACTACAATAAGTTCATAAAGAAATGTTATATCAAAGTAATTGCTTACACCTGGTGCAGAGGATCATTTAAAAATTAGATTTTAAATATAGTCCAAAATTTTAGTTGCCCTGATAGTAGACAACTGTCTTGTATTTGTTCTCCAGTTGCTGCATGTCACAAGTTGAAAATATTGGTCAAAAGACAGTAGCAATATGTCACTTTTATGTATCTTCAGAACATGAGGATGTTGTGTATATGGAAAAGCTCTCAAACTTAATCTAGACACATGCTCAGAACAGATGTGAAATGTGAAAAAGTGTAATGGCAACCAGGAAAAAACAGCTGTACTTTGTGGTAGTCCAGGAAAGATCAGTCCTGAAATGTAACAAGAGAAACTTACTTTCAGTAACATAATTTTGTGAGCTGCAAACACAGTCAAAAGTACCAAAAAAATAATGTTCACGTATTTATGTATTCATATTTTGTTGCAAAGATCTGATGAACTCTCCACTCATGTATCCTTCGAAACTAAATTTGCCCACCTCCTACAATCCCTGGTAGAGTCATAAAAAGTCATACACATTTTCGCATAGGATACTTCATGTTGAAATGAGCACAATATTTTGTAATCAGAGGTTGCATTACTTATTTTGTTATGGTTTCTTCTGTTTAATCATCTTGGGCTAACATTTTGGGTAACACCTGAATCATCTCCGGCTAACAAAAAGTCTTACAAAGCATCTCCTGGCTCCCCTAATTGGAGATTTGGGTTCAGTGATCAGAAGACTGATCTTATTAGCTACGCCTATTCTTTTGTGATTGGGCAGGACAAACTGATCTTCAAGAATAATTTAGATTTTTTTTTTATGTGACTTATTCTGTGATATTTTAGTCATGCTACCCACTGAGGAAAGTGTAAGAAATACCACTTGATTTTTCTCTAGACAGCAAAAGTTGAGTAAGTGTTCATCTGCTGTTGGGCCTTCTGTGAACTTCCCAGCTTTTGTTTCTGACCTTTCTTGCCTTGAAGTAGATATTTTAATTTGCATTGATAATAGCTAGCTGTGACACCTAGTTTGATGTGTTATAGACACAGATAATAACATAGGCTTGGGTTTCCCTTGTGTTTAGCCTAAATCTAAGGTTATAGGAGAATACTTTGACTACAGCTCACTTTGGAGTGAAGGTGATGCATTTATCCTAAGAAAAGTAACATACTGATGGCACAGGGGGAGATAGTAGGAATTACATTTTTTTGTTACAAAGATTCATAGCCAAAGGGTCTTCAAGATTCACTGGTTTTATTGTTTCCAGCAAGGAAATGCTGATCATAAGACAAAGAATGCAGAGTTAGGTCCAGAATCCAAAGCTAGCTAGAATTCTTGTTATAAGAGAATGTAGATTTTCTTTTAGATCTGTCTCTCTCTAAAATTGTGTTACTCCTTTGTCACAACCAGACTGGATTATTGCAATGAACCTTTACGTAGCAATGTACCCAACTATTCATCTCAAAAATTCAAGGAGCAGAGCATAAAGTTGCCCACCTCACTGTCTTATTTCTTATAAGTGACATTTTGCAGCCACTCAGGAAAATGCATTAGTCTCCATTTTATTCCTGGAAATAAAATAACATTAGTATAGATCACTAAGATCTTATGTAGACCTTATGTCCTTCTTTGAAGTGAAATTAGGTGGGGTACTTGAATGGTGAGCTTCCAATTTATACATCTAGGAGACCCTGTAAATTTGTGACTTGACTCAGTTTCTAGGTAAATTGTAGCTGATTCCTTTATGTATGCATGGAAGGAAGGAAACCTTTCAAATCTGGTGCATGAGTAGAAGAGGAATCTGTAGTCTGTCTATAGAATTTGATGATAGAGAACTCCTATTAGATCAATCAACTTGAAAAAACCTGTGAAGCAGTAACACAAAGCATCTCTATCTTTTACTGTTACATCCAAACACAGGAAAAGTTCTTCCTTGAAACAAAAAAGAAAGGAAAATAAGGCTTCCATGGAAGAAACTCATGTTTCTAACAGCAGAGAAAGATGTTTCCTCCATCTCTCCTTATAAAGAGAAATTTATGTCACTTTTAGTATTTCACCTTGCTTTCTCTTTAGCTATAATACAAACATTTGAACTGTTAAATCCATATGCAGTTAGAGACCTCTTGGGTCTGTCTTATAAAACATCATGGGTCGTGTTCTAAAGGCCAGTTACCCTGGTTTTAAGGAGAGTATTAGGCATTGAAAGTCAAATGAACTGTTCATGATTTATGTGGCATATTATGAAAACCACTACAGACCAGTAAGCTATTTCTGATCAAGCATCAAGACTCTATAATCTCTGCCTTCCTTAGCTGGATTCTTCATACCACAAACAAAACATTACCAGAACTAACACCAGGAATTTTTAAGTTTATTCAAGCACACCCCAGCTCTCAGATTGACACAATGGAATATGACAGCTCTTTCAGAGGCATTCCAGTCCATCATGTCCTGTGTGCTTGTTGTTCATGTACACAAGTCTGTGCACTAGAACTCCTTATTAAATATTTATCCCCAGAAAGGTAACGTGCATTACCAGTAACAACTCCCCTAAACAAAAATTTGCCATTTTCCCCCAAAGCAGTAAGAGTCTATCACAGATTAATGGCTTTAAATCATTAGCTGTAAGAAAAAAGGACAGGGGGCAAAATATTCGTAAGTGCCTGAATAAATAGGTGAAAATTTTATGCCTTTCAAATATTTTAAAGGGAACACACAGCCAGCTGTAAAGTGAAATTAATAATTGGAAGCAGTGACACAGTATACCCTAGAGCAGCATCAAGAGTACTTTTATAATCCTGTCACCTGAATACAGCATAGTTTCATTTGGCAACTTGTATCAGTTGCTGAAACACACTTAATTCAAAAATGTAAAACACAAGGTCATATTTTTGCATTTATTTATAGGCCTTTTTTTTTTTAAATTTCAAAACCAACTTTCTACACAGCATAGATAATTCTTTTTGGTTTTAGGGGGTTTTCATTTAACTATAAGTGAATTGCCCTTCTGGCTGAAAATCTGTTTTCTTTTGCATTCCCATCCATTCTATGTGCTACATTCCCTCTTAAATTCCACATGGATTCTATAGATTTTATTTAAGCAGGGCCAAGTTGCATGAACAGATCTGCCCTAGAGAAGTTTGCCTCTTTTAGCATGCAACCCAGCACTAATGCTCCTTTTTCATGTAGGTTTTCAATTTGGATGAATTCCAAATTACCATTTATTCCAATAGAAATGCAACTAATTACACAAAGCATCTTAATAAAGAATGGAAACAAGATTGAAAGCCCTCCTCCTTCTGGTGTCTCAATGTGTAGAATTTATAAAATGCAGAAAGGTGCTTAATTTCAGTTGTAGTTAAGCCTCTTAAACAATCTTTTATCCATTTTTTACTACTAACCAAATAGAACTGTATTCAAGTTAAAGGCAAAATATAATCACCTTATATACATCTATTACCCAGGGTTTTCCTTACTCACTGTTTTCTCATGTTTTGAGAAAAAAGACAGAGAGGCTCTTCACATATGGTGTGTTCAGAGCACCTATTCTGACCTCGAAAATTCCTTGCCCTATCTATCTTCAAGAGATAATGCCCTATCTATCTTGCATACCTGAAGAGATAAACAAGAATGCAACTGGGGGAAAGGACAGCAATAGATATTTTACAGGTCAGCTTAAGTGACTGCAATCAAAACACAAATTTATACAGCCTCTAGGAGCACTGTCCAGTTGGATAAGACAAGTTTCAAATGATCTCTTAATGGTTACACAGATGTAATGGTCCTAAGCAGAAAGGAGAATGAGGATGGGAATGGTCAAATTAGAAAGGAATTATGAGAGATGGAGAAGAGTAGGGAAAGAAAGGATATTTAAGGAAGATAAATATTATTTGAGTCACAAAAATGATACTGATACAACTAGAGATGGTTGTGAAGATGATGACTGAAATACAAGAGGGAAAAATACCCTCTGCAAGTGAGCAGGTCTGATGACAAGTTTTTATACTTGAATTTACCCAACATGTACTAGGAAGGTTAAAGAATTTATTTTTCCCATCTAACTACTGCCCACAGTCAAGCCTATATAATTACGGATTTGTGCTGGCAAGAACAGATTGTGAGTACAAAGGAAGGGGATATTTCCTTCTGCTACCTCCTCTGTGCCACAAAGAAGCTCTGGCAGGATCTAGTGAAAGCAGTCACTGTACACCACAGCAGATCATTTTTGCAATGAAGAGTCAAACTCAATCTGTGCAGGAGGAATCTCTCTTAAACTCATGATGTGTTGAACAAAATACAGTGTGGTGGTCGAGCAAGTAGAAAAAAATCTGATACTGAACTAAATGAGAGAGCTATAACTCAAGAGAAAGTTCTGGAAATACTGGAGAACATTATAGCTGGACATTAAATTAGACTAAGGATGTACTTTAAATCAGAAAATCTCTTGCTCTGAACGTTCATATTCTAAGAATTTTCCATTGATTCGAGACTAATTGTGAATGGGTGTTAACAGAAATTTACAGAATACCACAGGAAAATTATCTGGCCACACAGCAGGACACTGCAGCTGCTGGCCTTACTCCTCCTGCATTCAGTGTCTGTATGTCCTTTCACAAATACACAGTACAATGTTTGTTTCTTTCCTTGTCAATTATCCAGCTCATGGTTATATGCAGTTTGGTCAAAAATAGCATCTCCTGGTGCTACAACAAGTGAGCATGTAGGAATTGTAAAGAGGTCAAAAATGGGATGTGGCCAAGGTTGTTTTCTTCCTCCTATGTTTAGCTTTCAAAGGGATCACCATGGGAAACAAATGACTATATAGAAGAGATTTCCAGATCTCACTGAAAGAGCTAGTGAGATTGAACAGGGCCTTATACAGACATACATAGACACCAGTAAGATTCATTATACTCTCTGGTGTATGTTCAATTTATAGCAGCAAGCCTTTGAAATAGCTAAGAGTTAGGGAGTACATAAGAGAAAAACAAAGGCTTTTCAATTATTTTAGTCAATCTCCTGCTTTTAAACCTTTGAAATTGTATTGCCAGTTCATAGCAGGAAAACAGTACAAAAATAGAATCCAGTTATTCTAGGGGAATTGGTCTTTCACTCTCAGGACAAATAAGAGGATAGCACAAACCAGTGAAAAGGATCTCTTTATCTATAGAAGGTAAAAATTACTTATTTTTATCTTATACTTCATAAGCATCACTTCCTCAAAATTGGGGCACTGCTAGCTAGTAAGCAGCTATTTACAAAATCAGTTCACAGCACTTTCTGGTACTAAACTTCTGACTGGTCTTTGCAGGGCTGTTAAACATAAGACAGCTAGGAAATCCCACGATCTAAGAGCATAAAGGTCAATAGCTGGGAGTGAAACACAGTAGAAATATGCCAGAGGCTACAGTTAAATGGTCAACTTATTATAGAGCTGCAGCTTTAACCTTTCTGTTCCCTTTCCCCAGCAGCTTACAGAAAGCAAGGCCTTTTCTTCCACAACAGCTTCCTTAAAACCTCAGTATTCCCACTCTCCCCTCCAATATTATCACAATAGACAGGATATAGCTATTAATAACAATGTTATGGAATTTATAAAAGTGTGGCATTTTTTGTTGCAGCATATGCTATGCCCATCTGTATTAATATTCAGTGCTAATACAGTTCTCAGTAATCGCATTTATGGGCAATAAGGAAACACCAAAACCACTGTGCACACCTGCAGCTGAGTACCCATTAAAGAACACCACCTGTATTTTTTACAATGTATATAGGCTGTCTTCACAGAATTGGTTTGGTTTGTTTTGTAAGATCTAACACCACAGTTGTCTGTTCCCTTTGGGCAGTTCTACATACTTCTACATATTTCAAAGATTTAGCCAGAATGTATAACTGAAACCTCCATCAGCCCAGTTCTGCAAATCTTTTCCAAGTAAAGCGCTTCTGAGAATCTGCAGAACTAAGCACCTCCAGAGCCGGGTGTGTATTAAGACCATCAGTCTTTTACTGCAGATTTTCACGTCAGTGGCAGTTGCAAAAATACCCGTTCTCTGTTAATCAAGCTTCCAAGACAATGAGAACTAACAATAAAGTTTCTGTAGAGACACATAAGATGGAAATAATAAATGCTATGAAATAGGAGCAAATTATCAACATCTCTCTTCTTGGATCTTGAGATCATCCTTTCATCTCCCAGTTATTTTCAATATTGTATCAATTGGTTACTCCAGTCATGTTTTCATCTGAAGAGACTTTAGGAAATACAAATTGTCCCAAGAACTTCTGGGCTTATCCAGTGTTTGATTCATATGAAGGAAAATTGAACATGAACTGACTAGTACTAATACATTATTTTCTTACAATTGCTGAGCTATGAATTATTTTACATGAGTTAGTGAATGTTTACGTGATCTAATTGCATGTTAGATCTTTTTGTCTACAAATTGATTTTAGGAAATATTTTCTCTACGTGTGAAGAAGAATCACATTTATTAAAAATTTCAGAATCTGAAATTTTATATCTAGTTATCTCATACTGAGAAAATATCAAAACCTCACTACTTGATCCAATAGTACTATAGAATTTCAGTAATAAATTTACATTTTACATTGATCTAGAATAGAACTCTATTCTATTCTTTTTCAAAGAATTAAAAGGTTACTTTGGTAAAACAAAAATAAAAGTGTCACATATCAAGAATCATATCATGACTACTGAGTTCTAATTAATTATATAGTTATAGACTGAGTTATCTGAAAAAGTTGCATTCACAAAAGTAACTAAGATAGAAAGACATAAGTATTTTGTGAAGGCAGTATTTTATGGATGATCAATACAAATAGATGAGTCTACATGTAAGATTATTTTAACTCTGTGTGTGGTAAAATTATAAGAACAAAAGTTAATGAGAGTTCAAAAGACAAAGAAGGGAGAGAATCCGTGGTGTTTACTTAATACTAGAAATAGTATCTCAAATTTATATAGCACAGCAAAGGCTTCCCAGGTGTTTTATGAACCAAGATACCTGTGAATGTGTTAAACTGTCCAAAGATGGCTCACTTATGCTGTGTTAACATAGCAATGCTCTGCTTATTGTCTCAATAACAAGTGGAAATCCCACCTGAAGAGTTAAATCAGAGAGAAAACTGCACTAAATGCTTATTTGATAATCAAGTAAATTATTTGCTTGACACAACCATTTTCTGAAAAATTATTATCAATACTGTCAGAAAGTTTCTGAAAGTCACCACTTGCCCTTTTTATACTGAAAGAGGGAGATGGCACATAACTGGCTGATTAAAAGGGTATCCAAAAGCTGTGTTAAAGCTGTCAGGAAGTAAGAAGCAGGGAAAGACACAAAGACCAAGAAGTTATCCGGTAGCATTTGTAAATTGCCCACATAAAGCATCATAGATTAATTCCAGTGAGGGGCTAGTTCCTGGCAGTGGGACCACAAAGGAGAAGATTCTCAAAATCATTTAAAGTCTGTGAATGGAACTAGACTGACACTGAAGCAGTGGGACAGGCTTGAAGGAAACAGCAGCCTCCGTCCTTTGAGGGAAGATAGGAACACCAGCAGCATCCCAAACACTTCTGGAACATTATTGCAAGGCTGGGCACCCTGAGATGAATGCTCCAAAGAAATACGAGCAGTGAAGCTGGCTATTAAAACAAATAATACAAAAAGAAGAGGAAAAGGCAGCAATGAGGTGACATGGTCACTCTTCAGGAGTGATCATTTTATGATCCAATAGCCGTATTTCTAGTTTTTTCTTTTCACACCATCACCTATTCATGCATAATGTAAAATAACAGACATTTGACCCTTGCTAGAACTTCCTCCCCTACTAATTTTGTACTGAAGGATAACTCCTGCTCAATTGTTCACACAAAAGAGGCAGCATGAGCCCTCTGCCATACCAACTGGGGACACCTTTAAGACTGGCATCACTGCAACACCCTAATGGAATGGGCTGAGATGCAAAATTTTTCCTCTCATCCCTCCTGAGATGAAAATGTTAATACGTAGGTCCTTTGTAGATGCTAGACCTTAGAAATTTGGCCTCTTATTAAAGGGGGAAAAAAAAAGAAAGAAAGAAAAAAAAGTAGAAAAAATCCAACAAAACCCAACAAAAAACCCAAAAGTTGCTGTTGACATCAGCTAATTGCCATGTGAAAGGAGCTGAGGGGGAACAGCTACAGCCAGTGACTTCTCCAGATATTGCCAAGAATGACTTTTGCACACTTATCAAGTACGTGTGCAAGGATATACGTAGGCTGTAGGATGTTGTAAATGATGTGGCCAGAAGTGTTAGGAGTAGTGCTCAAGTGTTTAGGTAAGATGTGTTTAGCTTTTCTATGATGAGCTCTTTTGAGTAAAATACCATTTGGAATGGAGTTTAAGGGCTAGATTGACAATGGTTAAGCATGAATTAGTGGTTGGCAGTATTTTTTGGAGTCCTCCCATTTTTTGAATGTCCTGTTCTCCGATGAGAACTGAATACCTTTCCAAACCCTTTGATACCATGACTTTATTCTGTCTCACCTTTCTGTTCCCACCCCCTTCCTCTTGCTTCCCATCTCCATACCCTTTTTGTCTCCAAACAAAACCCCATCTCTTTGAGCTTTATAAAAGTACAAAAAAATGTTGTGGTATTAATGTGATAGCTCAAAATGTCACTATTTTATCTGTGTTATCCCCTCCTACCCAAATCCTCTCTCTGTCTTGTCTGTTAAACTAAAAGTTCTAGATGGGAAGTTCCCAAATACTGTCTGACGCAAGGAGTATCATTCTCAACTGAAATTCCTTGGCACCATTGTAAATGTTAATAAAATCATTATCTTGGACTTCCCTGAGTATAAATATGGATAAGAATATAACATCAATCAAATCTTTTAATGGAAAAGTTTCTCATACTCTCTCCTTTTCCCCTTCTGCTCATTACTTTTAAGTATTCTACCAAAATTATCCAATTCAGGGGTTTTTTTCCAAGTACTGTAGATTTTGGAGATGTAACTTCTGCAGACATTTCTTTCATTTTTTTCTATGTATCTTTATGCTGGTTTTGCCTGCCTTTATTGCATATACCTTCTCAGATGGAAGCTGCTGTCACGTGCATTTCAAAGTACTTGACTGAGTCCTGGAGAATTCACACACAGCTATGCTGCACAATACTTCCTCATCAGTGACAGACGGCAGAATAATAAATACAAGAGATGCCAGAGGAGAGTCACTGGCACTAGGGAATGATCCAAGCCCTGTCTAAGGATTTCCAGCCTTCTGAGCTTTCAGGCAATGCACCTAGAAGGTGCCACTGTGAATTTATCAGTCGCATCACTGATTCACTGCCTCCATCAGAGGACCAAGACTCTGCCAGAGCGTTGCCAAGCAACACTGTCTTGGGCTAAACACAAATATAGGTGGCACAAAGGCTTCATGATTGACTGAAGTCCGTTTTCTTCACACTGAGAATCTTGCCTTCAGCTACCACGCAGCTCCGCATTGCCTTAAAACTTTGCTGCTCAAAGCTCTGCATGGGATGTGTGGGAATTCAGATCCCTGGCTGCAGCGAGCTGTAACTCACTGCTGCGGTGGTGTAAACAAAAGGCCTTTACTCAGCTGTTCTGCTTTTGCAAGAACATTTAGCTCAAATCATCTTTTTGATGCTGCTGCCTTTTGCTAATCATACAACCAGCAAAAGATCATCTCTAGGCTTTTGGCTCACATGCTGCATATAAGATTGCAGTAAGATCCATCATCGCAGAGTCTCAATCTATGTCACAGAGCAGCAAAGCTAAATGGGTGTTTGCATTCATTTGTCTATTTCCAGCTGTCTTGATAAATACCAGTTCTTTCCCAATGCTATTCCTTAGCATAATTTTGAAAACACCATGAATGAAAATGTCTCTTTTTTGGAAGGGAGAGGCTAATAAAAGAATCAGCTTTTACATACCTTTTTATTACAAAGAGCTTAGGCAATATGGTTTATATTAGTGAGGTTGCTCTTGGTAGTATTTTGGTTTTTAATGTTACTGACTGGTTGTCCATTTTTATCCGAATTATTCACAAGGGTGTTTTGTTTAAAAATGCACAAAGGTATCTTATTAAATAATGTCACAAACATGAAGTTCATTATTATGCAAATGCCATCCTCAGAACAGATTTGTTAATTGCAACTCATTTGCATAATTAATGAACTCTCAAATGAATAATGCCTTTGCAGATTTGTGCAGCATTGTTTTAAAATAAATTATAAAATACATGTCAAATGAAGAGTGCTTCTTAGATTCCCATAGCATTGTTTGAAAATTAATTACCAAATGCTTGTCAAATTAAAATGAGTTTATAGTTTTTACAATGTTTTTTTTAAATTAATCACAAAATAAAATGTCACCATAGTAAGGCCAGTAACTTGTTCTATTTTTTCAAAGAAGAAATGTGTAGAAATACATTTAAACTTCAGTTACATTGTTTGTTATACTGGTCCTGAGTTTTAGTCATTTTGTCATAGTGCTATGATCTAAAAAATTTGGTAGCTGTTGGTATGTTAGTGTTTTGTAAATTGAGATTAGTTTACTTATATTGTATTGGATCTCTAGTAGTATTAAAGATTAATGATAGTGCATGTAGAAATACTGTGTGGGCAAGGTCATTATATACTAGTAACAAAAAAGCCTGGACTTCCAGGAACTGTAGATTCACACTTGTTTTTATAAAGGGTCATATACCTCCAACAGTCATTTGGTATCTGAATATTTTTTGAACGTGGTCTGCCTTGGACCAGAACTCTTATTTCTCGTCATTTAACTTATATTTCCTTTTGTTTTTTTTTCATAGAGAAAAACGACTAAAAGTTCAGGAAGCTAAAAATTTCCCTGCATTCATAACCATACAGTCTAAATTAAGTCCGATCCATCCCAGGAGTTCAATGCTACAGCTTGATATCCCTAAACTTGTCGCATATTTAAAAACCCAAATTATGGATGATTTTCCACTCTGAGACACAAAACCTTAGGCAGATTCTCTGCTTTCTGTAAATGTGTTCACTGCTTCTACAGCAAGAAAAACCCTTTATGTCCTGAGTAACTGAATATCTCTGTAAATGATAGAGGATTCAAATATACTGTTAGGTGAAGCAAAAAAAGGCTATGGAGGCACTTTACTATTCTTTAAGATTATCCTTGCTAGGTAACGAGAAAGCTTTCAACCATTTCATAACGCTGAGCGTTATGTTAAAATTCATCCCAAACAACTAATAAGGTCCACAGCCTATTTTTAAGGCATCCTGGAGGAGTAACCATTCCATTTTTCACATTTACATTGGCCATAATTCTTAAGAACAGTTCTATTCTTTAGATGCTTTCTTATTTATGATTTTACTAAGTTCCAAGCAGTGTGTTAGTAACACATAAACATATATATATATATTTGTGTCTGTATGTCTGTAAGGAAGTATCATTTGAACTTAAGAAGTTAAGGGGAAATTTCATACCTTTTAAAAAAAATCCAGTTCCTGGAATTTACCCTGGGTTACTTAAGGTTGTTGATGACCGTGGTGTGACAAGTGAAAACATAAATGTGTAAAATAGATTGAACCATTTCAAAGAATTCTTCAAACTGACAGTTCTTGGGATATAGTAGTAGGTTCGATAGAGATCAGGTATGTGATGTGGTCAAAGGGAATCATCTTTTCTGGCCTTCCAGTGCAGCAGCCTTGGGATTCATCCTTCTAAAGAACTAATAGGGATTATCAGTAAAATAGGACAAGCCTTCTCCTTGGGTTAGGTTGGTTTAAACTTGAGGCAATGAGATTCATTTTCATACTCTAAAACAGACTAAAAGCATGCAAAGTACACAAGTGATGACAGTAAATTATACCAGATGAAGGAGAATCTTGTCAGAAACATTTTTCATTATTGGAAGAAGTAATGGAGGTCAAATGATAACCAAATGATGGGTACAGTAACAGTCATACACACTTGGTCATGCAGATGACAGAATGTTGTTCTCTGCCTTCAGATGACCATGGATGTCACAGCAGCACTGCTGTTAAGGGGGAAGGATCTGTAAAACACAACAAAGCTGCTGCAGAACAGGCTTCTGCAGACCTTTAGTGTGGTGTGGTGGGGTGTGGTTTTCGACCATGAATAACCAATGAAATATACTGGTGACAGTGGTCAGAGGTGACACACCAAAACTCTGGGGTGGTACAGACAACATTCAAGAAACCCTTAAGCTCTTGATCTAAGATGTCATAAGGTCAATTGCAGGTGTGAGAGCTTCTAATGAAGAATATAACCACTACCACTTTAAAGTTTATTCACTTGATTACTCAAGAGCTGACTAGTAGTGTGTGAGTCATCCATCACCATGTCTGTTGCCCTGGAGATTTAAAACACTTAATGTGTTGTTGCTTTATTGTGTCAGTGAGTTTCCTGACGTACAGGAAGTTTGTTATGTATTTGCGTTGAGAGTACATGTAGAGAATACTAGTGAGATTAAATTCCTACTGCCTGCCCTTCAGACTTATCCCAGCCCCTTAACACCAGGCAGAAATATTTCCTCTGATGATACAAAGCCTATTTGATTGCCACAAAGAACTGGTCTTCACTAAGCAGTCTGGAAAGAGTCATCAGTTTTAGAAATTTCACTGGATTAAGCAAGGAAATATTTCCTCTTAGGAGTGTCACGGATATTAAAGGATCCTGGATTACTTTTTATTATAATATGCATTCCTGGTTTATAAATCCTTGTTTATAAATTCATTCTGCATTCATTGTTTATAAAATCTTCACTTAGACAAAAGAAAGTAGCAGTTTAACTTAACTTTACAACAGTGTGTTCTTCCTCCTTTCATCTGCAAAATAGCTACAGAATTTCTGGAGCATGGGGCATAAAGTTTCTGGACATCCAGAAGGAGGATATATTCTGCAGATTCTCCAAATGATTGAGAAAAAAACATTTAGGCTGTCATATACTGGTGCAGGTCACCTTGCATTTCTACCAATGCATACTGCCAACAATGCTGTGTTGACAGGTATGCTGTCCAGATCAGAGGCAGTGCCCTGTGTGGATTAAAATATAACTCTCATAAGAAAATCACCTCTTTACCAAAAATACCATATATTGCATCAGAAATGAAAAGAAACGAAGATGAATATGACATACTTTGTAGGTACACGTATGTACTGATTAGTAAAAAAAGAGGTTGCAAAGATTATGAAGCACCTCAGTCTTGACTAATAGTTGGAGAAACCACACAATAAAATGGTTAAGGATCTTGCCTGGAATATTAAAGGCAGTTAAAGAACAAGATCAGTACCTTAATCTCAATCATGTGTGTTCTGTCTTGATTCTACATCTTCACTGCAATGAGAATTCTAACATGGTAGTTCCTTCTCAGCTAGAATTTTCTAAATTCACCACTGTTTTTGTGTGCATTATTATAAAAAGCAAAGGGTTTTTGTCTAATAATTACGTAGGTAACCTTTCTCTTGGTGCAAAAATTTACCTTATTTTAAATGAAGTTTTAAAACACACAGTTGAAAGAGAGTTTTGGCTGTTAAGCCCTCTGACTTCAGCTTCAAAACAATCAGTGGAATTGCAGTGATCTGGTAAGAGTGAGATATAGCAGTGCTTCACTGCTATTGTACAAACACTCCTATTACTCTTTATCTTCTTCTCCTATAAATGCCAATTTTTCTTGCTTATTTAAATCTTCTCTTAATCCAATATAATTAAATGAAATAGCCTTAATAAATCTATTATTTATTTTCCCTGAGAATTGTATGAGTGAAGGACCAGGTTTATTGCCATTCAGGCTGGAGAGCAAGCCTGTGGAAGAGGCTCTGGCACCTGAGAGGAAGCAAGCTGAGCATGTGCCAATGGTGTGTCCTAACTGCACACGTGGCCAACTGCATCCCATCCAACCCACCCAACCTGGTGGGAGGTTTTGGAATCAAAACCAGACATGCAAAAGGTTTCATTCTAATAACTTATCCTTTTAATTTGCTTAGGGAAAGAAATACAGGGAGAGATGTTGGAAAACAATTTTTTTTGCTTTTAAAAATAAACAAAAAAATACTCGACCCTCTTCTTAAAAAGAATCAAGGTGCAGATTTCTCTATGAGTTATAAACAAAGTGGGGAGGGATTTTTTTAAATCCTATAAGAACTGCAGTGAACTAGTTATATAAGACAATTCAGTGCTCTGGAAAATAATAAAAAAAAAATCACAGAAGGAATTAAACTCTAATAGACCTGCCTTTAGAAAGTCACACATCCAATGTCAACTATAGAAGGATTACAGGGGAATTATTCTGCAGTAATCTTCAATTTATAATCACTTAGTTTCTTTTGGATTAGATTCAGTCCATTTCATTAACCTGTAGTAAGGTTTTTTCCTTTCTTGCATTTTAATCCACTCTAGCCTGATTTACAAAGATTAACTTCAGATTGAAGTTCTTGAGATCCACATCCCTAAATCAGAATATTGGACTTGGAAACACACAACTCATAAAATATGTTTTGAATAATGGCTCCTTTAAATTTTAATAATTAAAAATATATCAGTCTGAAAATTATTGATAAACAAGTTTTTAAGGACATCGTTCTTCTCAGACATTCCAAAAACCCACAGTTGAACCCAAAAAAACAAACACTAGATTTGAATATGTTTTTAGTGACCTTGAGGATAAAAATTGTTCATTCTGCTCTAATGAAATAAACAATAATTAATGAAGATATATATATAAGAAATAAATGAGAATTAGAATGAGAGATGAACAGCAAGCAAGAGAGCTCCTATTAAGTAATAAAGTCTGAAAGAGACCATCATTAGCTTATCTTTCATAAGCTGGAGGGAAAAGTATGTATTATGTAGTAAGACAATCTCATTCTGCTTTCAATTATTGTGGTGTAAATTCAGTTAAATATTACTGAACTACAGTAGATTGAAGCTGAGTACTTGAGAGCCCCTGATCTCATATATTTTAAATATTAAAATATACCTGAAAAGAGGAGGCAGATACTGTATTTTGAAAATGTAAAAAGAATTCCGATACTTATATAATTATTCCTATGGATGGTGACAATGAATCAATCAATATATTAGTTCCAGATGTTATAATACATCTTCATTTGTGAAAAAAGAAAATCAAAAGGTGAGAATGCTGTTGTGTTAAGACACTGCACATTCATTCTAGCTGTATTGTATGTAACCTTGATATTTCAGCTTTTCTATATTGTTTTCAGTGATGGATACTTCCTTCCAAAGTATTTCCATTTCACAGTAGTATTTGGATTTCTAAGTATTTTCATACAAAATAATAAAGAAAACATAAGCCTTTAAGCCTTCTGCAAAGATGATTGACATTTTTTCAATCCAACCTGCATTTTTATTCTGAAAGTCCTGTACTAGAATGTAAATGGATTACCAGTTTGCTTAATGTATTTTGTCAACTGAGATCATTAGAATTACAAAAAAAATCAGAACTCGTGAACTGTCTTAGTCTACACTGTTGCCAGTGGCAAACATTGTAGGCTTCAGTGGGTATTTTTCTCTGAATCCTTTATATCTTTGCCTTGAATGATGTGAAATGCAGCAGAATCGTATTACAGAGACATGATGGCAGTTTAAAATCACGTACAATTAAAAAAAAAAAAAGGACTTGAAGCAGAAAAAACCCTTTATATTTTTCATTTTAGCTTTGGTTTTGGCTCTGCCCCAGCTGCCTCCAAAGAGGCAGCCCCGCCTCTGTGTGGCTACAGCAACACCATGATGTTCTCTTTGGTGCTGGATGTTGCTGTAGGTAACCCTCAGTCAGTAGCTGCTCTCCAAGTCTTTCACGTCCAACTATAATCCTCTCTTTGGAGGCAGGTGTCAAAAAAATGCCTGAGTCTAGGAGAGCTGTAGAAAATCAGCTGACCTGTGTATCAGTGGGATATTTGTGAGTGGCCATCAGCCAGCTCTTTGCCCAGGGCATGAATATCACACAACTGCACCAATGAGCAAGATCCCTTTTCCCCTCTGCTCTCAGAATCAGACAAGTGAAAAGCTTGAAACACAGAGGTCCCTTTTCTGTCCTCTCTGCTCAAGGATTTAAAATAATTCACCTTATTTTCCCCTCCATCCTTTAACTAATGAGTAAATTCAGTAGACCTACTGCCTACTTTCATCCTGGGGTGGGTGTTTCCATGCCTACAGAGACTGACTCATCATGCAAAGTCTCTCATCAAGTCTTTGTTGAACACAGCCACAGCATCAATACCTGTAAGAGTGCTCAGGTCACATTCTGACTGCTTTAGCAGTGTCATCAGCAACAGCTTGATGCAAGGTGCACAAGGATTTGCCTACAGTTAATGCTGTAAAATCCCAAAAGTTCCAGAAAGATAAGTCTGATGTGTTTGATTACAGAGAATGTGAGTTTAATATGTGACTGTAGATGAATTGTACGGGGTTGGTGTCTATGATGCGTTTGTATGAGGACAAACACCTGTGTGTGGAAGTGCCTCTAATGAAAGTTAACGTATGGTCTGTCGTGTCCAGTATGTGCTGTTTAAACTGATTTTACACAAATAATATTCTACGTAGAGGTATTTGTTCAATTAAATATTAAGCCAGTTTTTTTCAAAATATAACAGTTATGGCATATGTCTTTCTTCTTTCTATATGAGACATTATAGAAAACAACTGAAGTAAATAAATACAAATCTGACCTGACATATGGAAAAGCATAATGAAAATGCATGTCTAGCAAGAGATGATTTAAATTAAAAATATTTTTCAGAGGGTTATAACAAATATTCTTTCACTAATTGTTTTTCCAGAAAATTAGCTTTATATGCAAACCCTATACCACCATTAAAAAAGACTTTATTAAAGCTGGGAACGATTTTATTTTTCATTTGGGAATAAAAGGTGAAAGCTAAAAATACAAATTTTTCAAGCAAGAATCAAAATAAAATATTCAGACCCAAACCCCAAAATGTTTGATTGATTTATATTTTTCATGTGAATATATATAGTATTACATATAATTATTTTCTAATTTTCTTCTATGAGATGAAAGTCAATTGAAAATATTTGCAAAACAAAGGCTCAATATTTTATACTCAAAAAGATTATCAAATTTTTCACAGTATTTTTTCTAAAACATTACTGTCAAAGTTGGTATATTTTTGCATATTTTTACTTCACTAAATTCACATACAACTTAATTTAGTTACAAAAGAAAACTTTTGTCTGAGAAAATTCCTGACCCACCCAAACTTCTGTGAGATCTGGGATGAGACATAACTTAGGCAAATGTCTTAGGCACTACTGTAGTTTATGTTGAGTTGGCTCAGGATCAGGGTTGGTTTGTGGACTTATGGGGGGTTGGGTTTGAACTTCTGGAATCAAATCCCTCAAATTACCAGGACATCTTTAACAAAATGCTTTTTCCATAATAAAGGTATTTCGTTATTGGAGTTTCCTCAGCTTCAGGCTAAGCTTTCATGCTAATGTAAAAAATAAAACAATTTGGAGCACTAGGATTCCTGATATATTGAATTCCCAATATACTGGATTCCCAAACTCATTAGGAATATGACTCATCAGGAATAAGACTTTCTCATATAGAGAAGATAGAGATTTCAACAGGAGCCCCTACATTCTAGATGAACATATTGGCCGCTTGGTTATTTGTTATTTGGATAGTTCTCAGTTATGTTGTTTAATTTTAAAAATTTGAAAGCTCAAGGTTCTGGGTTGTTTTCTTTTTCCCCAATGTAGAATGAAGGCCAAATGCTTGAAATCATTTGCAAAACAGAATTCTTGTTTTACAGCCAATCTCACAGCTGATTGCACTGGAGTTATTTACATGAATAGGGGAAGCAGATTTTGACCACAGTAGCTGTGTCTAGACTAGTAGACTTAAAAGTGCCAGGGAAATGCTTCCAAGCAGTGGAATTTGATTGTCTACACCGTTAAATTGTTAAAAGAGTCCCTGACACACTCCTGGCTTTTCCCAGCTACACCAGTTCCAAACAATTCTCAAGGACCTTTCCCCATAGGTAGCATGAACACAAACACTCTTTGGACAGTGAGACAGTTTCATAGCATGGATGTGGGCCAGTTTGCACCATATGCCAGTGAGTAGTCACAAGTAAGTTTAATTTACTGGTCTAGAAACCATTGGTGATGATCAAAAAAGAAAATCAAAATCTTGAATTTATCTTCATGAAAGGGAAGAGAAGGGGGAAAGGGTGGGAAGGGGGTAAACAACAATTATCTAGTCTAAAGAACCAGAATTTTTAAAATGGAATATCCCCTGCACTCATCCTCTTGATGCTAGAAAAACCTGATATTTCCTCTGACCTTGTCCATGTTTTATTTTTGTTTTTGACATATATATATATGTGTGTGTGTGTATGTACATATCATATTATTATTTTTATCAATTTCTTTATTTTCCTACTTTGTAGTTACATATCAAGGAACAGACAATTTAAAAATGCATAGGTTAATTCATTAATAAGTTTCTCAAAAAAAGTGAAGCTATATTAATTCTGAGCAGGCCTTTGTCCAGCCTAAACATTCTATTGAAGTTTCTGTGCCAAAGGGCAAAAAAGGGGGCGCTTCAAATCCTTCTCCTCCAAATAACCTACAGTCAAGAGAAAAGAGGCTTTTGACTAACAAGGATCAGCTCATTCGGGGAACTAAAAGCTAAATTGTGTCCATGTCTTTGCAGAGATACAAGGGCAGAAGGGCACCTTCAGGCATTCCATTTCTGCACAGGGTTGAGCACAATGGCAGACTGTACTCTTGGACTGACAGGACTCCGCAGGGCTAAAGCTCCTAGAAATGATGTGTGAGAAGTGGTACGCCATCTCACCCGCTTTACTGCACCATGGATATGGCTGGACTTGAAGCAGAGTTTTCTGACACCTAAATACTTCTTTTGCCTGTACTGATCATGTTCACCTTTAGGTGATATATTGATCATGTTCACCTTTAGGCTTCCTAGGACTGCACTGACTGCGGCACTGTGGAAAGTGCCTGAACTCTCCACTGCTGCTGCTGTTGTTCAGGTTCTTTTCAAAGACCCTTCTAGAAAAGGCAGTGTGTGCTACCTTGCAGTGGGAAAGTCCCCTAAATTCAGTTTGAAGTGGTTCACAGAACCAAGATCAAGATTCTGTTTTTCCTTTATCTTTCTTCTAATTGGAATGAGCCAGCACCCCAAGTAGATGCCCATTGATTGTTTCCCATCTGTGCACTGCAATCTATCCCACAGAACTGCTTTCTGCCAGGGTTTGGGAATGAAAAACAGTGGCCTAGATAATATCTATCTTTTCTGAGGGCACAGGAGAGCCTGAGTATAAAGGCTGTCTTAAATAATGAAAGGTCACGTGAATTAGCTGTTTTGAGGATTTCTCCAGCATTTCAGAGGGAATTTATTTCAAATCATGTATATTAATAAAGCAAAGCCCATGGTGTTTCCAAGCATGCTTGGTGACATGTGCAGAACTGCCAAATGGTCCATTATTTCTAAAAATTATGTGTCCCAAGGCAGTAGCAAACTTGTTTTCCAGACTGTGGGCATCAGTTTATGTGCTACATTTAGCATGTCCCTTTTTATTGTGTTTTTCAAGATAAGTTTGGTTTTAAAAATCCCGTTCTTTGAGTAACATTTCTCTTTTTTTCAGAATATATCCTAAAGTGCCTGCTTATTCTATGTTGTCCACTAAGCTTTAGCACAGTTCAAGATGCAGAATGAAAAAAGCAAAGTATAAAAACTAAAGATCTGAAATGTAATGGCTGTTATAACAGTACATAAAGGTCTATATTGTAGTCAAAAAATAAGATATGGCTGCACTTTTATACGCCCCATGTATTTTATCATGTTAATTATCTGTTCATTAATACTGGTGAAAGCAATTATTTTCTTTAGGGGTCTAGCATTACAAATAAATCATGGTGCCTGAGGATTTTTAGAGGTTTTGCTTTTGGTTTTAGCATCTACTGGATTATTTTATACTGTAGTGAAAATAAGAAATTAAGAGACAACATTTAAGACCATCTATTTAGAAAAAAAATTATTTCCTTGCCTAAGGAAAAGTTTTTAAGAAAGTACATAGCATTTAATTCAGTCAAAAATTCCAGTAATGGTATCTTGTTAAAGACAAAAAAACAGGGTACCAATGACAAATGCTTATCAGGATTTTAGATTTTATACAAAAGCAGGGGGGGAAAAAAGGCACAGTAATGCAACAGGGCAAATCATTCTCCTTTTCAGATCCGGGGGCTACTTGTGAGCATGCCAGCCATGTTGGGTATTAATTCAGAAACTAAAATGTATGCATTTTCAATTTTAACAGGCCTGCATTTTGGTGCAGCAGACCTTTACCAGGTCAACCCAATTATAAAGCACTTTCCCCCATGAATTTTGTATTCATGAACAATCATGGAACAGATCTCAGATGACCCTTCAGCCTATAAACTAGAATTCAGGGGACCTTGTTTGATCAAAAACTTGATAAATAATTTATTAAATAGCTACGCTCTTCTCAGCACAGTGTGCTCCTTTTAAACAGGTGACCTTACAGTTTGACAGAACAGTGCTTGATGTAGCAGACATATCTCTGGCTTAATATCTGACTTCAGGAAAGCCCCTCTATCCATTTGTCTGCCTCACTGATGTTCTGTCATGTGCATGAGCACACAGACATTAGCTCTGCCTCAGTTTCTTCGCTTTATAGACAGAGATAATGCTAATGACCTCTGTAAAGTTCTTTGGAAACTGCTGATATGAAAGATTATGTCTAAGTGCTACTCATGTACAATTACTCCTCCTTCTCCCTTCCTGGAGATTAGAGTGCCTCAAAAATAAGGAAAAAATAAAACTTTTATATTCAAAAGCCAGTAACATGGTAGAAGGAAGAATGCTTGGAGTTGATCAGTTCTGCCCTCACCAGCAGAGCTGATAATAATCAGTCACTTATGTGCTATTTCACAGCTGATACCTCCTCCAAAAAAAAATTAATTGCAAAAGTTTCACAGATGTCTGCAGCAGTTGACCAGAGCTCTTGGGTTATTGCTTGTCAGACTATTAATGGGTTTGGCTAACCATGACAGTCATTACTTTCCCCCTCCTGTGAGCTACTTTCTGTGTAATTTATGCATAGGTTTTGCCAAGATTTGACAACTTTCAGGATATTAACATAAAATTAGACTGCAGAGCTGAACAATGGGTGGCATTAAAATTAGCAGCAGTGGAAACCCATCAAAGAGAATTGGTTTCTCTCCTGCTTTGCTTTTAAGTTATTATTTTTTTATTTATTTTATCTTATTTCATTATCATTTTAGAAGGAAAAGAATTAATGCTGAAAACTGTTTTGTTTTGCTAGGTACCTTAGGAACCTTCAGAATGAGGGAGAAATTTCAATTAGACAAAATGCCTGGCAGCATCTTAAACAACAGCTAACCTGAAATCAATCACAGAGGAAGAAAAGTTAGAAGTGGTTTTTTTTTGAAAAAGGAACTTTAAACAGAGCAGAGTCTGCTCCACACAGATTGTTTAGTGAATGCCATTACAGAATGCGATGTGTGTGTTAATAAGTAAGGACATCTGGTAACCAGCTTTTTTCTGATTCATTAACTGACTGCTTCTGTGGCCACAGGGCTTGATAGGGAAGGCTGCAAGACTTTTGCTCATAGAAAATGGGACTTCGATGTATGCTTTGTTCCTCTGACCCAACCATATCCTCTAAATTTTCTCCTATGCTTCCATTACAAATAATTCAATTTTAAATCTAGGAGAAAACACTTAAAAGCTTAGAAGTATATTTCCTCCTATTTAACTGTACAGAAAAAGAAGTCATTCTTCCTACTCCTTCATTGATCTATAATAATTCACCCCATCAACACACATCAGTAAGTGATGGTCTCTACTTGTTAGCATTTACCATGGCTATGTTTAAATCCTATATTATTCCCCTCTTTCTCAATGGTCATACATTTTCAAATATGATTCATTACTGTGGATGGAATATTTCCAAAAAAGAATTTAGAAATGATCGCTTTTTTGGAACACTACAATTTTTGCTGACCCAGAAAGATTGTTGCTTTTTTTTATACCCTCCCTGAGATTAATGAGCTCGGACAGAGAAAGTTAAACCATCACACTGCTCATATCAAGTGCTGTTTTTCTTCATATAATACAAGTGAAACAGCTCCAAATGCTCTAGAGAGAATGATTGAGCAAAAGAAATCTGACTTGATAGTACATGTTGAGGGATGAAATGGACAATGAAGTTTCCATATGTTGTTTTTACGCAGTAATTAGAAACTGTCACACACCGTTTCATTTTTTAGTTTCCTTGGGCTTATTTGCATGTATGAGGCTTTCCTTAGAGCAGAATTGCAAGCATCAAACTGGCACCCAGTTGAAATCTGAGGCAGTGGTACGTGGGCTTCTTCCACCTTATGGACAAGAAGCCAGCGGCAGGTACTGTGACAGCCCAGAGCACAGCTCAGCAACAGCCAGCTGCAGCCTCACTCGCCTCTTTGCCTCTGCCAAATTTTCTTTTCCGGGTTGAAGTAGTGGCCATTCCTGTAGTGTGAGTCTGTACATTCTTGGGCATGTGGACTAGCTTTTGTTTCCAACAGAAACAAGGAATTTAATATACTATTATGCATGTACATTCAGCAGGGATTTGACTCCTCATTCCCTAAGGTTCCTTTGGAAATCCTTACACAGTTTCTCAAGGGCAAGACAGGCAAATAGTACTCTCAGTTTTCCTCATGCCTACATGATTCCAACTATTTTTTCCAGTTCTTTGGTAATGATTCCTTTCTATATCTTGATAAACAACTGGTTTACTTAAAGCATCTGAATCTGGCCCTCAGAATTACACCGGGGAAGAAAGACCAATAAAACTATTTGCAATTTATCTTCATTATCCTGATGCTAATGATGACTCAGGACTTGGTCATACTGAGTGTGTTTTTTCTAAAACATGGGAGATATATGTGCACATTTTTAAGTCAGCTAAGAAACTAAGTCAGTGTGTATGTGTTGTGTAAGTGGTTTAATGTTTTCTGTCTCTGTTTTCCAAGACGTTGTAAAATCCCAGAAAGCTGGATGTGTATCTCTCTTGTCCAAGACAGATTAGCCCTCTGGATTGTTGTTAAATCCTAACTCTTAAAGGATCTATAACCCCGAGAAGCAGGACTGTGAAAAACATCAAAGGACATTGATTACACTCACAGTTACATCTGAGAGGCAAAATTCAAAGATCTAGCATGAAACCACTGTTGTTTAAACACTGAACCAGATCCCTGATGTTACCGATGCTCTTTTGTTCATTCCTAAGGCAAAATTAGGGGGTTTTTGGGGAAAAAAAAAAGTCTAAATGCAGTTTTTCAGCAATCAGAAATTATTTGTACTGTAATAGCACTGAAATGCTCCCCTTTGTCAGCTACTCTGCAATTTCCCAGAGATTCCCATCTTCACACTCAATTCAGAGATGCCTCTAACACAAACCTAATTCTCCCATAAAAATGAACCTTTGAGAAGAATAGGTCATGCTTACTCATAGTAACTTAAAACTGCATAACAAAGATCTTTACTTTTATGTGTATTTTACTGAATATTTTTAGTTTTGACTTATACTATATTCAAACTACAACTAGAAGTTGTTTTTAAACATGGAGGTACTAATCCTCAGAAAGCTATGAAGATAGGCTATTGATTTATACCAGCAAAATTTATGGATATTATACTACACAGGAGTTTTCAAAGGCAGTTACGGTATCATGCTTTATTTTTGCAATCAGTAAGATAATGAAAAAATTCAGAAAGGAAAATTCTTAAGTGGAAAATGATGTAAAGCTACTTTGAGAAATAGCAGAGATATTGGTCAACACAGTGGAAGGCATGTCATTGGTTATAGCACAGCTGCTGGAGGTGACTGTGTTGGTATCTGTAGCATGTTGATGTGTGAAGTGCAAAAATGAATCTTATTCCTCAGGAGAGTCCTGCATATGTCACGTATATTGTCTCATTAAGCCAATCCATTTATCAACCCACTGAATGCCAATTAAATTGCACAGGATGGTGCAGGTATATGGTGGGTTGATGGTGCCAAACTTTATTACAGCTGAGCTTTTCTGGCTCAGTACATTCCTGCATAGCAAAATGGCAGACATATCAGAGCCAAATTAAATGTTCTTGAAATAATGCCTTTACAGAGGAAGAAATGCCACAGTCTGGCACAAAAGAGTATGAAATGTAATGTCACTTCTTAGTGTACTTTTAGTTCCAATGAAGATGTCACGGCTCAGATCCAGCCAGTGCCAAATGTCTTCACAGCGTGCAAATTAGATCAGTGTAATTTCATCAGGATGATGATCAGACTCTGTTGCAGTTCTATGGCTGCATACACAACTTCTGCTGACTGCTGCAGTCGGATTGGCACAGCTGAGCTAATGCTGCCATCCTCAGAAAAAGACAGAAGTTGATTTTATATCACTCTCCTGATGCCAGAGTCCAAAGGATATTCTTAAATCCTCGGAATATGTTTATTAGTATTCACCCTGAAATTTTGACTCAAAGCACTCCCCTTTTTATCTCTGACCACAGTAACAGGAATATCTTTATTGAATATATTCATGTTATACATTATCAGATGATCAGGCTTTGACTGAAAGTATTTCAGTTGTTAAAATGTGAGCAACAATAATCTAGCCGAGAAATCCATTCTGTCCCACAGCTTCAAGGTAGTGGTTGGGAGAAGATCTACTGCTTTAAGATAGGTCTAAAGCCTATCATGTGAACACGAACTTAACCTCTTTGGCAGTATTCATTAAGGGCCCTAACAGATGTACTCGGTTGGATTTAGTATCAGTCACTTAAACATTATTTTTCTGACTGTCCACATGACTCCTTTGCTGGAGGTTACGACTTGTATAGCAGGGATGGGAAAAATGAACATTTTCCTTCCATTCACAATTCACCAAATTAGCTTGACTCATTAATGCTTAACCCAGCATATCAGATCTTCTGAATCTTCGCATATCAAACCCTCTCCTTGAGTGGCTAGTGCACACATTTTGTTCTGCTAACATGGTGTGGGGCCAATACCCCTCAGTTCTGTGGAAGGACAGACAGATGGGAAAAGTATGGGCTTAAAAAGACTCAGCCTGCCTGCTGCCTTTTTGTACGCCCGGTCTCCAGGTATGCAACATGAGCCTGGCTCTTCTCATAAATATCATTGTTGTACAGCAAGATTAAATCTACTGAGCCAATAATTTGCTGATAAATGCTTTCAGAAGCAGGAACATGGTGCTTGGTGCTAGATAACAGTCCCAGTGCCCAGGCACAACTTACATATATTGAAGGTTTGGGTTTGCTTTAGCTTTTTGCGTGGAGAATATTTTACGTTAAATTGTTAGATTTGGTGATTTTTCTTCTCCCTAAAGCATTTGGTAAAGAGCAATTACTTATACATATAACAGCTAAAATCCCCAAACACCATGGCACACAGCCATGTGAGGCAAGTTGCCAAGTCTGTAGCTTCAATTAACCTTCATATATCCCCCCAAACTTGGAACACTATCAGAAGGCTATTATGTTCAAGCCCTACTCATGTGGTGAGCACTTAGACACTGAAGTTGAAATCAATAGCACTGGTGGATACATGATTGCTCATGTGTTCAGGTTTGCACAAGCAGACTTGACTTTGTAGCAATCTCATCCAGTCTGAAGCAGAGAGATGCAGAAACGTGCAAATACACAGCTATTTCAGGATTTAGGCACAGAAATCAAGTCCGTTGTCCCTCATATAGCATCTGTCCTCTACTAGACTATTTGGTCTCAGACAGTAGCAACTGAAGGTGGGTGAAGGGAAATGAGCACAGCAAGATTTGGATATTTGAAGTAGCCACTGATTCCAGTAATAGCTCTATGTTCACCAGACGTACTGTGCAAATGGGTTGCTCTCCCTGGAGATTGAAACAGAGACTCTATGCATCCCAGATGTTCCTAAGCAGTTTACTTACCCTCCCCCATGTGCATTTAATTCTCAAGATGGATGGAGAGGGAGCAGAAATGGGAAATGAAATAAAAAGTCCATTTTGGCTCTAAAGTGAGAATGTTACTTATGCTCACATGGAAAATATAAAGCTTCAATAAAAGCAGATAAACACAGTTTTTATGTGGGGGCAGACAAAGGGCTAAATGCCCAGCTGGTACAAACTGGCATAGCTTCACACTGAAGTTGATTAAGCATAGTGCAGCTTGTGCCAGCTGAAGATCTGGCTTACAGTTACTGCTCAGTATCCCTATTGTGTGGGTGAAATCCTATCTGTCTAGGACAGAATACGGCAACCAGTGATGGATATATCATGTACAAAGGCTACAAGAACCTTATAAGATTCAGCCTGAAAACTTACACAATTTCTAAACCTCGTGAATGCCATTACAAATTACTCTAAATTGAGAAAAAGTACTACTACACAGAGCCTGAAGTCTGGCGGAGGGGGGTGGGTGTGTGAAGAGCTTCTACCAGCAGGAAAAAGGGAAATCAATTTTAATAGATGTACACGGTTTTTTATACAGTGAGAAATATTTAATCTGTAGCACTCTTATTCAAATATTTCACATTTGTGGTCTACAGGATCTACACTCTGAAGCAAATTCGATCTTTCAGCTAAGACAAGAAGCAATTCAGCTGTCCTTTATGTTTGTGCACCTACCCTAATGAGGGGGTAGCACCCCAGGCCACTCCTGGGGCATGCCAGGACCCAGATGCCAAGCTTGGGAAGACTCTTGCAGCAACATCTGGCTGTGTGGCGAGGTCTAAAGGCAGTTGTGCTAACAGATCTGGAATAGCCTCTGGGTCTGGGCTCCCTCACGCTCTCCTAGGACACATTTTCCTTCTGCTTACCTTTGTTTTGTCAAATGTGTGGGGTTTTCATTTATTACACAGTAGAGCAATATGCAAAGGCTTTCTATGTGATCACCAAGGATGTTTCCTATGCAGTACTTTTTTATTTTCCCACAAATCCTTGCCTCAATAACTGCCACCTATGTAAATTCTTGCCACTTGATTTTTGCCTCCTTCATTTAATCAAAAAATGCTTTGTAAGATCTAATGGCTGACTGAAAATTTGTGACATGAAGTTTTCATCTCATTTTTAAACGAAAAATTATGTTCTGAGAAATTAGTTTGCTAAAGCTGAAAAATTACAGGGTTATCAGTATCTTTTGATTACACTTACATTTTTGCACACATAGAGGTGGAATTAAGCAATACTGATTGTGCACTAGAATTTGTTCAAGTTGCATTTGTTAATACAAAAATACCAACAAAAGGACATTAAATTATGAAAGTTGCTACTACGTTAGTAGTTGCTACTACATTACATTAGAGGTAAACTCTTTTATGCTAATCTTATGTCTTCAAGCTTCTGCTGTGCATTGTATATGCAGTACAAAACTTATGAAAAGACAGATCCTTACATCTTTAATATATAATGAAAAAGTTAAGGACTTCTGAATTCACAGTAAACATTGTTCCTGTAATTGCTCAAAATGTACATGTATGACCTAAAAAATAATTCCAAGGACACAAAGTCCGTTGCATGTACACTTGTGGGTTTCCGAAAATTGACAGTTCTCTTTGCATCCTTTAATTTACAACAAGATTTTAATAAAAATAGCACACCATTTTAAAATATCAATTAGGCTTAAAGGGATGGTGGCTTAGGAGCTCAATAGGTAAGCTAAATAGTATCTTGCAAATAGGGCACTAGCTTTTGGCCCTGAGCTAGCAAGAAATATGTCATCGCACATCTAACATCCACTAATATTTAATAAATGAATGTTTACAGTATGCGATTTTTTCCACAGGCAGAGTACAAAAGGAAATATCATGGGATGGCATATGTTAGTTGTAATGTTCTGTGCACTGCTAAAGGTATTCAGCAAATTTTACTACAAGCTGAAATTTGCTTTTATAAGCTTCTACATGGCAAACAAAGAAATATATGGTAGAAAAATAATTTTCCAAGTGTTGTAGTTGTCTAACAGCAAAAAATTATTTTTCCCTGTAGGCTTGTGGGAATGAAATAACTGATGGTTTTAATTCTGTGGAACTAAGGAGATCTTATTCTTCATGGATCAAAAAAAAATTCAAGAAAGCATAAATCCAGAAAACATAATCCAAGGGAATCTGAAAGGACATGTGGATTAATACGGAGAAAAATTAATTAGAGCATTAAATGTTAAAGAAAGCATGAAATGGATAAACAAGAGATCTCTAACTTAACATGTTTTGTAGGGGTTTATGTGCATCTCTGCTTAGCTACAGGCCAATTCATGGGCTCAGGCTCAGTTTGTCTTGAATTTAGAGTTAAGCTTATGGTACATTTAAGTAGCCATACTAGGGTTATATCATGTGTGAAGTGTCAGAGAGCAGGAGCTGGGGATAGACATGGTGCAGTGATAGCCATTGCCATGACATTGTGCTGTATTTGAAACTGTCTCATGGAAACTGAGTTGACCATGACAACCTCACTTATGCAGATTTGTGATTGAGCTAATTAATAATCTGGGGTTATCACTAAAAATAACTCAGAAAAGAGTGAGAAAGAGTTGCTATTAGTCTGTAAACCACATTTGTACACAGGAATTGGAATCTTGGGAGGGTATTTACTAATAACCGGGTTGTACAGACCCCCAGCTATTGTTCCCTTGCATCTCAAGGAGAAATGTAGTCTGCTGTTCACGATCGCCTAGTAAGATACACTAAGCTTTTCTGCTTTTTGCATGCATCTGTGGGTGGGTAGATGACTGAGAGAAGCCATTCCTTCTAAATGAATTCAAAATGACTGGAGTTAACTTCATAGGGAAATGATCTGCAGAAAAATACTTTGGCACCAAAAAAATGATAAGTATGTCTAACAGTTTTTTCTTTAATGTCCAAATTAAGTATGATTAAGAGGTGATGTCACTAATTTTTAGCATATAGGAAAAAATACATTTACTCAATGCAAAGGAATTTATAACCGACTGTTAGTCTTGCCTGTCCTTTGCTACACAAAAAGCATCAAGATAACTCCAAAAGAGTAAGAATAATGATCAAAGCTTCACCCTGAAGGAGATTTCACACCAGCTTCCCTTGACAAGGGAAAGCTTATCCTCATAACAAAACTTGCCTCTCTTCCAGGAAAAACAATGAAAGCCATCAGTTTAATTCCCCTTATATGACATATTGAAGAAGCATGGCACTAACCCTAGAGGGTGTGGGGGACCAGCCCTAGGGAGACAAGAAGAGGCAGCCACATGACCTTATGGATCAGCTAAGAGTGGTTAAATCTGCTTCTTGTCATAAGTGTTGACATCTACGTGATATTAGACAGAGCTTTATGAAATAAAATCACCTCACTCACTGTTCTCCATATTGTTTTTCTTAAATAATGTGCTCCAGTTACAGGAATTTGTCCAAATCTCTTCACAGAGTGATGCCTAGTGGGTGGCTTTGCCCTGACAAAGCAAGTAGTGATGTTTTCTTTACAGCAAATCTAGATACAAATACATGTACATTATCTGGTCCACAGCTACTCTTCTCCTTCCTCAGAGATGATATACCTAGCCCTACCTAATGAGTGGTGAGGGTAGGTAGGGAATCCAAGATCACCTTTAGTGATCACAAGTGTCTCACATTTTTGAGATCAGTGGACTCTGAATTTCATCCAAGGGTACATGACAAAGTCCTACTTTCAGTACATCTGTGTTGTTTAATTTCACTTTAAGAGAAGCCAAGGTCATAGTAATGTATATTCTAATCCTTGTCTATTTCTATTTATAGTTGTTCTGCTCATCTCATTCCTCTGATATTACTCCAAACAGCAGAATGCAGCCTGTTCTTTTTAAGTTAAAAGAGTCTCACAAGACTATTGAAGACATGAGCAAAGCCTGTTCAACTTTGCAAATGTGGATCCAACATTTCCATCTTAGGCACACCTCCAGCTTACGTGACTGGAGCTAGCAGTGAGCCATTCATGACTATGATATGACTGCTCAGGGTGTCAAAATCCAGGTGACTTTGGAGAAATTTTCACAGAATCTTTCTTCCCTGGGCACACATTTTCCTGAAGGTCTATAGGAGTTTCAGATTTTATGACTTCTATTCTTCCAACAAATAAAATATTTAAGTTTCTTCTATAATATTTAGAGTAGAACTTTCTTTTATAATTAATGCATACTACAAATTTACTTAGTCCATTGACTGACATACCACATTTCCCTTATTTACAGTGTTGCATCTGCTAACAAGAGTGGTCTCATTGATGCAGCCAGCTCTTTAAGACTGTTTTGTAGCATAAGTACTCTCCAAACTGAAAATTAATATGAAAGGTATCATGTTCATCTTTTCTAAATTAACATCACTCAGTATGCCTCTTTGGTTAATGCAAAGAAGGCACATATTACAGTCTTTTCCATTGGGTATAACAAGGGGAATACTCTGTCATAAAATACTAGTTTGGAATGTATTTGGCAGATTTATGGCGATGACTTTGGAAAATCCTGGGTTAGAGAAGTAACTTTGAGCATTCTTTTCAACTCAAGCAACTTGGCTGGTCTGGGGAATTTCCTCTTGTTGGTACCAACATTGCCTATATAAACTACAGGGAACTTCGAGCAAATACTTGGATGTGCAAAAATGAGCTTTCACAAAGGCCATATAAAATAAGCCACTGACACTTTATGATTATAAGTAGCAGCATCAGATCTGCTGTTTATTAAATACGCTAGATCCAGGGGAACTTTATTTAAAACATCCTTGAGGAGGGATAAGAGCTGTAGCATGGCTCTGTTCTGTCATAACCCTGAGGTTGATCTACACAGGCTCTGTCCCTGCCCCAGTTTATTCTAACTTGATGGCCAAGAAGATCAGTAGTGAGACATCACTAACATAGCTATCATTACTAAATGCTTTTTTCCCTTGGGCATTCCAGCTTGAGTGGCTGAGGAAACTTGAAGTGAAAAGCTGACTTCATAACTTTCCAGTATCTTTGATCCAGGTCAAGAAGGGAATCAGAGTAGGAACAACAAAAAGAGTGTATCAGAGAGTGATCCTCTTAAACAGAAACAGCCATTTAAGACCACCCTGGGGCTGGCCTGCAGAACCAGAAGAAAAGAAGCTAAACATGCTGGAATACTTAAGAAAAGGACTCAAACTTAAGTTTCAAATGTGTGACTGATACCTGAAATTGTTGTGGAATTATGCAAAGCAAAACTATTTCATGGCCCCAACTTTACCGGAAACTAAAACTTGCCTCTGTCTGGAATTATCTAAATTAACCTTTTTGTTTCTTTAAATACTTTTATATTATTTATAGAGACTTGACTGTCATATTAGGTTACTCTAAGGTTTGAGGACAATGTACAGATGCTTACCACTGTAGTTCTGTCTGAGGTTAACAGGACTCTGCATGGTTAAATATCACTCATTGCCTTGACAGTATATAATACCCTTAATTCTTTACATACAGATCAGATGTTAGTGGTGGAGAACATCTGTTTCTGCTCACATATTATAGAAAAATGCCCAAAGTTTGAAAATTGGTAGCAGAGTTGCGAAATTTTCTCTCAGAACTTAAGCAATCATAATATTAGCAATCCCTTCTTTCCTGGGTTGCCTGGGCTTTATATCTTTTTTATATTTCATTACTGATTTATTACTTAATTCTCATTTTAAATTAAGCAGCAAAAGATACTCTTGTTAATACTGAATAAATATATTTTGCACTTGAACTGTTTTAAACTTGGACAAGAAAATAAGATATTTGAAGGTCCACTCAGTTCAATTTAGGAGTGTCAGCCTATTTCATTCTGTCATGGGGCATTAAGAAAACAGCAGCAGCAGGAGCAGAACCACATCACTCAGTGGCACAAAATCCCCAACTTGTCTACTAAGCAAAATGGCTATTACAGGTACACAGTGTTCTGTTCTAAGACTTCTGTTCCACAACACATCACACCTACTGATTTCTAAGCTGAATGGTCAGGAAAAGCCACCAATGGCCTTATTAAACCACTTGACTCCCTAGCATGGTCATTAAAGGGGACAGGCGAGAATCTCTGGAGCCAGAGCCAAAGGATGAAGAGAGCCCGCTAAGTGGGCCTTTGACTGTCCCTGCAGGTCACCCAGCTCTGTGGGCTTCCAGCCTTCCCACTCCAAAAGGCAGCAGCGCTGGGGTGGCCAGAGTCCCCAGAGCAAAGGGGGATGAGCCTCTCTCAGGGTCAAGGTCCCACCTTTGAGGCAGCCCTAGCTCCACAGTGGCTTTGCTGCGTGACCAGGCAAGGATTCACAAATCCAAGGAACCACATCTTTCCTTTTTATTTCCCCTGTAAAAATTACAATGAATATTAAAAATTTCAGTCCTTTTGGCCAAACTAAAACTGCATGTTTCAACAGAAAAGGATTCTCATGGGAAATTTCTGCCCAGATACAGTAACATCTGCTTGTGACTGAGAGAGACTTTCTTTCTAGCTTTTCCATGTATCACATTTTTTTCAACATATATGTCACAGATACTGATTTACTAAATTAAGGCTTTTCAACAGTCGTTTAGTCTTTTTTAAATTCAGCAGGAAAAACTCCAGGGTCTTGCCTCCACCATTTATCTGGATTGTTAAAATAATTTAAAATCACATTACTACATAATATATGTTCTATTTATCACAAATGGTGGCAATTTAATTTAATATAGTAGCTCTGCAGTTTGCATATTTTTATAAACACTTAACAAGTAACTTTACAAAAATGTTCATGCTTGTTTCTTCTCATTAAGGTGTCATTGTTGCAACATTGTTCAATAACATAATAAAATGAGTGTTATTGCAAGCAAGAGACTAAACATTTTATAAGAAGTTTTATTTGGTGAGTTAGCCAGGTATAACTTCCTAGATAAAAATTCATCTGCAGATGAAATACCTTCCTGTGGGTCCTTCATTCCTGTCTCCACTTTTTGGTACTGTACTACCATATTATACTTATGTTAAGAAAAAACTGCTAGAGATAATGGAGAAAATACTGTATCAGCCTCAACATTTTCTCTGCTTCCTTTTGTGTATCTGCTTCCTATTCATTACTGGAGTCATGCTTAGAGCAGATGTCATCTGGACACTTCTCATGCGGGGTAGAAGGTTATCATGTAGATAACCTCAATTAGTGTAATAATGCCTCAAATTTTTGCTTATAAAATATTTTGTCTTCAGAGAGGAAATGGACCAGTGTAGGTAATAGGGAACATTTCTCGGGTAAATAAGCTGTGTTCGTTTCTTCTAGTTCAAAACCAAAGTGGCTTGCACAGTTTTAGATTTATTCCATATATTCAGGAAAGCTGTCGTCTCCCTACATTTCAGAGGGAGCTGGTGGTACTGAAGCCTTTATCTTGGACTACTTCCACCTGGCTTCATTCGTAACTCAGGGGTACATGACATGCCCAAACCTTTGAGTCAGAAAATTGTTCCTGTGTTTTTGGCCCATGCAACTTTATTTTAATTTCTGTTGATAGCAACCATAATCGTATCTAACAACAATTCTGACACAACCTCTGAACACCCCAAAAAAATACTATATACCAGAGATCCTGAACTTTTTCCATTCTCCCACCCATTTTATTGTGTCCTTCAGAAATCAGCCTACTTTACCACTGACATACAATAATCTCTTTGTTCTTCACTTGAAATCATATATAACTTTCATTTATAAGCACTGCTTATGCTCAACAGCATTTAAAGAATTTTAAGCCTTCTTTTTCCCATAGTCAGCTAGAAATAAATTCAGTACTGATTAAGAAACATTCTCAGTATTTTTATGTGTTGTGTTTTTATGCTATGTTATTGGTCTTGTCCAAGACCAGTAAATAGAGTATTGGTTACATTTCTTTTATTTCTCTGTGATAAGAGAATAATCCTTCAGATACACTTTGTAAAACTTCCAAAAATCTTACGTTTTCATGCTATAAAAAAGTTTTGCTAGCACGTACATTAGACTGGAGGCATAGACAAGAGTATATTAAATTAACCATGAGATTTTTTAAAAGTACTCAAGGGATATTAGGCTGCATCTCTACAAAGCTCACAAGAGCTACAGATGTGTTGAAAAAAAGTTAGAAAATCTCATTTTATTTGTTTAACTGGAAAGTAATTGTTCTTAACTCTGGAAATAGAACATAGAAGAATTTTTGCAGTCAAATGAAAAAATTATTCAAAATGAATGAAATTAAATAAATATTTGTAATAAAAAAAATGGTTTTCTTCCCAAAAGTTTTTGCCTGTCAGGATCCAACCATGCATATAAATGGAGACCTTTGCAAAGCTCTTTTCTGTTTGGGCTTTGTTTACATCAAAGCAAAATCTCTGTGGAAAGGTCTTGTGTGAAGCATGTTGGATTGTAAAAGAGGTCTGCAACTGCATTAAATTAACACTGAAAACAAATACAGGGGGAAAAAATAGAGGAAAGAACTAGCTTGAATTTATCTACTTACATGAAATAGATTTTATAATTAAAATATTCTTGTGATTTTAATAAAACAAGGCAACTAAAATAAGATACACAACAGTATTTTGTACATTTTTCAACTGATAGGCTAATTTGAGTTTACGTTCCTGAGTTTTCTAATGAAAACTAAATTTTAGTGAAGCCACTTTTTCTGTAACAAACCATCCAACCATATTGTTGTTTGTAACTTAAATGTCTCAGTTACATCCAAGCCCCTTCACAAAATTTTATTCTCTGCCAAGGTATATTGGAATGAAAATGATCAGTCTTCCAAATCCCCAGGCCTCATGGAAAAGTGGCCTGGAATGACTTTTCCCTAGATCTTTTCAAAAAGCACTCAGCTGTGTACTCTGTAGGGCAGCAGAGTTTAGATTCTGTCAGGGCATAGTTTAAGGCAAGTCAGAAGACAGTGGGAAGAAAAAACTGCTAATAGGAAATAAGAAGCATTGGTAAAAACTACTCTGCAAAAAAAGACATTCCATCCCTTCTACTCCCTTCCCTTAGAAAATGTCACCAAAGCTGGAAATGGAATTCTCTTAATTTGTTTTAATTAAAAGTTTCTAAAGAAGAGGGACAATTATGTTGCATTGTTTGAAAGCAGCGAATTCTGTGGTATGAATATTGCTATACTGAAATGGGAGTTTTAAGTTTGGGTGCTTCAGAATTTTCCCTGCTTTGTACCAGCTGAGCTGCTGGTTTGCCTATACCTTTCTTAATGCATTTCATACCATTTAGTATAAGGTCTTTGCAGGACAGAAGCCTTTTTTCTAGCACATCACTGGAAACATAAGCTAGCTAGTATCTGCTTATTTGAGCATGAGGAGATAGATGAAGTCAAATCACATGTTTGAAACAGGCCAGAAAGGTCTATCCAAATAGAAATAGCTCATTGTAGCTGCTGAGTCGCCTCACTGCCCTCTGAGATGGTTAAAGTATTTGGCAAATTCATGTTACAAAAATTCTAGTTAAGGAGAAATTAGCTCAAGAATCTATAATCCTACCAGTGTACAGGCTTTATTTTTCCATAAGGCCCACAGCAAAATTGCTCTTGCTTTAACCACTTTCAGAAAGACCAAAAGAAGCATGAGTATTTTGGCATTATATCCTCCTGGTGGACCTGGTTTTGCTGAAGTTAAGAAATCAGACTTAATTCAGTAAGTGCCTAGCTTTGGTTCTGTTGCTTCAAATATATTCTGCATAATAATAGATGAGAAAAGTATTGTACTGTACAAACTGAAGATACAAGAAGCTAAGAGACTAAGCTTAGATACAGAGTTAAGATACTGTCTTTTCATGTTTCCCATATGCATGCTATCTATTGTTGTAGTTGATACAAAAATCCAAAATGCCTTGCCTTCCTGGTGTTGCTGTGTTACGCTATACGCTATGAGAATGAGTGAATTACAACGTATTTCAGTTAGTAGGGAAAATCATAAATTTGCAATGAAGTGAAAAATATGCATCATAAAACGCAATAAGCTGGAAACCTGCTTTGTTTTCTACTTTATGCTGTACTTTCAGCTCAAGAACATCCTAATCTGCATTGAAAGAAGATCACAAAATTGAGGACTGTTTTAGTACAGATGAATGCCTTAACAAAAATACCATTTACTAGTAGAAGTGGTACTTTTTCTTTCAGAGGAATATTCCCAAATTCATTCCGCTTAAAAATTTAACTGCATGAAATTTACACTAGGGTATAAAAATCAGTAAACCCCCACCATGTGATACCCTGATAACTGAGATGCAGCAGTGTATGGCAGCTCTCCTTCACAAGAAGATAGGAGAAACACCATTTCTATGGGGTTGCAGTTGACACTTTTAATGTTGAAAGCTGTGCCTATATGAAGAAAAGTGGTTCTACATGGATATCAGAACACACTTAACCTTGGATGGTCACCCAGGAACCCACAAAAGGAGCAGCTAAGTAACCCTACCATCCACTATTTCTCTAACAAAAGATGATAAAAATTACAAAGCAAAGGTTTATCATGCAACCAAGCTTTAAGCCAGGGATGGCTGTAGAAGATCTGGGTGTGATTCAAAAGATGAAAGAGCAAACTTGTGTAGTATGGAAAAAAGGACAAACAACATCACTAGCTGTTGACTAAATGTGGTATTCAGTACCCATAATAATTAAAGCATGTTAACAAATAATTTATGCTACCCTATGTCTCTCAGATCCTACAATTTTCATTCTAAATTTCTGAAATTTCATACTTAAAAGAAGTCAGATAATTTGGAGTGCTCTCCAGTGTACCTTGGTTCCTGAAAAAAAAACCTTTAGGAGAGGAAAACTGGAACCACATGAACTGACAAGAAAAGCACACATGAAAATATTATACATCTGGCATTTTTGGATTAATACTGTCACCAAAGAATGTTTTATTGTACATGCAGATAGAGTTGCTCATGTTGTAAGGAGCACATTCTTGACTTGCTATCTATGACTTATTTGCAATACAGAAATGAATGGCTGAAAATGAGAACTAAAACCTTGTCATCTTTTCCCTTGTAGCAGAATTAGATGAACATTCAAAATTAACACTGTTTACTACATGCCATTTTTCCTGTTAGAACTGAAACACAAACCAATAATGATTTTACAAAATTTGCTTGCTATTCAGCACTGCTCACTGACACTTGTCCAAACAAATTACTGCCTATGGATTATCTGAAATGTAAGGCTACTATTTGCACATAATTATATGTGATAGATCACTCAAGTCTCATGTTATTTAGCTGTTAATTAGTTGATCTCTGTTCCATAAAAGTGAGCATACCTGAGAATCATTTACCTTTAGAATCCTTAAGTTATTAGACAGAGATCCAATTCCTAGGTTTGGGGTTGGAGTTTTTTATTATTTAATTTTTAAATTTTTAAGATTTTATGCTGAAGGTTTAATCTGACTAACTAGAGACATCTTTCCTGCTAATATGTGGAGACCTCAGATTTCAAAGATCATTCTGGTCTGAGTAAGCTGCCTAACAAAATTTTCATTTCCTTTTTCCTTGACACACAAGTCTCAAGTAATAGTAGAGACATGTGCTTGATGCTGTTCATATGCACTGTTCACAGATCTTGATCTCACTTTGATTACCTATATGTGCATGCTGGTCTCACTATATCCCTCCTCAATGGCATACCATTTCAGACAACTGTTTCATGCTTGGCTTGAAACTTTTGGCCTTTGAAGAGTCGTACCTAATATTGTTCTTACTTTGCTCATTTTCCAACTTCTTACACCTGTCCTGAATCAAAAAAACAGTATGTAGTGATTGCCAGTACAGTGGGTGTAGCCCAGTAGTGGTTACTATACTAGTGGTTGCTAGTTCCAAAGGCTGTAGCCCAGCATCCTGCTAGAACCCTGGGAATCCCAAACAACACCCAGACTCCTCTCTTCCTGCCAATGAAAACTTGGAGAGAAGGCAAAAAACCTGGACAAATGTTAACTTTATGATTCTCTCTACAACAAAGATCCCCAAACATAATTTTACTGATGAGTAGCTGCAGACTTTTCAGTACCTATTTGTTTTCTTTTCAGCATCTTATGATTTCTTCCTTTCAGCGATTATCTTGAGGATGGGTTTTAACTTCAGTTCTACTGTATGAATCTGAAAGGGTTACACATGATTGGTACTTGGAGTTCCTCACAGTTGTTGGGTATTATATTTATGTTAAAGTTACTATAAGCAGTCTGCTTCATCTGGCATTTCATCCTGGTGTCTGACTTTCTATTCAGGCAAAACATTCACTTCAGTCAATGATACTTTTGTGGAAAAACTAAAAGTATGAGCCCAAGACTTCCTTCCACTGTTACAATGGTGTACCTATACTTCGGGCAGAAATGAAACACAGTTTACTTTCTTGTTGATACAAAGAAGAAATTTTGTAGGTTCCTTAACATAATATTGTGCAGGCCAACTACTAGTAATAGTTTAAGAAAATATGTCATTTATATCTTTTATATGGAGGGTCAATATGACATTCAAAGTATTTCTAATATGATTTAAGTTAAAACTTTCCTGACACAAAGATTTCAATATATTTCCTTAAGTATGCACTTTAAGGATGTATTTTCTTTAGTATTCTCTATCTATAGTAGTTCTTCTTTGCTAAAGAAAAGATTCAGTGGCTACATGCTGTGGGCATCTCCTCTGATTTTCTGGAGGCATTTCCAATGCTCTATGATTATTACATTTGTATGGGACAGTGAATACAGCATAAGAGATTACCAAAATACAATTATTTTTAGACATCAGGGAGTTGTACATTGTTCCTGACTGCATCTGTTAAGATCCTGTAAAAACCAAGCCAGATGCTGCGTGGTATGCCAACAATCTGAGTTGCAGAGATCATATGTGCAAAGACTACGAAAATACTCTCTAAAAAGTTACTGTGATTATGATCAACATGACAGGCAGCTGAGATTGAATTCTGTCCATTTAAATTGCATAATCCACACAAGTTTATGGGAAAACTTCAGCTGTCACTGAAACTGGTCCTACTTGTGGCAAAATTGCTCTCAAATATTTAACGTCGGCAAGGACTGCTAACAGAGGCAAGTGGAGGAAAATATTTTAGAAAGATAAAAATAAATACCTACTGCTCCAGGAGTGATTGGAAATAATTCACCATACCAAATTCTCAGCAGGTGTAAATCAGTTTAACTCCGCTGACCTCTCATCCTGAACCCTCCCTCAGGCACACAGCATTTAGCTTTGAGACACAGAATAAAAGTCTGCAGTCTGCCTAACAAACTGTACTCCTGCATCTTATAGTTTTTAATATATGATCTGCATGATTTATTATGGTGTATTTCTCTACAAGTCACGGCTCACTGTAAGCTCTGCTGGCCGTTACAGCCTTAGATGCCAAACACTTACTCCTACACGCATCTATTGAAGTCAGACCCTGTGCTCAACTGATTGGATCCAGAGCTGCAATTCTGATCTAAATACCAGAACTATACATGACACTTCCTTTGTGCTTATGAATCTGTGCTTCAGATATCACCCCGTACTTAAACATTTCCCTCCTTGTAAGTAGCAGACTGCTTGCTGCATTCTCTCTCTACAGCCCTTGTTGAAATACAGTTTGCCATGTTTAAAATGTAATTTTAAAAGATGCATAGGCACCAGTTTTAAAAGATAGTTGTCTTGCCGTTCATAGACCTATGCGTGTGTATACAACTGCATTTATAGCTACATCTGTATCTACACTCTTCATCTTCCTGTATTTAAAGTGCAGGCCCCCAAGGACCGATATTGAGCATACTACTCTGTCATATTTTCATAAATTGTCTGGATGATGGGATCAAGTGTACCCTTGAAGTTTCCTGACGATACCAAACTGATGAGGGAAGTGGACATTTTGGAAGGGAGAGCCACCCTGCAGGAAGACCTGAATAGGCCGGAAGAGTGGGCTAACAAGAACCTTAAATGCTGCTGTGGATCCTGGTGGACAAGCAGCTCAGTGTGAGTGAGCAGTGCTGCTGCTGCTGCTGCGGCAGAGAAAGCCAGCAGGAAGGACACTGAGCTGCATCAACAAGGGCATCACCAGCAGAGAGAAAGTAGTCATTATCCCACTCAGTATCCCAGCATTTACTTCCTGGTCACACTTGGAATACCGTGTTCAGTTTTGGTCCCTGATACACAAAAAAACTCATAAACAGGCTGAAGCGGGTCCAGAGAAGGGCCACAAAGATGATCCAAGGACTGGGAAGCCTGCCATGTGAGGAAATGCTGTGAGAACTGGGTTTGTTCAGGCTTAGGGGAGACCTTACCACTATGTTCCCGTATTTAAAACATGGGTATAAAGAAGATGGAACTTCCCCTTTTACAAGGACTCATATGGAAAAGACAAGTTGTAATGATTTCAAGTTTATCCTGGAGAGATTCCAATTGGACACAACGAAAATTTTTCACAACAAGAACAGTCAGCCATTGGAATAGTCTCGCCAGTGAAGTGATGGATTCCCCAACACTGCACAATTTTAAGATTCAGCTGCACCGGGTGCTGAGCCATCTTGTCTAGACTGTGCTTTTGCCAAGAAAGGTTGGACCAGATGATCCTTGAAGTCCCTTCAAATCTGGTATTCTAAGATTCTATGATTCTTTTACTCATTACAGTAATAGACTCCAAACAATTCATTATTGTAAGTGAAACGTTTTTGTTTCCAGATTACTCTTTTTTCTCTGAAATTTTAATGCCAATACTTCTTTTTGCTTTATCTTTTTAGAAATTAATATGCAAAGGAAGGAAAAGCAAAATCCCTTGTGAAGAATTACATATTGCTTATACTTAACAATTAGCAGACATGAACAATGATTAATAGAAAAAATTGCAATAAAACAAACTTCAGGGAACACTAACGTTTGCACTGAGATTTCCATCAGTCAACTTGTTCCATTTAAACATGAAGACACTTGAAAGCTACAATTCTCTTCTCTTGTGGAAAGCAGGCCCCTACTACCACTAACTTTTGGGATTGCTCTACCCTTCTCTGAAGAATAAACCTGAAACCCAGCAGTCATTGCAGCCTCTAATGATTTAAGAAGCACTGGATTGCCCTTTTTATAGAAAAGAGCAATACTTTAAAAAATATTTAACATTTTATGGCTATATCAAACTGACTGTGAACTCTGGACCCCGGTATCTGCTTTGGAGCAGAATTGTACTACTGGACTGACACATGTGACTAAACAGAGCTATTTGATTCCACAGTCTTCACAAACTGTATCTAATAGCATTTTCAAGAGCTAAACCATGAAAGGCGAAGAAGCAGCCAACACAAGATGAATATTCAAAAAGCTTCTGAAAACAGAGATGACAATCCAAGTATAATTTCAAAATCTAAGTATAATTCCAAAATCTAAGTATAATTCCAAAAAAAGTAGACCTTTCTGGTCTTGAAAATCAGAGGTAAATAAAAGAATGGATCTAGACAAGAAGAAAGCTAGAAAAGTAATGCAGGTATTTCTGCACGTGACTCGGGTTCAGAAGGTTATTACTGTATTTATGAAGAGATACACCCAACTCAAGCTTCCCAAAATATAAAAATTTGGTCCATTATGAGGTTTGTTCATGTATGCCTTATTTACTGTCTCAGATAAGCAATAACTTTGAAAATGACTAAGTGGCAAAATGGTCAAAATTATCTGGAACAGATTTCTTTTTAAACTGATGACTGCCCTTTTAACTCTACATTTTCATAAATTTTTTGTTTGTAAAGACCTTTAATCTCGACTTTGAAAGATTTACTGTCAGAGCATGAATCACTGGGACATGAGGAGGGCTGTTTATTGACTTGTTCCTCATAGTAACTGAAATAGATTTACAGCAGAAACAAAATTTGCTCAGAAAGAGATGTACAATATTACACTTCTTTCTACTTCAGAAGAAAAAACTGTAACATCTTTTCACAAAACAGAATATTTATAACACTGATACCATGTAGTAAGGACATTATAACACACTGTATAATTTCAAAATAGAAATATCTTGGGAAAACTCATGTAACTAGAGAACCTATTTTTCATACATTTTGCCAAGTATTTATGTAATCATATTTTAAATAAATATGCCAGAACTTTTGTGAGGGTTTTAATTAGAAGATCAGTTTTCATTAGCCAGAAAACTTTAAAAACCCAGCAAAATCACACTGCAAAGCACATTAATCTGATTTCATCTAATGATTATGCTTTAGTCTTCACCCAGTCCCAGACAAATACATAGATTGTGACCTGGTTGAAAACAATGGAAAAACTCCATTAGCTATTAAAAGAGGTAAAATTTCAAAACAAGTCTAAGCTTGAATAGTGAATAGTATGGGCAAATCTCTGCTTCATCATGGGAAATGCCAAACAGCTCTAATGGCTACTGAGGGTCAGAGAGACATGGCCCATTGCTGAAGATGTTCAGCCTGTGTTAGCTCTAGATCTTTGTTTTTCTGTGAAACATACAGTTTTGTCTTAGCTACACAAAATACATATTCAACATCTTATTTTTATCCATCTGTGATGACACTTAAATTCTGGTTTACTTTTCTCTGAACTGCCTTCTGTGATCTCAGTAAGCAGAATTTTTTTTTAGATCAGCAACACTCATTTCTCAAAACAGATATTATGTCTTATTACCCCACAGGCATGTCTGTGGTGCAAACTGTATGCTCATTTATGGTCAGTTTTGTACATGGAATAATCCTGACTGTGAGAAAAAAGAGAGAACTGTGATTCAGATACGTCACAAGAAAGAACAAGGCGAAGTTATTTTTGCTGTTTTCCTATGCAGTAGGCTAATACCAACATAATTTTTCATATAAAATGAAAAGTGCTATCAGGTAGGATTTATAATGATGTTTAAATATAGTTGTGGGGTTTCTATTAGCAATCTTTTCACTTGCTCTAAAATTGTGACCATAAAAAGATAACTGTATTCTGCCTAAAAGAAGAAAATCTGTTGTCCTTAAAATTATGATGTATTTTCATATCTCTAAGCATTATGTCATAAATACTGTGCTGTAGATTCTCCACTCACCTTATCTCAAACTGATAAAATTCACATATAGAGGACAAGATCCTCAATTGTTTTTAAATTCTGCAACCCTCTGTACAGCCCCATGAAGGATTCTCATGGGGGAGACATAGTAGGGAAGGGCTACTGGAGGTGAGACCACAAGATATAATTCTGAGATTGTAATAGCTGTAAACCCCAGTGAGCTATTTGTATAACCAAGAGCTGGAAGCTTTGCTAATACATCATATAAGAAATTTAACATCACTCTACAGTCTGTAAAAATCAAAAATGTGTGGTTTCTTACCGTTTAGTTTTGAAGAACTAGTTTGATTCTTCTGCAGTTATTAGACCTTGATTAAGCCCTCTTTTACCATGACTCTCGTGGTAAACTGCACCAAAAAAAAAAAAATTTAAAAAAACCCCTAAATCATGTTTTATGTAAGAGAATTAAATAGAGAACATAGTTGTGATATGATATAAGTTAATTTACATATACCTTCAAAATTTTCCTGAATATTGGTTATACCTCTAATTTTACAGCCCCAATCTCTTTACCCTGAAAGCAGTATTGCAGAATTGGAAAAGGTCTGGAACTCTGTGTTGGGTTGACTTTTTCTGGCTGCCAGAGAGCCACTTACCTGCTCTCTCACTGTCCCGCTCAAACAAGATAAGGGGAGAAAGTATCATGAAAAAGCTTTTGGGTCAAGATAAAGATAGGCAAATCATTTACAAGTCACTGGCATCAGGAGAAGATTTATGGAAAAATAATTTCATGCCAGTTAAAATAGATTTGGAGGCAAATTAAAGCACCTTCTCCATCACCAACAATTTGTCACACACTCAATTTCAGTCTTTCATTCCCAGGTCCCCCATATCCTCCAACCATATCCAAGAGGATGGGGAGTGTGAGGTTATTATGAGTACATGACAGCTCCTTCCTGCCTCTCCCTCCTACTCACATTTTTCCCCAGCTCCAGTGTGGGTCCCGTCCATGACCAGCAGGTTCCTGTCCATGGGCTGAAGTTCCACTCCATGGATCCCGGTTCTTGTCAGGAGAAACTGCTCCAATGTAGCCTCCTCAGGGCCACAGCTGTTGTCATGAGAACCTGCTCCAGCATGGGGGATGCAATTCCTGTCACTTGCTACAATGTGAGCTCTACAGGCCCATGGTTCCTGTCAGGCGAACCAGCTCCAGCATGGGCAGGCCATGGCCGCGGTTCTTGTCAGGAAAACTCTGCACCAGCATGAGCTCTCCAAGAACACAGTTTATTTCAGGAAAGCTTGTTACAGTGTAGGCTTTCCACAGTCAGTAATTCCTCCAAGCCATACCCAGTGTTCCAGGATGGGTTTCTGGAAGAGCCGCAGCCTGGACATCTTTAATGGTGTTTCATCTTCCCAGGCCGCAGGCGAGTCTCTGCTCCGGCACCTGTGGCGCCTTTCCCGCTCCTGCCCCGCCCCAGTGCTCGCAGGGTTGTCCCTCCCTCTTTTCCCCTCACACCTCACCACCTGAGCAGCGCTTTGCCCTTGGTCAGGGACTGTCAGAGGTGTCCCCAGCATAGCTGCCTGGCCCAGCCCTCAGGGGCTACTGAGGGAGCTGGCTGGAACTGGCTGGGACCGGCTGGAACTGGCTGGAGGCGGCTGCGTGCAGCGCAGGGTGGCTGCCGGCCTGTCCCACAGGGAGCCTGCAGCTGCCCTGGTGCCCGTGCCCTGCCAGGGACCCCTAAGCGACCTGTGGCAATCCCTCAAGGCTCAAGGAACAACGCCTTCCCTGCAAGGCGTCAAGGATTCGGCCAAGCCTCGTCACACTCGGGACAAGATGGGGGAGAACCCAGGGAACATGTGCAGGACATGGCCACCCCCTGAGCTCCCTGGTGTAGCAGCTGGGGGAAAACAAATACAGCTGGGGAACCAGCTCCCAGACAACGCAGGGAGGTGGCACGAATTCAGTCACTCAGTCTCTAAAGAGGACCTCACGTACAAGCTGCACTTCCAGTTCACTAAAATTCAGGGTCGTGCTACAGCTGAGCACACACTTGCATGGTCTTCCAGGACATGGGTGATATTCTGACTGGAGTTATTAAACAGCCAGTTCCACTGTGCTTTCAGCTCCTTTACAAATGTATATGCAGAGAGTAACTGTTTTGTGTGTCCGTACAGATGTCCCCACAAAGACATCGACCAGCAAGTGTAGTTGGATGCAAACTACCGCTATGTGCAAGATACACATATGGCTTTTCCTTGACTTCTGGAAGTACTGTTTCATTAAAAGGAAAGAAAATTATTCCTTCCTTAGGAAATCACTGATGTCTGTGAATTACACTGTTTTTATAAGAAGGCTCCTTTGACAAAGTTTGTTAAGGCATCTTGTTTATTGCATTGCTGTAACACACAATTGTTTTGGGAGTGGTGTATTTTAGCCACAAAAGCTGAATATCAATATTCTTTGATAACTGAAGAAACAATGCACTCAGGGTATTCTCTTCTCAGTATAGATTATACTGTGGTGCACCTGCTCAGGTATAATAAGCACTCACAGAAAAGGGAGAATAATATTTTTTTAGACCTCATCCCAAGGTATCTAGAATGTGTAAATTTTAGAATAATAAATGGAAAAGTATGAGTATGCTATGAATGCTCAGGTCCATTTTGCAACAGAAGATATAACCCGTGGAATATGAGATTAAAATACATAGGTACATAGTGTATATATGTATATTGGGTCTACAGATTTTACAAGTGCACAAAAGGCCACATACATTTCATATACATCCAGCTACAGTTAAAACATTTCAGAAATAAGCAGAATTAAGCCATGTCAAAACCAAAACCTAAAAAAGAAACTAGAAAATCTACTTCATGCAGTACTCTAAAACAGAGCAAGGATAACTCAGAGAAACTTTGTCAAGTAAGACAGCAGCTCACTGGTTTATTTCAAGTTTTATAGCAACAGCTTCTAACGTGGTTTATGGTGCCCATTATATAGATGACTATACAGAGTAAAAAACAGCCAAACAAACAGGCAAATAGACACAGCCTACTTTGGCAAAAAACAGGAACCAGGACAACTAAGGTTACTTGTAAATGAATGAACTCTTAGTAGTATATCCTTGACATTCTTTGTTATCTGCCTAGTCTCAATACTACTACGTTTTCCTTCAATGAGACTGTAACTTGAAAAAAAATTCTCTTTCAAATTACATGACAGTGGTACAGATTTGGTCTTGTTCCTGCAAGCCAACAAAAATTCTTAGTGCTTAAATTGTCAGGGTCTAAACTTTTATTGGACCTGCTAACTATGAAATCACAGATACACAGCTAGCAAATGTAATGCCAGCACTAAGGGCATTTTAAGTTGACCTTTTAACAACTAGAGCTCTGATAGCCTGCCAGAAAGTTTTTGTTTTCCCTAATTTTTAAAGAGGTTAATAAATCCATGAAGACACAGTATAGGGGCTGGATGGGTTTTGGAGTCATACTAAGAGTATCCATGAAAGGAGTACTAGAAAAATATTAATATACATACATAAGATACATAACAATCTAGAAAAATCTTCTATTTTAATCTCTTCTGAAAAATTCCAGAAGTGTCCTGTTGTTCATATGGCTATACAAAATCACCCAGTTGTCACTGCCTTCTACCATAATTCCTTTTTACCATACTTCTGTTCTGGATTTAGCTGCAGCTTGTCTTAGACTTTTCTCTGCAACTCTCTTGAACTCTCAGGGCTGGCTCCTGTTTTGAGATGCCTCCTTCCATCCACACATAGATTAGGAGTTTGTGCAGTAATAATTTTGCACGTATCTAGGATTTCATGCGAGCATCAAAGAAATGACCAGTTGATGAGAAATATTTTCAACAGGCTCTCTCAGGAAGCAGAATCAGACACAATGATTACCATCCTTCATAAAGGTGACCTGGAGTCCATATTCAGAGGTATGATCTCATTGTGATGTTGTCTGATGAAGCACAGTATCACATTTTGAAAAATGTATGTTATGGTATACTGAAGACAAGACTGAAATTGGAATGGCATTTCCTCCAGATGTTTCCTTTCAACAGTTCTCTTCCAACAACTGTTTCAGTTGGGTTTTTGGTGGATTGTTTTTCAAGAAATAAGGGGGTCTTGTGAGGTATTTTTCTTATCTGAAATATAGCTGTTGTCACTGCTGAAAGAACATGGTCCACACGCAACCAAAACCTTTCTAATTTGGGGGCTGTTTTCATAGCACTTACTTTTTCTCTGGTTGGCATCATTTGATTCACAGTTCCTAAACTATTAATTGCGCAACTTGCACCAATCATTGACCATGCATATTTTTTTGTTACAAATTAATAAAAACAATTTTAAAAGAAATGAGAGAGACAACAAAGAACACTCACATTCCTCTCAAAATATTCAGTGATTTAAGTGTCCTTGTATGGACACCTTTGGAAAATAACAACAATTAAGGCATTCCTGTATAATACTGTCATTTTATTGACATATGGACATACTCAGACACTGATACAAATTGAAAGTATCACTGATGGTAAGTGCTACATACGTTCATACCTGGGTACAGAACTGATCCTACTTTTCAGCAAAACTAGTATCTACTTTTTTAAATAACCAAAGCTTGTGCTTTTATCTTGTTCTCTGGTTTATCTTGCTTAGCAGATGCAACAGACCAATGTCTAACTTAAAATTGCTTTTAAGCTAAGAAATCTAGACAAAGTTTTTTTCAGATTCTGTTCCATTCCCATTGCATCCAGTCTTAGCAGCAGACGTGGAACCCATGGAAGAATAGAAATATGAAAAAAATAGAAAAACAATATCAAGAAAGGGTCAGGATTTTTTCAATGTAGAGATGAATACACTGAAACATTAATTAAATGTGGGAAATTAATTATGGGAGTGTTGATTTAAATTAATTATTAATTTTGAAAACAAAAAGAAAACTACATCATTTTTTATGTTGAAATTCTCTGAACATATGTACTTCCTTTTCATCTTAAAGTAAATATATCTAACTAAAATGTTTGTTTTAAAAAGTAGTAACAATGAAAAAATGCTACAGCTGTGCTGAGCCAGACTTTTGCAAAGGAAGGCACAGAAATGGTACATGAAAACACTCTTTGTTTGAATTTCAAATGGGAAAGTTTCAAAATCTCAGCAATTCCTTTGGGATGGGAAAAGAGGTTACTGCTCAATTCTGCTCAGAAGTGGTTATTTAGTTGTGTCTGATCTTGCAACTCAAGAATCTTAGACAAAATTTTAAGAAAGAAAAATGGATATGCAATGCATTAATCACACATATACATATAATGATTAATTTCCAGTCCTGTCTATCTGTAAATCAAAATGCAGTTATAAGTTAAGCTGTTGTTAACTATAACCATCTTTTTGTTTGCTTTTCCTAGTCAGGTTGCCATAGTCATTGTCTGTATGACACTATTATATGTTTAAATATTGGAAACCTCTTTTGAGAGATCTGTCTTTACTTCAGCAGCAAAATTAATCAAGGGAAGAAAAAAACTTCTTTAAAATATTTCCTAAAAAGAGATCATATGAGTTTAAAGCTGATTAAACTAAAAGTTTGTTTCTCTTTAACTGATTCTAAATGCAATTCAGATCTCTAAATAGAATGTAAGCAAAATGATGAAATTAAGACCCTTGCGAACATTTGCTTCTTTTTGGTGCCTCAGACATCTGTGCTTAATTATACTTGTCGGTGGACAATATAACCTCTTCATGCAGGCTCACATGTATCTTACAGCATAGGGAAGATGAAGTTTCTTGAAGAGAACCTTAGAGGTAAGTGTAAGAGTGTATTTATTTGCCTCGTATAATTTCTCAGATAACAGCATATGAATAATGGACTTTGTGGCCCATTGCCATTGTTGGGGGGCAGCGGGGGAGAAGCATACAGGAAAAACAAGACGTAGTTACGGTCCGACCAAACCCCTAGATCTTCCATGTTTCAGTAAAACAGACAGGTTTACACATTTCAAATTTGAAATAGCACTATTTAAGTATTTAGATGATTTAAAAATTAAACTTTCAAGTCTTTCTAATTAGGAACAGGAACTCAACCATGGAATGTTTTTATTTCTAATTCAGAGTAGATTTGGAGACTCTTCCATAGGCAGTGACAGGCTTACATGACACACAGGAGACCAGGGACAGACGCAGCTGAAAGCAGCCATAGCCATGAAGATTTTTAGCAACATGTGCTTATATCTATTTACAACACAGCAAAAGCAGTCATGTGATCAGTTACCCAACGCCAGCCCATACACAGGATTTAATTGCCTTCCAGCTTAGGGAGTCAAAAAGGGTGTAGTACATGTTCCAAAGAAGAAAGTTGACAGACATTCAGAATCAGTATGTGCTTCCTTCAATGATTTTCTTTCCCTTCTCACCAGCACTGGGATGTATTACAGGTAAGCAATGTTGATAGAGTGATTAAAGACTCAAATCAATGCTTTTCCTAAATTGAACAGCTATGGGGATGGCAAATTTTTTTTGTTTGTTTTCCAGTGACCTTCTTTTATACTTCTCCTAAATGCAAAAACTAACAAATTAAAACCTCAGCAGTAGCTACTACTTCATAGTTGCATTTGAAATATTAAATCTTGAAGGACCATAAATGAACCTTTAAAGAACTTGTTCATGTGATGTTTGTTGACATTTAGCACCAGTAATTCTGGTTTACCCTAACATAGCTCTTTTTTAGCTGGACCCACGCAGAAGAGTATTTGGACCAAGATCCTTGAGTTTCAGCAGGAGATCAGCACTGGAGAAATGGATTTCTGCTTTGTTTCAAGGTAACGTGTAGGTTTTAACTTTGCAGACTTGCTACTTCTTAGAAAGTTAAGGTTGTTACCTGAGAAAGCTCCTAAAGCTGCAGCATCAGTTTAAACCACCCTATAAATAGAACCAATACAACTGGCCAGCCACAAAATTTACGAACTACAAATCTGATCTAGGTTTGGGGGGTTTTGCTGAGTTATTTTTAACCCAGATCACTTCTCTGATGTGTTTCACTGCTCAGATTCTGAACAGTATCAGTGTAACAGGGGCAGCAGTATGATTGAAGAATGAGCAGCAGGAGATGAGGACAGTCAGATTAAATGCATACATCTGCTATAAAAAATGCTGCCAAACTGTGGACTAACATAATTAACAAATCATCCCACTGGCTCCTCTGAAATTTCCTTAGATGGTGAACCAAATTCAAGCACAAGAGCAAGTCACTGTGATATTTTCCTTCTAGTGTTATTAACCCACAGAGGACTGTGGGAGATGTGCTGTTCTGATTGCATAGCAGCAAGATGTTTTGGGGAGAATTTTTTTTATTATTTCAGGATAACTGATATATAAACTGATATATAGCTGATATTTGATTTGTAAATACATGTGCTTGGCGTCCAGTGTTGGTTCCACCTTTTCTGCAAATTCTCTTAATCCCTAATAAAACTCAGGTTCTCTCTCCATTACTCCATAATGTCAGTTGCATTTATTCTGCTCTCTGACTGGTCCTGCACCTGAATGCTACTGAAACCTGCAAATATTTCTCAAAATATGGATTTCCCATTCTCCAGTAATTTATATTCCACTGATTTTATTGATGCCTGGTGGATCATTAACACATCCACTCTAGCAGAGTCTAGGAGACAACACACAAATTTCCTCCTGACAGGTGAGGTACAGTTCTCAATTTCATACCATAGCTGATAAGCAGCTATTTATGTGCCAATAATTGAATCCCACAACTTTAAAATCTACCTTTTCTTGTCAGCTAGGAGCCCTGCCACCATCTCAACACGTTAACATGGTTTCTGCATCATGGTGATGCAACCATGTTACAATTTTTCACCAACAAAACCAAAATTTAGCATTTTAGTTTTGAATCAGGCTTGTTTTGCTGCTTTGAAAATGAGGGGGGAAACTTCTTGAGCAGTAGAAATACAGATTCACAGCTGTTGTTGATTGTTTTGACTCCTTTGATGTTAGTAATTGGAAGTAAGATGAATAGCAGCTGAGGAGCTGTTTGACTCCTTTACACAAAACAGTCACTGCTCCACATCAGTGTCATCCAGAGAAGCCCTCTGATGGCTCTAGAGATGAGGACTTAAAAAAAGATACACTGCTGACTGACTTTCAGATCTTCCACTGTGCTGATCTCATTCCAGAAACTACACATCTGCATGTGGTCAGGGTGACATGTTCCACTCTGCGTTGCCTCAGTGCCCCGCTCTGGTAGTTGCTCAGTGTTTTGCAGAAGTGTTAAACTTTCCACATTTCTTCTAACTGAATGGAAACGAAAGGGGGTTTTTATCCCAACAAGCTTAAAATGCCATGTTCTGAATTTCCTTTAGGGGATGATAGTCTGCCATCTCATGTTATTTCTACAGTGTATAATATTTGATAGTTGAAATCGTACTGGATTTTATTCCAGGTACAGTAAGTAATCTTGTAACTACAATTTTCATTTTGAAATTCTGCCGTTCTTGTCCCTTGGGATCAAAATACTCTTGTACATAGGTTATCCATATACAGGGATTATTATAGCGACAGGGAAGCCCTGGCATTCAACCGACTTCAGTGAGGCAAGGTTTGCAGATAGAAGTAACAACCTCGAGGATGTTAGAAGTAACAACCTTGAGTTTCAGGATGAACACAACTCAGGAGGAGCTTAATCAAGAGTCAGCGACTGATTGCTGAAAACATGCACAGTACAGCTCCTCACTAAGATCAAGGGAACCTTTTCAAGGTCTGCTAAATACCAGATCTCTTGCACAATGCTCATTTTCCTTTGTTCCTTTGCTGTCTGGAGGCATGACTGCTAAGTTTGTCAGCAACTGAACAAACAAGAACTGAACACGAATGTCAAAAAGTTACTCAAAAATGTAAAAGAAGCGATGTGGGGTTGTTCTGGCTACACGACACGTGAAAGGAAGGAGCCATCAGCAGTGAGCAGTCTTGCGCAACATGGGTAGGCCAGGCTGTGCTCTGCTTCTGCGGCACTGGTTTCAGGAACCAAATACCCCCCAGCGGGGGACAGCGAGGAAAACCCCCTCAGCACAGCGACGTTGGAGAAGGCTTTCAACACAGGGGTACTGGGATTTCTTCCTAAGTCTAAAGGCAAAACCTAATCTTCTCCACACTTCCTTTCCCAGAACACGGTCCTGCGCTTGGGTGGAGCTGCCCGCCCGGTGCTAGGCGGAAGATTTTAGGACAAGCTTGCAGTGTCTCCCCCCTTTGCCGGCCCAGCCGGGCAGGTGTGTCGAGGTGAAGCGAGAGGGCCGCGGCCCTCTCGGCCCCGCCGGTGTCGGGATTGCCGAGTCCAAGGGGCCGTGCTCTGCCAGGGGACACGGGGTCCCGGGGGCCATGTCCCTTCCGCAGCGTGCCCGGGGACGCGGACGGGGCGGGGAGAAACCCGACCCCCGCCGCCTGGGAAGGGAGAGGGGCTGCGGCCGCGCGGGAGGCGGCGTGGCCGTGCGACTCCCCCATTCTGCGGGGACACCCCCAGCCCGGGCTGCGGAGAGGGCGACCCAGGGCGGGGCAGGGCGGGGCGCGGCGCGGCGCTGCCCTCTGCGAGAGGCGGGAAGCCGGCGTCGGTGCGCTGCCGGCCGGCCGGAGCCATGCGGAGCTGCGGGAGGGCGCGGGGCGCTGCGGGCTGGGCCGCTCCGCTGCTCCTGCTGTGCCAGTGCCTGCCGACGGCGCGGCCCTACAACCTGGACACGCAGCACGCGCTGCTCTTCCGCGGGAGCAACGGGACCCTCTTCGGGTACTCGGTTCTCCTGCACCGCCACGGCGAGGAGCGATGGTGAGTCCCCGGCCCGGCCGCCCCCGCGGGGGCCCGTAGCGCCTTGTCCCGGCCGCGGCTCCCCTCACGCTGCCGTCTCTGCTCCGCAGGCTGGTGGCGGGCGCGCCCCGGGCCAGCTGGCCCGCCAACGCCTCGGGGGTCAACCCCGGAGCCATATTCCGGTGCCGGATCGGGGGGAACTCCAGCGGAGAGTGCGAGCAGCTCCAGCTGGGTGAGTTGGCGGTGGGGCGTGGGTGGGGAGACCCCTGCGCCGGGTGGCGGCCGGGGACGGAGGGTCGGCGCCCGCCGCCCTGCGCACACCGCGGCTCCGCTCCGCTCCACTGCCTTGCGCTTTGTGCTGGGCCCCTCTGGTTTACACTGGCTTCTGCCTCTCGCTAAAGGGTGAGATCAGCGCTATTGCCCAAGGACTGTAGCGGCGGCATCAAGAGAAAACCTGCACCAAAGCTTGATTTGGGGAAGTTAGGTGTGACAGCTGCCGTTCCCACAGCCGTTTCTCACCTTTCAGCCTCCGGATCAAAAGCCCCATGAGAGTTTCGGTCTGACTCCCGCACTGCTCTGCGAAGAGCTAGTGCAGCTTTCAGGACAGTGGGCGAATGCAACAAGCTTAGGGATGGGAGGGCGGAAGTGTGTGTCTAAATCATGTTTTCTTCTGCAAAGCCTTTCTTTAGTAGAAGTCACCCTAAAGTAACTCTGAACCACAGTTGTCTTTCTGAGGGGTTCTCCCTGCTTGCAGAATTGTTGAAAAACTGAGTTTCAGGGGAGCAAAGCTATTTTTGACTGAATCAGTTTGTACGGGTCCTGCATTTAACTTAACTCTTCTCTATATCCACAGTATCCATACTTGGGCGATATAACTGGATACACTTATCCAACTTTCAAGTGTTTGATACTTGTTAAAAAGGAGAACGCTTTGCAATGGGTTACCGTGAACACGTATGAATTGCTTTGGGCGCTCTTCCTGTCCCATTTGCATACAGAGCTGTTCACTCTATTCATATGCTATGTGGCAGAATCTATGTAGTTGATTCTTCAACTTCTACTCTGCCACCCTCTAACCAAGAGTATCCCATCCGTTATGAGCCCGCCACCCAGTAAGGATTAGCGCGGGAAAGGCCCTGCTATCAGAGTATTTGAAAGCAATAGCGCTCCATGAACTGGTGGGCTGTCAGGGCAGAGCTCAGCATTCTGTGACAAAAAAATAGTAAAACAATTATTTCTCTACATGTCTGTGCATAAAACTTAGAACTGACAGGTTCTGTCCAATTTTTTTGCTACAAATGATTATTAGAGTTCTATTTTGTAACCGGGCTATAAAAACCTAAGCTACTTCAGTGGTGTTTTACTTGTAGTCACATAAGAAAAAGACAATCAGTTGCTACTAGAAAGAATGGCAATTTGATTTATACCAGCCCAAGTAGTTCTTGGGGGGGTTTTGAGTAATTTCATTCCAATACTATATCTGTTGAAAAGTTATACATTAAAAAAGAGCTTTTTTTTTTTTTTTCCTGACTGCTTGTTTGTAAGAGGAGGCTGGCAAAAAGTCAAAGAGGTCAACTAAAGTGGTGAAATAGAATATACTGAGAGTCAATAAACCCCTGTTCTTGGATTGGTGGTAAAAATAGTCCTTTACTGTGTGAGGGAAGGAAAGGAAAGGAAGGGTTGAAAGTTTCAGGTTCTTTCAAAACCACACACATCTGCAGTGCCTCTCAATTTACTCATTTAGCCAATGGAGAAACAAAAGCTCCAAACAAATAATATGATGAGTTTTTCCTCAATAGCTTAGGGGATTCTAAGTGAAATGATGCAACAGGTACATGAAAATGTTTATGTCATTCCAAAGGCTTAAGTTAATGTGGCCTCTCCTCCCAGGTTTAGAGGCTGCAGGTTACCCAGTGTCCTGTGCTTTTAAAACAAATAGTTATACCACATGAGATTTTTGCAAACTGTAGGTTTCCTTTACTGCTAGATGACATCTTTGCATCACTAAGGTTCATCTGTAGTACTTCTGAAGTTAAATAGATGCCGAAAAGAAGTGCTGTATTGTAAAACAGGTCAATGAGGTCAATGAAGAAGCCAAAGGCAGCTGTGGTGCATGGGATGTGAATGAAGTGGGGCAGTATCTGAGGTCACAGAAATACACAAGGGAACTTGCAATTACAAAGCAGAACTTAATTATCTCTCATCTGATTCATTCAGGTTTGGGTTCTGATCTCACAGAAAAGGGAATTTCCTTGGAAAAATATGTGGCAATACATTACAATGCTGAAAAGGCACAATGATAAATACATGTTTCTATCTTGCTCTTAAATAATTGAATTTGCATTTCATTCTGGTAAAAGCATCTTTGAGGTGGTAAGTTTCCAATTATAAGTCATAAAAAAGTAGAGGTGATAACAGGCAATAGAAGTGGCTTTCCAAATGTTGGGCTTCTGTAGTAAATGGATGTGAATTACTTAGAGACATAAATATGTTAAAATACTTTGTGTTTCCTTTTCACTAAAGTAGCCTTGAAACTGGCATAACTAATTAATGAAGGATTCATGTACAATTAGGAAGCCTCTGATCACACAAAACTGCTGTTGTATTTTTATATGTCACAAGTTCCTATCTGCTTCCTCAGCAGCAAAAGAGCTGCTGGGAATAGTCTTATGCTGCAGTCATCACAGTGTCTGGGATAACTCATCCAGACATGCTTTAGAGAATTTTAGTCTCGTTCAAGGTGTTGCAGGCCCTGGGCTGGTTGAAGAGCTGAAAAGAGCCATGAGATACACTAGCAAGTCTTTGTGTTCCTAGCCCCTTACCAGCACTTTTAAGTCTCTCTCTGACTGATGATTAGAAGAGTTTTCAGAGTCTCTTTTTGAGTTCTAGTACTTCTGTTTGTGGTGACAAGTGTTCTAGACTGCAGATTTATTTGTATTTGGAGTATTTTTAAATAATGGCTTATGTTAGATGCAGAAGCTTGTAATCAAACTTCAGGCACAAGTACAAAATACGGTGCTTCAGGCTGAAGCACTAAGAGTCCATCTTCTAGTCTTGAATTTCACATCCTTGCCCTCGTCAGTTTGGGACAGTCACGGATTATGGCAGAGGAACTTACATGAAGTTCTTTAGACGTTTTGACCTACTGAATTTTGGACTTACAAAATGTTACAGAAATTCTTCAATGGCACTGGTTCTCAGATTTGAAACAGTGATTGACCAGCTAAAGTGTATAGGAAACAATTTGTGCAATTTGCCATCCAGTCTAAAGAAAAAACTAGTTTTAACTACAAATAAATGCAGGGAATTTAGTGCATACTATTTAACATAAGGCCAGAAAGCTCTGCCTGCAGTTCCAGTCTTGCTCTCTTCCTTTAAGTCTCTGCTACAATTAACCTGTGAACAAATTGCCCTCTAGCTCCCCCAGCTGAATCATTACAATGCCAAAGTGACCAGTTAATGGTTTTCCCCAAAAGGCAGAGCTGTGTTTGTTCAACTTTGATTTTGGTAAGTTTGGTTTTTGGTAGTTCGGCTTTTTTATGTCGCTTGCATTGCTCAGACCTCGCAAGTGATCTCTTTCAAACAGCCATACTATTCCAAGGAACATGGGATCTTCTGGACCTACGTCTGCTACAGAAGTATGAAAACAGGTGTCACTTAAAAATGTTTTGGGTAGAAGTCATTTGAGGGGTGTAAGACGGATAAAACCTGTCAGATCTGTTAAAAGAGAAAATATTTCCTGGGTGAGTAAAAATAGACTCTGAGGCCCTGACATCTGGAGCAGGATATCAGAAGGCTTACTGCCTTTGCAGTAGGCTTCATAGTTTTCATCAGTTAGCAGTAGGACCAGAGGAGTTATTGGGGGATAAAATGGATCATGAGAGGCTGTTGGGCATAGAAAACACTGGAGCAAGTTTTACACAACCGGTTTCTCAGATGACATTGCAAACCTCTGTATTATAATCCTTGAGGCCAAAACCAGAAGTGGCTTTATAAGTTGTGACCTTATTTATATGCAGTTGCATTGTGTCTGTGGATGTGTTCAGAGGAGATTATAGCAGAAGTGTATCTTCCAGCTGTGTAATGTACACAGGCATGGGCAATTACTTATTTCTCAGTGACTTTATGACAGCACGTGCTCCTTTTCCCTGAGGCAACCAAGCTGCCATGTCCTCTTGAGCTTATGCAGTGCTGCTCTGTTGCTTGTGCAGAATACTGCATTTTCTCATTTGATAAAGCTTTTATAATGTCATACCCTGAGCAGGGACTCATCAGGGTGTCTGGGATGTCAAGTTCTCGCTTCTCCCTCCGACAAACGTCTGTAATTTTCAAGGTGGTTGAATACTTGCCAGTCAGAGAAAGAGAGGAAACATAAGGCAGCAGGTCAGCAGAGGGCCAAAGTAATCCTGAACTGACATATAGTGGAGCAAAGGAAAAGGGGAATGCAATCCAATGGGTGTCAAGGAATGGTGGGGCTTTTTCTTGTTACAAACCTCTGAAACAGGCACAGGAATGAAGCACTGAGACAGGCTGAACTTACTCATCTCTCACATCATCATTGTCTGGTTTTATTTGATTTACTGATAAAAAGTCTCAATCACTTGGGATCTAAATTTATTGCCCTGGTCTTCTCTACTTCTTCCATTTCCTGCAAATCCACAAAAAAACAAGTCCCAGGTAAGTCATTGTTATAAGAGGATGGAACACATTGCTAGAAGGGAGTTACCAGAAGTGCTTTTTGCAATTTAAAGGAGGACTAATTCTTACACATGGAAGTGTAGTGGAGTTTTCTTTTCTGAGGAGATTTCAATTGGGTTAATGTGCTCTATAATTCATGCAAACTATGGAAATGTCTCCCTTAGGAAGTGAGAAGTTTTCCATGACATTACTCCAAAACTGAATTCCAAAACTAAATTCCAAACTTGTTTCTGAAAAGCGGTATATATTCAGTACATGGAAGTTCATATCTCTGACATTAGCCAATAGGATAATCTGTGTATTCATTTAAACTCTCTAATGCATTGGACAGTAATAAATGCTACTTCTGCTGTCAGCACAGATGTTTTGTTTGATGGGTTAATTGTTGCAGGCTTTTTGGTGGGGCAAGGAGTGAGAAGGTGTGGGGTGTGATTTATTTTTTTCTGTGCAATGTCCCATCAGCATTAGTACTCTGGCCTATACTGGCATCCCCTTCAGAGTGACTAAACTAACCCCTAAACCTCAAATGTTTTGGGTTCACCTGTAGCTATTCAATCTGAGAAAGTCTTCAAAATTATGCAAAAGAGTTTGTTCAAATGACATATTGTTTTTCCTTATTTTATAAGAATTTTTTTTTCATAAACTGACCTGCTGATGCATAGAAAGTACTGATTCCATAAACTAATTAATGCTTATTCATACAAACATCTTAAAAATTAAAAGCTTGCTTTATATAACTTGGAATAAATGTGTAGCTTCTCCTTACCCTGAGGACCCTTACTGCTTTCCAGAAGAAAGCAAATATTTGCTAACTTGGCAATACTGTAGCCTTTTGGGATGTGGGGGCAGAGTTAGAAGAAATTTGAATGTGTTCTCTCAAGGTTTTAAAAAATAACTCTCCTTAAGAACACTAAGAGCTGCTGCTGAATAATTGCAACAGTGAAAGGAGCATGCAGGACATGCATAGGTAATGATCTGACACCCCCAGCAGAGATTGCAGTTGTAGAACCTTTACTTGATAGCCATTTGCAATAGAGAGTGCTTTAAGGTCTGCTACCAATAGGTACGTAGTGGGAGAGATGTTTGCTTTAGGCTAGAGTGTCACTCACAGGCATTACTTGTGTTTCTTATGAACTTCTAGGCTGAAGAACACTTACAGAGACAGCCTTTCACCAAAACTGAGTGCAATGTCACTTCCTATCTTAGTAATGATGGAGAAGGCAATCCTCACTGCCAGCCTATCACATTCTGAGCCAGTATGCTCCCTTTGGCTACCCACAATCATACCTTTGCTCAAGAAGAAAGTAAAAAGTCTACATGACCTGTGTAGGACAGTGACAGAGGTCAGATCCACCAACCCCGAATTACTGCATTGTCCCGCCAGAGTTCTTGGGTGCTCCTGTTACCCACCACATTGTTCTTCACTTTGTCCTTCTGTTCAGAGCATTGGTCTTTGTCTCCTAGGCAACCCCAGTGGAGAGCACTGTGGGAAGACTTGTTTGGAAGAGCGTGATAATCAGTGGCTGGGTGTCAGCTTGTCAAGGCAGCCAAAGGAAAGCGGCTCTATCATTGTATGTATTAACCACTGGATCTGCGTGTCTTTGTCAGACTGCAATAGCCTTTCATTTGCTTCCATGTCAAATGCTGTGTTTGTTTTATATCCATAGGCTTGTGGACATAGATGGAAAAATGTATTTTACATGAAAAATGAACACAAACTGCCACATGGTATTTGTTTTGCCATCCCTTCTGATTTTCGAACTGAACTGAGCAGAAGAATATGCCCATGCTATATAGGTAAGCAGAATGCTTGAGTCCTTTTGTAGGGAAGGGTGAGATACACAATTGGTGGTGCAGTTTGTGAAAAGCCTGTGTTGCTCTGAGCAGGTGTTCTGCAGCCAAAGGTTTGGGGGCTGAGTGCTGATGGTATGAGCCCAGTTTGTGATGTAAAGATGTTTACCAGTTTAAAGAAAAACTGCTTTCAAAAGGCAAAAAAATAAATGAAACAGGGCATCAGAATAGTTTTTCCGTGGACTTCATTGCTGTAGGACGTGTGCTTCTCAAAAACAGGCCAGTAGAGAACATCCTCCCTTCCTTTACTCTTGTCATTTGCCTGCTCTGCTCAGGAGTCTCACAGCAGAGCAGCAGAAGTGCCTGCAAGTGATTGTTGCCGTCTGCTCCTTAGCCTTTGATACAAAGGTGCTGTGGTGCCGGTCACAGCACGTGTCCTTGTCCCTTACTTGCCTTCAGCCAAGGCTGCTGCTGTGGCGTGAGACCTGCAGGGGTCTTTCCTCAGGGAACTTCAGGAGCAGAAAAAGAGTCAAGACCTGTAGCTATGAAGTTATTCCATCCATGCTTTCCCATTCTTATCTACCAGCCACCCAGGAGAACAATCTCATGCCCTGATCTCATGCCCCTGTGCCTTGCCAATGCAAGGATCAGCTGACAATCTGACCTTTCTGTGCAGACAGAGGGATGCCAATAAATGTCCCACTGCTGGCTTTGGAGACTGTTAGAAGGGGTGGTAATATCATGCTTTTATCTTTGGAGACTTTAGGTGTACAAATCTATGTATGGAATGAAGGGAACCCTGATGGCAGGCAGTCAGCAAAGAATTGCAGGAAACCAGAGCTGGGACAGTGTTGGATTGCTGGGGATGAAAGCAGTATGTCAAAGACTGCCATAACACAAACCCTTTATGACACCAGTGGAGCGCAGGGCAAGTTCTATCAAGATACATAATCCTGTCAGTCAGAGTATGCCAGAATTACAGAGTGGAAGAGTATCCAGGTGTGGTGCTGAAACTATGTGTCTGTTTCATTCATTGGAACAATATTGAAAGGAAGGTATAGCCTTTAAAGTCCCAACATTTCAAAGGCAGGTATGCTCAAGTGATAAATAGTGTTTTGAGTTTGTTACAATACTATATTGCACCCAAAGTCTATATAGTGGAAACCAGTGTTTTTAGTTTTATTACAGAACTGAAAACCAAATTTTGGGGGGTTGGGGGGTTATGTTTTTTTCTTTTTTCTAAGTTGTCTCAACTTCTGTCAAAGGCCTGGTAACAAAACTCTGGAACTACATGCTTCTCATCCTTTTTCATATTTCTTGCCCGTTCCCAGATCATGCACGGAAGTTTGGAGAAAACCACGGATCATGTCAGGCTGGAATGTCTAGTTTTTACATTGAGGTGTGTATTAAAGATACCAAACGTCTCTCTGTTTATATACTTACTTTTATGTATAATATATAAAAGTGTAGATGTAAATGCAAACATCAACGCAATATTTTATTGTGGGAGGGAAAAATCACTTTTCTAATTTCTTTTTAATTGAATCTTGCTATGACTTGCAGGATAATTCCCAAGTAAGATTTTAATTTTTATTCCCAAGGATACTTTTACACCTTACTAAATCCATAGTTATTTTTCATCTGGAAAAAGGGCATGGATATAGCAGAAGATGAAATTCTATTTTCTCTTTAATCTGTTTGATGTAACACTAATAATATTTACCTTCTTGCTTTACAGAGTAATGTTCTATATTATTTAATCTCCATTCCACCCTAAGATTGCAATTTCTAAAAAACTATTTTGAGAAGAGAATATCCTGTTTGTTGCTCTATTTTGTTCTTGCAGTTCAAAGATTTTAATAGCTGTACTTTTACAAAGTCTGGAAAATATTATCTGTAATCTAGTGGTAAACAGCACTGCTGAGCCAGATGCATCTCCAGCGTTTCATAGAATTCACAGATCTAAAGAAAAGCATTTTACTTGTTTGCTTATTTTCGTGAATATTTTAATGTGAATAACATGGCTTTGTTTTACTTTTCTTTTAGGACTTAATTATAATGGGAGCCCCTGGATCGTTTTATTGGACTGGTTCTGTTTTTGTATACAATACAACTGCGAATACAATCCACGCTTACACAGATTCAAATAACCAAGTAAAATTTGGCAGTTATCTAGGTACTTAAAATATTTAATACTTTACTAAAATATAAGCTAAATAGCTGGTCTTGGGATGAGTGCACAGTATTTTTGAGTGTTTTCACTATTAATCCCAGAAGCAATGGTTTTAAAGATGTGTTCTGATTTTGTTAAATATTATTTAATTTTAAGTCTTCATCTTTGTTGTTTTTATGAGGAAACATCTCAAACCTTGGATTTCTATTCTTATCATCTCTCCACTGACTTTTAATAATTTCTTGATTTAGAAGGTAGAGATGCTTCTGATTAGCAATGGTTTTCACTTCACTCTTAAGTCTGAAGTGCTGCCAAGAGCTTTCACAGAAAAATACAATGATTTTACATATAACAGAAATATGAAAAGATTGATAGAGTGAGAGCTGCAAGCAAGTCTTAATTGCATTGTCAACAAGTGGAAGTATACTATGACCTTTAGAGACAAATCTTCCTCCAATGGTTTTTTGTTTATTATCTTTTATTCCAAACATATCTTATTCTTGATATGTGGGAAAGCAAACCTCATCTGTGAATGTCTGCAACTAAGGCCATGAAGTTCCACTCGTATACCTATATCCAAGTAACAAGCTGAATTTAGTGCTACAGTTTGGAAAGGTTTATTCCAAAAAACATCAGCAGCTCCAGTCTTCTCACAAACGCTAAGAAAGCTCATCTGTCCTTCCTGAATTCCCGAGCAAGAATATTTTTGCTTGTGACCATTGGTTTTTGCATTTTCCCATTCAAAGTTCTGGTTCACGTGGATAAGCATTTCCTGTTTCTGATTCCACTCCTCTGACAATAGGAAGTTGACTTAGGTTATGAAATAGCTATTGTGAAACATAGTGAACTAACTAAAACTTCAGGATTCAGTTCTGAGCCTGCAAAGGCTGCAGTGACTCTGTGGGAAAGTCAAGCAAAAGAGAGGCTGCGTGGTAAAAGGGGATCAGGCACGCAGATCCCTAGGGTCAACCAATAGAACTTCTAACGTTTCATAGGACAAAAGAAAAGCTTTGGAGAATGCTCCAGATTGCCAGTAATAATCAGCAGAAAAGTATTGTACCTGTCTGCAGGGAAAAAAGTTCATTCCAGATTTCTGCTTCTACAAGTATAAGAATGAGAATTTCTGTAATGAATGAGTCAAATCATCGACAGCCAGAAGGCAGATGCAGGCAAATGGGTGAAAACCTGCATAAGGACTGTGTTAGGGAGAGTGTAGGGAAGGCCTTTCTACACATATGTGGTCTCTTAGTTTCCTTGGCCATCCAGGACCTGAAATCAGCTGGAGTTTGCTTCACAAATACTACTCTAGTGATACGGTGCATGTTGGCTCAGCAGAGCCATATGTCATCTTAACTTGCCCTTCTACAGGAAAGTGAAGAAGGGCACCATTAACTCATCTGTGTGTCTTTACAGTAGCAGCTGTGATAAACCTTGAATTTTGCATTTTCATGCTACTTTAACCTCTGCTTCCTTCCGTCATAATAATGCATAGTGTGGTTGAAAGAATTTAAAGGTACCTTCCTTCCCCTCCCTCGGCTTCTGTCCCATCTTTGTAATTATTGAAGATAAAAATCTGTTCAGGGTTAATTCTGTTACCAAATTATTTTTTTAGAAGTCTGAGTTTGTTTCTCCCGTAAGTAATGAATAAAATTATCCCTACCAAGTGGTGGAAGAGTGTGACCGGAGTCAACCATGTGATTAGATACAATTGTCTACTTACTCTATTCTTCTTCTGGCAGGGACCAAGAAATTGGCATCTTTATTTATGTTTTTCATTAAACTCTTAAAGAATAATAATTAAGAAACTAGAGACTACAGGGAGTGCAAAAGTATTGTAGCATTTTCCATAAATTGGAAGAAACAAAGCTGTTTATGTACCAGACAACTGAAAGAAAGAAGGAAGTTAAAAAGATGTGGGTCATACATAACTCTAGGTAATATTTTCTTGACTACTTCAAAGTCTCTTGGAGAGTAGTAATTGACTTCTATAAAAGGAATTATCAAAGTTATTCAGTCTTTCAAATCAGCTGGCCCTGATGAAAGAGTACCCTTAGGCACGTAACAAACTGCCTTAAAGAAATCATAAAGACAGTTCCTTCTAGAAATCTGAGAAAGGCAAATAAGATTTCAGAAAACTGAAAAACTGTAGTAGTGGCAAAGAGGAGAAAACTATGGAGTTGGAAATAAAATTTCATTTCCCTATGCCTTTAAATTTAAAGGGTCAGTTATGTGATTCCCCTCCCCCACCAAACATTTTAATACTATTAAAGAAAAATGAGAGCTATGTGATTGCCATAATTTTTGTGTCTGTTTGGCTTTTTTTTTTAATTCTTAAGAATTAGTAAAGTTTACACTTTAGCAAAACCAAACTAACTAGAAAATAAATGTTGGAGGAGGTAAATTAAGCTTTATCCTTAATTTTTTGTTGAGTAAATAAAAACGAGGTGTTGACCTTCAAGTGATAAACTGCCCTGTTCATCTCTTTTAGCTTAAAATATGAAAAGAAAAAGGTGGCTTACAGAGAACTTGAATTCTAGGCAGTTATCTTCACAGATGAGATTCAAGGCTTGTTCTCATCTATCCAAGATGATTTTTCCATTTTCTCTGCATGCTGTGAACATCAGCAGTCATGCAGTAAATGCAAGAGTAGCAGAATATGTTACCTGTCTGCCCTGTTTCAATTGAGCTGTAATGTATTCTGGAAAGAGGAAGGGTGACTTGGGCAGCTACAGGTTAAGGTGTTAGCCTTTGTTTTGCAATTCTGTGTCTGGATGTCTGCACCAAAATATGCTCCTGTTTAAGATCTGTCTCCACGCACAGAAATGCTTTGTAACGTAATTTATTTACAAAAGCTGCTGTAATGTTTTCTTGTTACATAAAGCAGCTTTTGCAATTCGTTCCTGACATTTTCATGTGTGTGTCCATGGTGCTCTGCGTGTGTATGTGCACACAGAAGTAGCACAACGTTTAATTTTTCTTCAATCCAGCTACAATAGTCAAAGAATAACAATTGAATCAAAAGTACTGTAGTGCATGTACTTTTTATAATTTTTATTTCTATTAATAGTATGGATTCACTGAGCAATTGCAGAATATTCATTAACAGAAAGCATTTGCAATTTATTTTATTGTCTTTTGAAGTATGGCAGGTAATTGAGTTCTTGGGGAGAAATGAGTATTTCTGACACTTCTTCCTGTTTGATGAAACTTACTGTTTGTATTGACCTTATACTTCAAAAACTTTCTATTTTCATTGCTGACTTGCATGCAGTCTGAATGTCAGAATCACGAAAATTTATGGTGTTGACAGCTTTTATATGGCATGCTCCCATTCTTTCTTTGTTATATAGCATTTCCAGTATTAAATAGTGCATTCCTAATTTGCAGGATATTCTGTTGGAGCTGGACATTTTCTGACACCATCCAGTACAGAAGTAATTGGAGGGGCTCCCCAACAGGAGCAGACTGGTAAAGTAAGGAATTGTCTATAATACTGGTTTGAAGACTATAACCCCACAAAAACACCCATAATCTTCCAATTTAGATTAATATATTAAAGAAAAGTATCAGATATGACTTTTCATGGGGGGAGAAGTTGAAGAACGAATTAGAGTAGGCAGTCTAGATAACGTTGATGTGAACTATGGTGTTAAAGAAAGGTGCAGATGGGAAATAGGAGATAGCTGTACATTGTGACACTGTGCATTGTTTTGCTGATTCTCTAGCACATGCTGTAGAGGAAGCACTGGGAAGTATTTCAGATTACTGTTTGCTGAATTATGTTTGTATTTTCTTTTCATTTTAGGCATATATTTTTAGCATTGACAAGCAACTAAATATTCTATTTGAAATGAGGGGTAAAAAGGTAAATTTTTCATATTACTTTTCTGCACCTTATAACTTCTAGCACATCTTCATCAAAATTCTAAAGAAATAATGATTTCTCTTGTCTGCATACAGCTTGGTTCTTACTTTGGAGCTGCAGTTTGTGCTGTGGACCTGAATTCAGATGGCTTCTCAGACTTACTGGTTGGTGCTCCAATGCAAAGTACCATCAGAGAAGAGGGAAGAGTTTATGTCTATATTAATTCAGGTTCTGTAAGTATTTTCTCTTAAAAACACATGGCAACACAGCCATTCTGGTTTAACAGGCTAAGAGGAAGAGTTTTCCTCTCTTCGTATCCAATATTTCAGGATATGGGAAAAGCAAAAGTAGAGCTGTGATGACTACCCCAGGAGGAGTGCTTAGCACACCCCCAAAGGCTGTGGTGTCAGCTGTAGCACAGTTACTCACACCAGTGTTGGAACTGAAGACAGACTGGGTTGGTTTCCTAGGAGCTGTAGGTGGTGGCAGCCTGCCACTGCAGCCCCTTTCCAAGCTCTCCTCCACTACTGTGCTTCCCACTGAACTGCCATGTGAAGAACAACTTATTAAGCACTTCAGAAACAAACAAGGAATGAAATGTTTGCCTGCAGTTACTGGTACCTGTCAGGAAAGAGACTGGTACTCCTCAGTTCTGTGAATAAAGTGACTGGACAGATCATGCATTAGAATTAGCGTCTTTTTGTTCTTTCTAAGGTTTGGAAGTGGAAGCGTAATCACTTTATTATTCTTATACTAAATACCATAAAGTATGTTTAAAAATGCTTGCTTCTACACCAAGGAATTTGGTGGGATTATGTATCTGCTACCCAAGGCAGTTTTAACATTTTGAGTAATGTTCCAGGTCACCTGAAAGATGCTCTGTTAATGTGCCATTGACTCTGTTTTCCTTCAGGGAGCAAAGATGGTAGAACTGAACATAGAGCTCAGTGGGAGTGACTCGTACGCAGCAAGGTTTGGAGAGTCCATAACCAATCTAGGAGACATAGATAATGATGGCTTTGAAGGTAAGAATACAAAGAAAACCTGTTGGGTTTAATTCTCTCTGATCAGTGGAATGTCGTGATAAACAGGAGGATCATGGAAGTCTGAGAATTCTTTTGGTTTGGGATTTGACTTTTCTGACTAGAAATATAGCTGCTTCACAGTCATTGATGTGTAATACCAAGGGGCTAGATTCTGTCTAATAAAGAGCATGAGCATAAAGTCTGTAACTTTTGGTGCTGGATCTCAAATGTAATCCCTAATCCTGTTTTAGATATCTGAGACAAATGTTGGGGAACAACTTGGCAATTGTGTAACATTCATAAATAAAAATTGAGTCAAAATCTCCTTCTGTGTCACCAGTAACAAGTACTAAATAAATGGGGATGTTGAAAATAACCTTCAAGTTGGGAGACTGCTGTAGAAATATTGAAATAAAAAGTGGAGAGAGGCAGTAGGAAAAAAAATTGGAAGAAAAATGCTGGAAGCAAAATATAAAGAGAAATTGGGTAGTATAAAGTATTTTTACGTAGTAATTAAAAAGCAGAGCAGAGACAGCTTCTTCAGTGATCTAAACCATCAGTACCAGCCCTGTAAAGATAGTGGTGTGTGTGTTGGTGTAGAATCTGACCTCAAGAATGTGTGTGTAATTTTAATAGGCACAACTTGACTGTCCCATTTTCATCCCACCAGCAGAGAGACATAATGTGTTTTGTGTGGTTTAGTCACCACAGGATGGATTCAGTCAATGTGGATTCAATCAGGGAATTGTTCAGTAAAACCAAACAGTCAGAGGCTTTGCAGTTCCTGTGATTTGGGTTTGGTGCAGCATAAAGTATTTCTGATTTGCAGATAGTTTAGTTTTTGCTTATTTGTTAATGCAAGTTCACAGTTATTAATAGTGACTTTCGAGATGGTGTAATTAATCCCCCCCCTTCCCTCTGCTGTTTGGTTATCAACCTCTGGCTATTTGAACCATGGGGGTTTTTGGTAAGGGTTGTTGAGGATGGATTGGTGAGTAGGTATATTCATTCAGTTTATGAGTTGCCACACCTCTCTGGGATTAAGTCATTTTAGGCATAAAACATGTCCCTTTGTACCAACTAGCTACCTTCATCTCCTTGTTAAATGCCTTTTCAAGCTCGTTATTGACTGCTAGGGACATTTCATAGAAAAATAAATGGTTCATTTCGGGCACTGTAATAAGAGTGCTGTGGGAAGCACAGCAATGTGTGCTTCCACTTAATCCATGTGGGAAGAGCAGGAAAACCATCACTGTTCCATGAATACAAGCCTTTTATTTTTTTTCTTTTTTTAAAGATCATAATTTTGCCTTCTTTCATAGTAACCTTTTAACCTCAAGTGTCAAAATTAGAATTACTAGAAATAGACTTCATCTTTAACAAAATGGCTGTCTTTGATTGTTGCTTTTCATAGTAATTAAGGTAGAATCAGATTACTGAGCTGGTCTGTATTGTTTCTGTTTGCTTAAATCTGTGTTCAACACTGCCTTCGAATTCAGGCAAGTGAATCTGGTCTGGCATTGCATGCATCACGATTTGCATTTCTTTGACTGTTCCTTGTTCATATTTCCTAGTCAGCTGATCATTCTTAAATTTTTTTTCCACAGATGTGGCAATTGGGGCTCCTCAAGAAGATAATCTGAAAGGAGCTATTTATATATACAATGGCAGGGAAGATGGAATAACGCCCTCATTTTCACAGGTATGCTTTCTCAATGCAGAATACCCAATCCAGAAAAACCCTAAGTTTGAATCTGAGAGGGTTTTCCCTTCATTTAACACTCTGACCATCTGAAGTACCTAAAGACTTCAGAAAATTTTTACATAGTTTGTGATTTACAGTCGTAATATAAACTGTAAGAGAGAAAAAAATTGTTTTGGGGGCTTTAGACAAGGTTTATGGGATTTAACATTTTCAGTAATTGAGGAATATTACTTTCAGAGTTATTCTTTCATAGCTAAGCCCATAACTGCATTCAGCAGCAGGATTGTTGTGCTAACATTTTTCATTGGAAATTGTAACTCAAAGATTAGCTTTCCAAGAATAATTTTCCCTTATATGTTTTTCTCCTCAGAGAATACAAGGACAAGAAGTCAGTAATTCTTTAAGCATGTTTGGACAATCTATATCAAGTGGCATTGATGCAGATAACAATGGTTATCAAGGTAAATTAAACAATTTTTTTTATTTTTCATTTTTAGAAGAATATAACTTCACAGAGAACAACTCTACTGTGCTACTTGATACTTTTAACAAAAGCAGAATCTGTTATTGAGATGACATGTCACATCTCATATTTTGGGAAGAAAAAAGAAGAGGTAAAGCTGAGGCCAAGCAGTCAGTTTTCACGGTCATCTAACTATTATTTAAGGCCTGATAACAATGTAATAGTAAGATCATAGTGCACAAGAGGAAGAGACATGTGATTTATATTTTTAAAGTAGCCATGTCATCTACTAATTTCACAGTGATCTGGTTTAGGCACTGGAAGCATGTTTGTTGTCCAGACTAGTGTGCTAACCTCAGTATATTGCTGGCCTTCCCAGAGTCCAGATTTTGACGGGAGTCATGGGCTCCTTGACTCTCAGTCTGAGTGAACAATACTTTACCTTCACCTGGGGCCCGTGGCATTGGATTCACGCCACTGCGGAGTTCTTGTGGCCATGACAAAGTAGGGCTAATTTGGTATAAAACGACTTAGCTTTTTCCAAGTATATATTAATTGCTCTATACATATCGTCAAAACACTTTGGCATTTTGCAGACAAGTGTTAGGTCAGGTCAGGTATGTCTGTCCTGTTCTTGTGGATGTAAAAGCAGAAAGTTACCATGAACATGGTAACGTGCAGTTGTGTGTTCTGGCTGTGTCCACAGAAATGTTATCCAGGTTAATTTGTAGTGTTGGGCTAAAAGGTAGGTTACAAGTAGTGTGCTCTCATGTCAGCTGTTGGTTAATAATCTGGAAGTCACATCCTCGAGCCCTTAGAGTCATCTGACAATTCACTTTTGCTACCTCATTTGAGGGGTATATATACTGTCTGTATTTTTCTTCTAGCATGGATAGGTTTCAGTTAGTTTGGAATAAAGTAAATACTTTTTCTCTATATAAATATAATTTCATACGTAAATAGATATCAGCAATTCTGTTATATATATATATTTAAAACAATGGGCATATATGTGCGTGTATAGCAGTATTGAATATCTGGATGGAGAAGAAGGCAAGTGCCTCCTATTTAGCTGAATTGTCTTTCAGTATCAACCACTTAAACGTGGAATAGAAATCAAATCATCACATTATCAATATCTGCCAGTCCAGGAAATTAGCATGCAGCATTAATGGACAGTGGACAAGTATTTGAGGAACCATCTTTGAATATTAGCTTACCCCTTTTAATAAACAAAGGACAAATGGTGTTTTAATGCTGACCAAAAGGTGAATGTGCTAGAACATGCTTGTACCTGAGAAGTCATTCCTGTGGACAAATTATGCTTATTGATATTTCTTTTGTGTGTGTGCAGATGTAGCAGTTGGTGCATTTTTCTCTGATTCTGCTGTGGTGTTGAGGTGAGATTGCTCCGTTTCAGTGCTCTGGAAGACCATACAATTGAACTCTATTTTTTAGTGCAATTTAATAAAACCCAGTAGTGTAATTTAACCTCATTATATTCTTGATGCTTTGAACTTCAGTCATTAGGCTCTAGAAGGCTCTACAAATAAAACATTTAAGTAAACACCTTGAAAAAAATGAAAATATCATTCTGAAACTGTTTGAGGCAACAAATAATGTGCATACAACTATTTGAACCTATCTGAAAAATGCAGATAACTTCAAAATTATAATTCTAAAATATAAAAATAGGTTGTCAGGGATGGTTAGTTTTTGCAGAGATTTGTTAAGCTATTTCTGAACAATATTTGTGAACACCTACTCTTTTCTATTCTTAGAACAAAACCAGTGATAATTGTTGAAGCTTCTTTAAAACATTCTAATTCAATAAATCGAACTAATTTAAACTGCATGGAAAATGAGCAGCCTGCCACCTGTATGAATTTGAAGATATGCTTTACCTATAGAGGACGAGAGGTTCCTGGTTATATCGGTAAGCTACTGGGAAAAAAAGCCAGTATATGTATTCATTTTAAATGCATCTATGTACAGAATAATGCTACTGGTATTTAATAGACCATTAATGTGAGTTCAGTATAAAATGAAAAGCTGAAAACATGGCATCCTTTCTTATATCATGATTACCCTAAAACATCAAGCCATGACACTTCTGTTCAGTTTAGAATAACAGCACATCCCTGCTAGGACTACTGGAGTTTCATGGCCTCTGAGAGACAGCAACATTAAAAAGGTGATCTAAATGATGTCCTCTAATAGCAATCCTCTCAGGCATGGACCAAACCAGATGGGACTGCTGTAAGGTGCTGACTTCCACTTAGCAATAGAGAGAAGACATTCCTTTATAAACCAGCTCAAGCATCCGATCATACCTTTGTGGGACATTATGTGAAAGAGAGGGAGTCCCACCAAAATTACTGAAAAACAAATCTTGTATTATATTTTATATAATGCATATTTTGCTTTTGGAAAAACTGGTATTGCTAGAAGCAGTATCTATAAGAGGGAATATTCAGGGTGAATTAATTTAAAATAATTTACTGTCTAAATTTGACTGTATTGCCTGAGTGCTTTTAGCCTGTCATGTGCTATTTGTAAACTGCAAGCAGCCCTGCAAGTACATGGTACATAGAATTAAATTGCTTAACTCTCCTGTGTGAGAACAGACAATAACCCTTGGGAGCATGTTACAGAGAACATATGCAGTGACAAACTGTAAAGTTATGTCTTTTGATCTTTATCAGATCTTTTGAAACTCATATTGCTTTTGAAAGATGAGCAGTCAGACTGGGTGACTGTTGCTGGACTTGTACATAAGACTTTTTAACTTAAATAAAAAAAGGACTAGTAGAAATTGTACGTAACCTAACTCTTGGCAAAAATGTAGAAGTAGTAGATCTTTAATGCTCTGAAACATGCTTGCAACTTGTTATCATAGAAATTCATGCTAACTTAAATAGAAAAAACTGTGAAGTTAAACAATATTTGTCAGAGTGTGTTGACCTAACTGTTGTAATTTACTGTCAGCCCTGTAACTAACTGAAGTGGGTTATCTATAAACAGACTTTGGTAGAAAACTAAAAATACAACCTGATAGATGATTCCTGATAGAAAAGCATGTATCGGGGAACAGCCATGAAGCAATCAATTATCAGGGTACTAGAAGTTTTATTAGGAATGGATTTGTCAGAGAGTTTTTAAGCAGAGCATTTTAAAATGGATGTTTCAGAACATACTTAGAGAAGTGAGTCAGAAATTGTGATTTCTACCATAAATTCATTATAATTGTAACCCTTAAAGATCTTACAACCTTTCTTTTCCCTGGGTTTTATTTTGTAGTATTGCTTTATAATCTGAGTGTTGACGTGAACAGAAAAGAGGATACACAAGCAAGATTTTATTTTTCCTCCAATGGAACATATGATACAATCTCAGGAAAAGTAAAGATTTACAGCAATATTACTGCCTGCAAAGATCATCCAGCATTTATGAGGGTAATGTAGTTTTTAGTATGTATTGTCTTGTAAATCCTTTGCTCTCCTTTGAAAAGCAGACCTGCTGCAAAAGGACCTATTCTGTTCACATTTGCATCGCATCATTTTGGAACATCATTTTGGAAGTAAAATGTTTGTATTGAGTTCTTCCACAGTTAATATATTTTAATTCTGATGCTTTTTCTGGGGAAGTCACTGGGTCTGCCATCTCTTACCTTGGTGAGAACATGCATTAAAATAATAATAATCACACTGATGCAGTTGGACCATGAGCATTCTTGAAATGTTTTCATAATTTTTATGGATGACAGATCATACATAGATTAAGTTGGTTTGGAGCAACCAAGAAGATATGATACAACATGCATATTTTGCTGAACATTTCTGATGGAACTTTCCTATGTACTTCTTAATGCAAAATCTTAAAACTTGTAATTTTTATGTTTGGGGGTTTGTAACTATTTCAAAGAACACGTGTATGGTCTTGCTCCTGTTTTTATTGTGAGCAGATAAGGTAGACTTGGCAAAGAAAGAAAGAACCCATTCCTGATTCATAGGAAGTGAAATGAAGACAACTGCTAGAAAAGTCTGTAGTTCAAGGTTTATAGTGTGGTGTACTTTGTGAATTTGCTGCAAGGAGCCAAAGGCTAGCAGGGTGTGAAGAAGAGCACTTGCTTGGGCTTGCTTGATGTTTTTCTTTTAAGGAGTGCAGCACTCACCCCTAATCTGAAGGTGGAAATGGGGTAGGAAGAGCATTCGTGAGAGTTCCACAAATGAATTTAGAGCAGAACAGTATGAAGAATGTGCACTGTGCTGAAAAAGTGATCTCTCAGCTTCTCTGCTTATGTGAGGCCTGCACAGATATGTCTTTCTCCTGGACCAGATTAGTAGTGAATGTGGTTACAGTTCTCCCTCTGTGACGGTGCAGAAACAGCTTTGCTGTAGAAAAATCTGCTGATAGAAGTGCTTCAGAAGTGAGGCCACTGAGATAGAAGTTCTGCCAGAGCAATGGGCACAGCAGGAGGCTGTTGGAGACCTGCAGGGTGTCGGCCAGAGAGGCCAACACCAGGAATAGATGGCACCAGCTGCTGGGTTGGCTGTTGGTTTCTGCAGAAGTAGAGCTTGATCCAACAGCCACCATCCTTTGAAACTGAGCATGGTACTGACCCAGAAGTAAGTTAGTAAGATTCTATTCAGTAAGATCTTAACTGCCAAAGTAGTCTCAAAGTCACTGTTGCCCTGGAGGGAATGAACTGTTGTATTCATGCTTGATGCATCACTCTGAGAGATGAATGAGGGACTTGTCTTAAAAGTGGAAAAAAAACCAGTAATCAGAAAAAGGATACAATATTTTTAAGGCCATTCAATGAACAAGAAAAAATTAATCACTTCTATTCTATCAAACATCTTAGAAGCTTAACTTCCAAAACAAAAATTTTGGAAAAACTTCGAAGTCCTAAACCACAACTTACAATAAAAATCAGTGGACACAAAGGAACCGTATTTTATTAAACTCAGAAAAGATAGACTTATCTCCTGTCAGACCTTATCTAAGGGGGAAGAGAGACAGAGTATTTAGATGTAAGGGGACATAAGGGCAATAAAATAATGGACTAGTTTGTCTAGCCTTTTCTTTAAAATCCTCAAGGTAGCAATTCTGTGACCTTCTGAAACAAACATCTCTCAGGGTGAATGGTGCAGTTGATCCTGCACAAAGGCTGGAAAATAGATTTAATTTTCTACAGCTACAAAAGAACCTGCAGGGAAATATTCTTCCATGTATTTTTCTTCTTCCTTGGTTTCACTTACTTTTTGTTTATGACACCATTAGAAGCCAATTCTTCATCATAAAGCTTCAGGGCAGAAAGGAAAGCTTATGTTACCTACTGGAAAATTGCCCAGATGAATCTCAACTGATAGTTGCACCTAAGTGCATGTTGTTTGTAGGAGCAATGGCAAATTGCCACCTACTTTGTAAGAGTTTTGTAAACTAAGAGAGATGTGATTGACAGCTGACCTTGTACAGATTGCTGTACCAACATTAGCAGGTATTTGTGTAGGAGGAATGAATTGATTTGCTCCATCACTTCCTACAGTTGATCATTAGTATTTTTTTTTCTCCATAGAATTCAGTTTTCTTTTAAATTCTTAATTAATAGCATAATAAGCATCTCCTTCCACCCACTGAGGTTTCTGTACTTGTATGAAGCTCCTAAAGTTAAGTAAGTGTGAATGTCTGTCAAGTACAGTCCTTGCAAGAGACAATATAAATTTCATGTATTTTGAGTAAAGGCTAATTAATAGCTAATTAGTATAATGGAAATAATATAAAGCAGATGCAGAGAAGACCTTGTGGAAAATTATTATGAATTAGATAATATGTGATTTGGCCAACACAAGGGTGCAGATAAGAATGAAAATAGTGGCCATGTGGAAGGACAATCAGTGTCTGTCTATCCCCTACACTTAGGCAGTAATTTAATCAGGTTTGTTACTGTTGGTGCTTCAAGCTGTTCAGTTTTCACAAGTAGGTAGTTTGGGCTCTGATCTGAACATTCCTATGCAGGCAAGGCTTCATGTATAAACAGTCATTTATTGAGGAGTTCAATCTTTTTAGTACAGAATGGGGAATAAAGAGGCAGAAAAATACAATGCAGTCATGACCTGATTTAGTGGTACTGTGGGGGAACTCCTTTTGATTTTATATGTAAATACCCATGGGGTTTGTCTGGCCTTATTCCACTGGTTGACTTTCTCCATTTTAGCCAACTTTGCCCATTTTTCTACTTGGGCAGTGCAGCATTTCATAGGTGTGTGATTTCTCCTCATAGAAGAATCATCCACTCTGAAATGCCTGATGCTGTCATTGAACATATTGCACTTTTATGCATTTCTGATTGCCTCCTTCAGCACCAAAGATATCTGGAAAAGTGTATGAGCCATATGGAATCATTTTACATATGAAAAATAAGCATTGCTGTTTTAGTGAGTTCTAGGCAACCTTATAACTTTAAAACGTAAGCATACATGTTTTGTCTTATATGATTAACTCATTAGGTTTCCAATTTTCATAGAAAGATGTAAGGGATATCTTGACTCCTGTACATGTTGAAGCAAGTTATCATCTGGGGCATCATATTCTACAGAGAAGAAATGCTCAAGAATTTCCACCACTTCAACCTGTTCTTCAACGCAGAAAAGAAAAAGATGTTATAAAAAGCAAGGTTAGTGCATGAGTTCTCTGAAAAAATAATCTTTGCAGAACTTGTATACAATCTGTATTATGATTTAAAAATAAAAAAGGTATGTGCAGAGAACTTGCCAGCGTATGTAGTACTATATACCTCAGAACACACATGTATGAAATTCACTCTTTGAAATACCCATTCTTTTTCAACTACACAGTAGGAGTCACTTTCCAATATAAAATTGTACTTTAAAATTATTTCTGTGTTAAATACGCAATATGTGTTGGTATTAATATTGAAGTATTTGAAGTGTTGATGTTGCTGAAATATTAGTTCTGTGAAGGTATTGCAGGTTTTCAAACACAAAGTCTGTGAGGAGAAAGAGTGTATTCTGTATCCTTTAGTAAGTATGAAATTAACCTTTTTTCCCAAAAAACCCCAACTTATTAAGAGACTTTGACTTTAGCAAAAGTCAGCGTGTGCTGAACTTTTAACTTTTCACAAATAGTTAGCTCCCAGGAAAGTGGTCAGAGCACCAAGCCTGTCTGAGTTCCAGAAGTGTTTGAATGATGCTCTCATGGTATCTCCACTCTCATCAAACCTTACTAACTATGATAAGTAAAGGCTGTGATGAAACTGTTGCAAAAATTAGCGTGCTGTATCATAGGAGAAACTGCACAGACATCAGTTCTGGATCTTCTGCCCTCTTTATGTACTGCTGTAAAAAATTGCCTGAACATAACACCCACAGGTTTAACTGTGAGAGTCTGAGTCTGGAAAGCCTTTTAATTGTTACTCTGGGTGCACAGAACGTGTTTGGAAAATGGAAAATCATAGCCTGATTAAATTGTATGTTAGGAGTAAGAGCTATTAGAGGCTTCCTGATGCTTAGTTAATAGGTGATGGGTTTCTCTGAAAATACTGTTACTCACTATAGGAAGCATAAGACACTGAAGTGCCTTTTTTTTTTTAATTTGGCTTTTACAGTTTATTTTTGCAAGATTTTGCTCCCAAGAAAATTGTTCGGCTGACTTGAGAGTTTCTGGAAAAGTTGTTTTTCCAAAGTAAGTATAATGTAGCTTTCATAATTTTGGACAAGATTCAGTAAGGTTTTATCTAAATTATTCCTTAATCTTTTGTATGTAAATAATAGTAATTTGCAAAAGTGGACTATGGACTCCCTAAGAAAATACAAGAAGAAAAGTTGTGTTTAATTGAAGACTATCTTTAAATCAGAAATGTTCCAGGAAATGTAACAGAAATCTATGTAATTGAAGAACTGCTATTGCATAATTAAAAGATTTGACAGCTCATAAAATACATCTTCACAAAAACATAAATTTGTGCTCTACACTTCATATATAACTGGGCTAAGATAACACTGCACAGTGCATACTCAATATGCAGACATCATAACTACTGCAAAACTGACAAGCTGTTGGTTATTTCTGCTGCTCATCCTGGAGATACTATACTTGCACTGGACTAAGTCTCAATCAGCACTATAAAACTGAAGATGTAATATTGTTAAGTAAAAGAGCCATTTAATTGTTTTAAGTTGTATTTTATCATCACAACCTTTTTCTTTATTTCAAAGTAAAAAATACAGGTAGTTGGTGTGCAAAAAGAGGAATTGTACCTGTTTTAAATCTCAGCTACTTAGGTATTTTACAAGTGACCTGGATTTTCTTGTGGCATTCATCACTTTTAAAGTTGATTCTATTTAAATCAAAATATTAGGTTGAACAACCTAAAATGGCATCAAAAGATGCCGACAGTCACATAATGCAGATTAATCACAGCTATCCTGAGCACAAACTTTGTCATCTTCATAGATTTTGGAGTAAGATGACTATTCTTCTGCCCACTTTAACATGTTGCCTGTTGCATGAGTCTTAAGCCCTTTCATTTTCTTAGGCTGGATGGTTATTTTATTTAAACACTTACAAGCTTTTCAGAAAGAACGATTGTGCAGAATTTTCATTCGTGACATTAGCAATGCAGTTTTGCAAGTACTTTGAAGTTCTAAGAAAGAAAAACAGATTACAACATACCTGCTTGATATTAGGCACCAGTAGCAGATTTGCAGTGTAAATAAATAGTCTAAATATCTTGATGCAGTGTGACGTATGACCTTTATTACCTTTTGCCCCTAGAATCTCAATTAAAAACTAGTTAGCTGTGAAGCGATAATTTGTTTTGTCTAGACAGAATGCATTCATTATCCTTGAAGAGCAAAGCAAACACCTTTGGTTTTAAAAGAATGGAAACAAATAGGGATGGCAATATAATGCTTTATTTACTGAGTAACAAGTCTTCATGTATACACTATCATGTTTTGTTTAAATTGCTTAGATTTTGGCCTGCTCTGTAAATTTCTAGTCTGCATCATGCATTTTTTAATGAAGAATGAAATATGATTACCAGGGAAAAGCTCTAGTTCAGCTTTGTTGTAGTCCCAGATGTGCACCTGGTGCTTTTGTGTACTTGCGTGTTAAGCTGGAAGGCATCTTTGTGACAGCGTGTTGTTAATGAGCTTGGCTTTAACGTGTGTAAGAGGAGTGAGTGGTGGGGATATAAGTAGTAAAACAACGTTCAAATTTAACCTAAACTTGACAAGCTACTGAAATGTTAACATTGTGTTTTTCTATAATTTGCTTTTGTCCTGGAACCTATCTGCTTATGCAGTGCTTTTGCCTTCTGTTGCTTTTATAAGTGCCAGCTTCTTTCCCAAAGGTGTTCAGTGACTAATGCTTTGGTTTCGAGCCAGAATATCTGATAAATGTCTATTTCTAGGCACCCTTTCTACAAGTCTTAATTAAACTTTAATGTCAAGCTGAAGTTTACTTTTCGCCCCCGATAGGGTGTCCGTACTTGTAACATGATAATAGAACATTACATAGATCATAAGATAGGCATGTTCTCTATGCCACGTCTCATGTTAGCTTGATCCCAGATCTGGAGTGCGAAGAGTGAATGTTGAAATAATGTCTGAAAATACTGTAGCAGTGGTACATTGCTGTTCTGGCCTGTAAAGGAAAGGACTGATCTTGTAAAGGCCAGAAGCACAACTGGACTGATGACAATATCCTCGCCCTCTCATTAACCACTTCAGGCTTTGAGAGGTTCAGTGCTGCAGTTGAGCATCATATAACTGGTATTGTACCTTAGTTACAGAATTGAGTAAAACCTTCCCTTACATCTCCAGCTGAGCTTTGTCAGAACCAACTGAAAGTACCTAAAAGAGCAGCAGAGGAAAAGCTTTGTTTACAGGCTGGATGTAGAATTACTTCCATTTATATTATGATAATTCTTTTCATAGGCCTCACGATAAGAAAACATACCTTGGTGTTGGAAGTGTGAAGACTTTATTGTTGAACATTTCTCTGCTTAATGTTGGAGATGATGCATATGAAACTGTCCTCCACATTCAGATCCCTAAAGGTCTTTATTACATTCGAGTTTTAGAACTGGTAAGGAAAAAAAAATCTCTCAAACAGTAATCCTTTGATATTTTTCTTTTTCAGCCAGGCATTTTTCAAATTATGTTTATGAATTGTTGAGTTTCTTTAGATACTGAACCTACATCCCTTCATCAAAAGCTGCCGAAACATCAATTTTTAAGTTCTTAGACTTCTAGCTACCTAAGTCAAGTGCAATTTAATCAATACAGGTGATGTACTTAATTTCAGTAACAACTAAATAAATAATTTTAAAAATGTTTTAAAATTATTTCAGGATGTTACGGCTGTTTTTTGGCTGATGATCATGTTTTCAGTGATCACAAAGATCTCATGGAATCTGCTTTTTCCCAAATACACAGGCTTACAACAAGTCATAATTGTGCTCTCTTTCTGCCTTTTAAAAATAACTGTTCTCCACATAGAACAATCCCCCAGGTCCACCTTTGTGAGGCTGGCTTTTCACGTGGGTGGGTCTAGGTCTGGTGCATGTGCCTTAGCTTCAGGAAAAGAAAGAGGCAGATAAAGTAACTGATACAATAGTCAATATAATCTGTTATGTTAAAGTGGTGATGGCTGTCCTGGATTTTGGCATCAGTGAAATAACAAACACCTGTTTATATACAAAGTAGCCAATTTTAGTGTGTGCGTGTAATTTGAAATGTCTGAAAAAAACCCTTTTTTCTTTTAATCATTAGTAATTTGTCCTTTATTTTAGGAAGAAAAACAGATACATTGTGCAGTTTTAGATAAAGAAATTAATGCAGTGACACTTGAGTGCAGTGTTGGCTATTTATATGTGGATCACAACTCAAAGGTAAGCTATAAATGAAGTTCCTTGCTTTAAAAACACTCTAAATATGAGGATTTTCATGGGGGGAAAAAACCCATTTTTTTCCCAATCTTTTCTTCATTCCAAACTAACATCTCTTACCATGTTGGTATCTGTATCTCTCCTGCTCCTTTTAAAATGAATTGCTTAAACACTCCCTGGAATAATTCATTAAGGGACAAGAGTGTTTGTAATATGCATCAACTGATTGTGCTTGGCTTCTAGACAAGTGAGCTGACTAATGCCATGGGCATATGTGTTAGGTCAATAGAAAGGGAGTAGAAGACACAAAAAGCAAGTATTTTCTTAGTTCTGAATTTTTTAGGGCAGGAAATTCTAAATGAGTTTACTAAGGTGCTTGAATTGAAGCTGTGTCAAGATACACTGTCATTTAATAGAAGGAAAATTTTATTTGTTCTACAGCTGGATTATAGTTTCCTCTTGGATGCAAGCTCGTTAACCAGAGCAGAGGAGGACCTCAACATCATCATTAATGCTACCTGGTAAAGTCTAATAAAAATTAAATGAATGAAAAATACTACTAGCTTTGGAAAACAGAAAAAGGAACAACTGGAAAGGCTTAGCAAAGCATGATTGCAAGAAAGTACATTAGTTGCAAATCCGTAGAGAAGGAGAAATTACCAAGAAAAACCTGCTCATTTAAATAATAAGCAGGTTTCTGCCTGTAAAAAATGTGGGGGGCTTTAGTGCCTGACATGTTGTTACTAATTAAATATTTTTATTTCAATAAGCTGAAAGGTCTGTTTAGTATTTGTTTACAGAAATAGTGTATAGCATATGATGCTGCCTTCATTACAGATTTTTCTCTTTGCATTTTTGTAGTAAAAATGAAGATGGGAACATGCTGCTGGATAACATGCTAACTTTACCTATACCTCTAAAATATGAGATTGAGTTAAATACTCATGGGTAAGTCACCTATTGGTATACCTGCACATCCATAGAACTGTTGTCTTGTTACTATTCTAAATTCACAAGGTTTTCAAGCAGACATGAGTAGCCGACAAATGCTGGGACTGAGATGGCTCAGCTGTCCTGGGCTCTGACCCAGACACTTGTAAGAGTTTGTTTCCACTGTTATGAGATGAGACCATTGGTATCTATGGTGCTTCAAACTTGTTCCTTAACAGACTAATGTGTTTCAAAAAGTGGAGTATTTTTATAGAAAGATGTATTTAATCAGAGCACAGCAGATCCCCAGATTCCTTGCTTAGTATGAACCATACTCTGGGTTTCTTGTGGGACATTCATGGAGCGTAGTTTTGCGTGAGGATTTATGAATTTTTATGATTCATCTGCCTTTTTGAGAGGAAAGAATACAAATGTAGAGGGTTTCTATTCCAAAGGTAGATTTCTACTCTGTGCCCCTGGATTTACTTATTTGTAAACTTGGGTATTTTCTTACAACCAATCTTACTTGGAGGCAGCATGGAGCAGAAAGTTATGCTAATGGCATATAGCAATTCTGTTCATTAACAATTTCTAAATTGTTGTAGGTTTGTGTCACCAACCTCGTTTGTTTATGGAGCAGAAGGGAAAGATTCACCACTTACATGTATGAAGGAAAATATCAACTTCACTTTCCATGTAAGAGTTTTCCTTTGTAAACCCCATCATTCTTGTTTTGAAGGTTAATGTTTAGTGTATCTAATGACAGTCTAGACACTCAGTAAGGAAACTTCTAAGAGTACAAGGGCACCATGAATAACTTTTGTGCATTAGTGGTGGGAAGTTGCTGTTAATCCCTCTTAAAACACTTTTTTGGCCTGGAAAATCTTGCACTGAATGATCAGAGAAAAAATCCTTGACACAAGCAGGATTGAAAGTGGTAGAGCAGTTCTGACTTGCCACTTTTTCCTTTCAGAAACACTTTGAAAGGAATTATGGTAAGAAAAAGGAATTAGAAGCTTCTTCGAAGAGTATCTATAGCATCAAATTTGTCTCCAGTGTCTTAAAAGCAGGAGTTTGGACATAAATCTCTCCTAGTTCCTTTTGCATGCTCTCCTGGCAGGCAGTCTGTATGACCTCAGGTACTCATCACAGATTAGCACAACTTACTCATCAGCTTTGGAGGAGTGAAGGGTTCAGTGAGCCCACAGAATGAATGAACAAAATGTTAACACTCCCAGCACAATCCACTTTCATGACAGCATAACAGAGCAGCTGCTACCCCATTCTGTGAAGTTTTATGCATTTATATCTGTGCATTTTTGTTTGTTGAATAGGTACTGTTGAAGCTTTAACTGTGTAACTCCTTACCTCTTCCCCACCAGGTTATCAGTGCGGGACCAAGCATGTCTCCAAACACCAGCTTAGAGATAATGATACCAAATGCTTTTCCACCCAGGGACTCCAAATTATTCAACCCACTGGATATCAAGGTAAGAGAAGGTTACTTAATGCATTACTAGCTCTGTAATTCTGTGAAAAAGAGAAGCAGAACAAAGTCAGCCGGGTACTTAGTCTGTGTTTGATTTGCTGGCCATGGTGAAGCAGAGTGAACAAGAAATAGGATCATCTTCAGCCCCAAATGCTTCAGAATTCTGGAAATAAAATTTGCATTTCTTTTGAGCCTTTCAGAAATCTTTATTCTGATTTTGATCTGATACTTAAAGTCTAATAATGATGTTATATTTATTTTCAGACAACAGCTGGGCACTGCTCCTATAATAAATATCCCAGAAACTGTACCGCAGCAGCAAATAATGAAAACATATTAAAGGATGTTGTCACATTCTTTTCAAAGCCTACTAAGAGGCACATGGTAAGGTCTGTCTCTCAGCATCAGTGGGAAATGACTGAATGAGCCTTATGCAAGAGTGTATATATTATTATATAATAAGGTCACCAGAGCCATCTTCCAAGGATGTGTGGTGGGTCCTGTGATTAAGTTCAGGGTAGTCATAAGTGACTTCAGTGAAAGGGGTGAGAACTGAGCTGAGAAAGTTGATTAGTGACACATTGCTGAAGTCAGGGTGGATGACAGGCACCTACAAAGAACTGCCAAAGGGGTATGGAACCGAATGAGTGGGCAAACAGAACAACAGAGGAAATTCAGTAACAAATAGAAAATGATGCATCAGGGAAAAACAGGTTTTATTTTCATTGCATGAAGTATGCAGATCAAATCTTGATTTTCTTTTCCACACCAAAACAGCCATCAAACAGAACTAACAGGAGCTAGGTAAAAAAAACCCCAAAGTGGTTCTTCGTGAAGAAGTTCTTTGTGAAGGGTGTTACAACACGCGTAAATAACTGAATTCCAGGGAAGACTATACAAGTTAATGGGACTGGAAGTCAATAAGAATTACAAAATATATGGAAATCAGTTTTGGCTGGGAAGTTATTTAAAATATTTGGGAGGCTGGGAGAGTACCATACATGTTGGCTTGTTCCAGCTCATCCCTCTGTTCCTGCTCGGAGATCAGACGGACCCTGCTGGAGATCAGACACTTGAACTCCACAGTCCAAAGCAGAACTGCTGTTGTAGCATTGCACTGCTGAGGGTTTGTCCTCATAGAAATCCGTTTCCTGCACCTTGTCATTGATAAAGTACAGTGTTGATTAACCTGTCATCTTTAAAAAAAAAAAGAACAAAAGCAAAACAAAAAACCAACCAAACAGAAAACCCAACCAAAAACCGAAAAAAAGAAAAAAAAAAGAAAAAAAAAAAAAAAAAAACAAAACCGCCCATTTTTAAAAACTGTTAATTTGGGACTCTGAAGTAAGTGTATTACAGGGAATATCAGGCAATGATTGAGATGCAGCCTGCACTAGAATATCCACTCAGTACATCAGCATGGTAGTCTTGGATAAAGAATAATGATAAAGATATAATAAACATAATCATGTAGAGCCTTGTGTTTCTGTCTTCTCCAAAGCTGTGGAAAGTGGTGCTAGTTGTCAGTGTACAAATGTAAGGATCAACCAGTTACACTGTTGGTACTGGATAGCATAGAGTTATTGTCATTTATCATTATTGATAAAAGCTAATTTGAAATAACAGTGTAAAAATAAACCCTAAACCTATTCACAAATTATGGCACTTGTTCTTTTTCAGTCTTAAAATAATTGAACTTTTAAGAAAAATGATGTGTTTTGTAAAGCAGTTGGGCTGGTCTCTTGTTACTGTACCTTTAACACCTCTGGAATGACAGGGATGGATGACAACCTCGAGTTACACACTGAGTTTTCAAGAATAAACATGAATCTTTTTGTTTTGGTCAGTTCCTGATTGTCCTTAGGGCTAAGATTATAAAGTTGATAAGTTTTAATCTTTCCTCCCATGTACAGTACTGCATGAAGAACGACAGCCTTTGCTTACAAATACATTGCAAGCTGGGAAACATGGAAAGTGGCAAAGAAGCGACTGTTCAGTTGCAGCTGGAGGCTACTCCTTTCCTTTTAGAAATGGTAACACATGAATTTTTCATACTTAAGGGGAATATTTCAAGGCATATTTGCAGTATTCCCTGCATATAAACTCTAGGTGTTAGTATTTGTTTTCTAACAGTGAAACATGTTCAAACGTGATTAGATCTTTTAGGTTTTAACCTATTTTATGTTGCCACTGCTAAGGCTCAAGGTGATGTATGGAAAACAAAAATACGTATTTTAGTTTGTCACTTTATATTTATGGTGTGTAGTGCTTTGCCTATTCTGGCTGGGTTATGTAGGATGGGAATTTAATTTCAACTCATAATTGTATTTTTCTAAGAAAAGCAGCGTGGATGGGGACTTAAGTAAAATCCAACCTGGCTTCATTCCAGCTTCTGGAACTAATTTGTTTTGTGCAGAAAAAGGCACCATTGTGTGTTTGTGTGAGATTCTGGTTATGTCAGCAGCTGTGTTACCATTTTTGCTGGGCAGAAATCAATGTGTTAGTTATTTTTTAAAAGATAGATTTATTTTTTTTTTTGAATCAGGATGATGCATCAGTATTGAAGTTTGAAGTGAGAGCAACAGCCTGGCCAGAAAAAAATGCAAAAGTTATTGAACTACATAAGGACAAGCAAGTTGCATATGTAAGAATTCTCTTATGAATTTGTGATAAACATGTTGAAGTAGAAAAACCAAGAGCAATTAAAATTGTAGAATTCTATACATACCTATACACAGGCAATGACTATAGTGTTAATTCCTTGAAAATTTAATTAATTTTCCTTAGTTTTTTACTATCTTTTAGGGGAAAAAAGCCCAACAGTTAATACTAAGTTTATTTTCTGTTTTTCCAGGTCTATTTGGAAGGAGTGCACCACCAAAAGCCAAAATACCATGTTACTGTGCTAATTATTGCCCTCGGCTTAATACTTGGTGTTACCTTGTTTATGGTTCTTTCATTTATATTATGGAAGGTAGGTTTTCAGTATTTCTTAGTTGCTCTCAAGTCAGGAATTCATACTGTTGAAGGATTTTTGGATCTGTGTTAAAGCAGGTTAGAGAACAAATAACATTTTATTATGATCTGTCCTTTCTAAAGAAAGATAATTCCTCTTGTAACTTGGGGTTTTTAAAAAGTACTTCTCCATTTTTTTCATTTCATCTTCTGCATATTCTACATTTTCTGTTACTCAACACCACAAATCCCTTTACAATGTTTTACATGGCATCTCATGTTTGCAAATGATTTATGTAATTTAATGATATCAAATGGATCATTTTTGTGGGATGGTGCTCCACATTTAATGTCACTTGACACATGACAACTGATAGTTTAAAACACGGTTTCATACCAGTATAAAAATGTTTAAGATTTCAAACTGCAACATAAATACTAAAAAATTTCTGTGCATAAGTAAAAGAGAAAACTAGTAAGGATACAGCTCCTCCGACAGGTGATTAAGAGATTGTTAACTTCTTTACCTACATGGGGACTTTCTCCATCCATCATTTTTACAGGGACATGTAGAAATGAAACAAATTGAACAGGAAAGTTTTATTACCATTTCACATTTTCAAAATTACTGGATTCTGTGGACTGTTCAAGTTCACAAGCCTAAGTCTTTACTCCATGCAGGAGAGCAATAGCCTCCCAAAAAGTAAAAGAAGAAAAAGCAAACCTGCTTTTTTGATGGATGAGTAACACTTGAGTACTTGGTAGGACAAAGCACTGCTAAATACCATACTTCATAAATGCCATATATATGTATTTTTGTTTTAATTAATCTTTAATGGTTTAGATTTGATAACAAATATTTGCTGACAACAGATTCCAAATTATGTATTTCAGATTGGCTTTTTCAAAAGGAAATACAAACCAGTCCCTCAAGACACAAACACAAGAGACAGCTGGAGTTTTAAAAGTGGGAACAAAAATGACTAAGATGGCAAATAAACGCTTGATTTTAAAATGAAGAAACTAAAATTCAGGTTAATTCACAGGAGAAACATCAGCAACAAGAAATCTAGGCCTTGAGCTCACTTGCTCTTACAAAATATGCTTTATTTCCTTGAACTGTATGGAGGATACACCTTACAGTACTGTTGTTCTGACACGAAAATGGTAAACCAGTTTGTTCTGAAGTCTCACAGTAATATTTGAAATGCCATATATATACATATATATATATATATATATCTGGTTTCAAACAGACAGAAGAACACTAAAGAAAAGAGAAGAAGAATTACTTACCAGAAAGAAGTATTTGTAGAAAGCAAAAAATTTTTGACCAATCCTGTAAAGTAAGATCTCAAAGACATTAGCATGAGTTATTCTATTAATTTTAAAGTTTCAATAATATTTTGATCAGGCATTCAGGAAGAAATCCTCTCTCATCTTGCTTTGGCATTTTACCAAGGGTAAATTAGCTTAAACCAGTAGGACTGGAAGTAGAACGCACGGACATAGAAAATGGCTCTCAGAAGGTCTGGGCTTCTGCAGGTATCCACGCAAGCTTTGGCTTCACAGGCACAGCCACATCACTGAAGAGACTCAGACACCCAGGCAAGCCAGAGCCAGGAAGGCCAAAGGTGGATTCAGAGCAGGGAATTGTGTAGGGTAGCCTGGAGATGCAGCTGTAGAAAGATTCAAGTATGGGAGCTCATAATTAGTAGCCATCTTTACCATGGTACTTGCAAGCATGACAGAATTACTTGCTCCATCCTTTCCTCAGACAGTGCTGCCATAAGGCTTGGGACTTCTCCAGTGAATTATTTCTATGTGGGGTTTTTTTTAAGCAAGTATTTATTTTTATTTATTTGAAGATTTTTCTATAGTACTTATAATAGTATTTAGTGCTGGCATTCTTCCAGAACCTGAAAAAAAGAGACAGGCTTCAGCTGACAAAAGAGAGAGACACACACCCAAAAGACTCCAACTGCCAGCTGTAATGGGCCAAATTTTATCTTTAGCTGTGCCACCCTTTATCTGAAAGTACTTAATAAGGAAGTCACTTGGAGAGCCAGCTTGGGTTCTTGGGAAGGTGTCAGATAAATACCATCCAAACAGGCACCCTCAGCAGCCACTCGGTGGAAAGGCAAATGACTGAACAGAAACATGGATCAAACCACTGCTCTGCTACTCAAGGAAGCTTCTTCAGCTAGCTAAGTTTGCACTGCCACCTAGCTTTGGTGAAACAGCACAAGCCAGGGGAAAAAAACCTTCCTTTGCTCCTCAGAACAGCTGGAGAACGTACAACGTCTTCAATAACTGAATTTTTTGCACCAGAATGACAGAGTTAGGCCTTGAGGCCAGGCCTTGGATGATTTTCTGAACTGCAAAGAGAAAGGAATGACATCTGTACAAATGCTTTGAAGCTGCACCATCCTATGGGAATTAGCCTGAATCTCAAACCCACTGAGAGTGCCTTCAGCAAGCACTTCTGCTAATAGAGTGCTTGGTGCCATAAAAGCCATGTTGCCCACAGATTCCAGAGGTACTTGGGACCATGCTGTAACTTCCTTTCACTTCATTCAATGCCAAAGATGTGGATCACTCTAAAGTATGTTTTCCTCTAATAGCTCCAGTGCAAGGACAAATGAACGTGCATATATTTTTTTAAAAAGTCACAATAAAGTACGTTGAGAATGAAATACTTTCTTGCAAGTCTATGAAGCTGTACCAAACAATGCTTACCTTCCACATGGCTTTACTGAGTTTTTGCACTTTAACCAAAAAAACCTTTGAACAGAAATTAGTTTGACATTACAGCATACTGTGAAAAATATACCTCAAATACTGGAAGAAGCATTCATGGTCTTTTGAGTACAAGCAATGCAAGGAAGTGAAACCAAAGCATTTTATTTATCTTTGAAAGAGTTTACAGAAATCAGTACATGTGGATCATGATACCTTGGAAATTGTACACTTTCTTTTTGGATTTGAGTGTTGACGTGTAAATGTTGGCTGCCTGTTCTTAGGATACGAAGCAAGATTATGAAGCTTTTATAAACCAGGTTGACAAAAAATGAATGTACAATGTCCTGATGGTGGAAAGATTGTTAAGTATTACTCAATTACATTTTATTAAAAAAACCCCAAACAAGTTAAACACATGAATGCTCTTTTTTCTGCAAGTTCAATTATTTTGTTAAATTTCATTTAATAAATAACAGTTAAATCTACTAAATGCTGCTGGAATGCCTTTTTAGACAACTTTAAGAAGTTTAGTTTGAATTGCCTTAGCATGTTAAAAATATTTGATGGGACATAGTATGAATTTTAACTGGAGACTGCTCCCTGTGACTTGGACAACAGGGAACAGCTTGGAGTTAGGAGCCAAATCCTCATCTGCAGTATTTTAGGTGCAGTACTTTGTCCTGTGTCTTTATCACAGGTAAGAATTTTTCACAAAAAGTATTTAAAATCACAGTAGCTATAGCTCTCTTGTAAAGGGTTAAGTCCTTGATTTAGCATCATACAAGGACTGGATTTCACATTACACTCAACTGCTTCCTGAAGAAAGCACCTAAAACAACTCATTCTTGGCCTGACAAAATGCAGCTTTCACACCATTATTTGTGCTCTGACTTCTGAACAATTCCTAGATGAGTGACCAGGAGAACGTAAGTTATCCATGGTCTTGCAGACAGAAAAACACAGTCTGCTACTTTTCATCTCAAAGGAAGCCAGTTCCCAGAAAAAACAGTCTTAATTTGCTGTCCTCTGAAATAATTGTATTCAATATTAAGTAATTTACCAAAAAAACACTCAAAAATTATGTTTACACCCTATAAGGAAATTATAAAAATTTAAGTCAACTCTAAGTTATTTATCATAACTTTAGCCTCAGCAACAACAAAAACTATGCTGAACAACATTTCAGTTCTAAGAGAGAAAATATTAATTCTATGCAAAGCAGTTTTTAAAATACATTTTTAACAATGGGAAGCCGTATAAGACATCAGCGTATTCTCTTATATTATTTCACTAGAAATTTTGAGAGCAAATATATTAAGGCAACATTAAAAATCTTAACTAAAAATAGAAGTACTTGATTAAAAAAATAAATGCATAAATTTTTATTTTGACACCACTCTTCAACTAGAGCTGGTGAGTAGAGGTATGGTTCTTCCCTGCGCTGAACTGAGTTACCTGACAACACGGATAGCAGCAGCAGACTTACAAGTATCTCATTGTAAAAAAATCTAGACTAATGAAAAAAAGTGTTTTTCTATTCTGATGGACACTTCTCAAACCCCAAATTTGTAAGAGACCAATATAATTAATTTTCATTTTTTCTTGTTAAAGCCTAACAGCTTCTATATAGTTAAATACAACCTGATAAAAACATATCATTTAATAAGCATTTAAACCCAGAAATAGAAGAAACATCCCAATCAAGCTTCTGCTACAAGTGACATCAGCACAAGTCCAGCACATTGGAAAGCTGTGCATAGGGGTGAGAATAGGGTTCTTTATTACAGAATTTCCAGCTGTCCCTTCTATATGCAGTTGCACGTTGCTTGGGAACTCTCCAGGTCATCAGTGTTCAGTCCATAGAGATCCATAAGCTGGGGATGCACCCTGTGAAGCAAGGAAGTCAAACTTTATCAATCAAACTTCATCAACTTTTGCAATGGGTGTGCTGCTTTTTGAGGTTGGGGAGGAGAACAAATATGTACAAGCTTTTATATGGAAATTAATCAGGTTGAATGACATTTTGGCAATTCCTACAGAATCATCTTTAGAAGAATATATTATATATCCTACAACATGATCTACCTTTTATTTCACATACCAGACTTATTCTGAGCTGTGTGCCTTCAGCTAATCCTGTGTGCATTGCAGAAAAATGAGCCACTGCCCCCTTAATTCCACTGATAATCCTCCCATTTCCTATGGATTTGTAGTCTCGTTCTTAGATGCTGGGGACTACAGAGACTATTCTCAAGCAGCATTAAGTTTTCCTCAACTGGAGAACTACATGTTTTTCTTAACCTTACATGTGCTGCTTTCCAAGTAGCAATCCTTGTCCCAAAAGGAGCTCCTCATGGAGACACACTATATACATCTGTTCTCCACAAAACAGAAGGGTAAAGTAACAGGGCAGAAGAAACAAGAAGTAGTAAAGTACCAAGAAAGAAGAGAACTGGAGTGGAAGCTGATGAAGCACCAGGATGGAAAGGCCACGTGAGTTATAACAAACCTTTCCAAAGATGAACACAAGGCAACCAGGCAGAGGCCCAAACGATGGCACAAGGGCCAGACCCTGCAGGGCACAGCAGGTCTATTGTAGGAGCATTTAGAACACCTAACTTTGGTGCCATCTGTGCTCTACAGAGACGTAAAAATCTAAGATTGCAGCCCTACTCTGTTACGGGTATATGGTCCTTAAACGGGGTATTTGACCTTACCGAACATGAACTTCTGATGCTTCTTTCATTAAGTCTCCATCTATATTCCAAGGGTAATTTCCTTCTGCAGAGGCAGCATTCAGACACATATTTTCCTTGGCATCAGGTCCACTTTTATGCCTTGGTTGTACTTTAACTTCTTGAACTGTGTAGGTCTCAACAAAGGGAAAATTGAACTAAACCAAACACAGATAGACATTAAATGAAGATGAAAGATACAGGTGGTAGCTTAGAACAAAACAGGCTACTTGAAATTAAAAAACTGGGGTTTTTTTTTGTCCTAAGTGGGAACATTTAATTCAAGCTTTGACCACATGAGCCATTATATGTTCCAGCCAGCACTTCTAGATTAACATTGTGGTTTTTACCTCAATAGTGCCTCAGAAAAAAATGGCAGTGTTCCATTTGTATTCCCATATTGGACTCAATCAATCTGCAGGTAAGGGGTATATTTTGCACGTATCAGTGATTTTCAGGATATGTGAAAGTCCAAGCAGATTTTTTCCCGTGCTCTGTTCATCATTACCAGTAATCTTGTCCTAAACCAGGCTACTTAGAATTCTAGTAAATGGTTGTCTTAAGCTTAAAGGACCACCCACATCTCCTTGTCTGATTTGTAACTACAAAGGCAGAGAGAAAAGCAAGGCCTTCATCCAAAAGCATAACTGGAAAACTTAAACTATTTTCCTCAATTCAGCCATTAGTGCTGTCACCTGGAATTGTCACCCATCTCTCCCCCAAACTCCCAGACTGGCGATGAATTCAAACCCAAACCTTCCTGTTAAAGTGATTTCACACAATCCCAGAACACCTGAATGAGTACCAGTGTCCTTGGGCCATGCGTGGGCCACTAGACAGCAATAAGATCTGTGTTTGAATGCTTCATTTTTCTCTTCCAAGACAGAATAATGACTACGATTTTGCAATGCAGTTCTGCGAACATTCGTAACTAGATGGAATGCATCCGTGCTAAAAATCAGTGCTCACTGCCACCAGCACAGCATGCCGTGCCCTGCTGAAATTACCAACTTTACCAGTTTCTGACAGAGTTACGTGATGCCCCCCCCAGTTCTGCATTCTTGATCTCTGTCCTACACAAAATTCAGACAGCATGCATTTTCTTATTGTGGTGAAAGGGCTTTGCACCCATAAAACTATGGTACAACACAAACACAATTTAAACCACAACAGATGGACTGAAATAGGCTAATCTGTATTAGTCTAGTGATTTAAAAAAAGAAAAAAAAATCAGATAAAAAGGGGCTAATGTATTCTGACAGGAAGCTAAGTCTCCTTATGAGGATGCTAACATTAACTCTTGCAGCTTGTCTACTTTCACGATTAACTGTTCTTTTTATAATCACCAGGAAGAAATTAACGGTACCTGATTTTCTACACCGGTGTATCTTTTCAGATGCTTTATAAACTCTGTTCGAGAAGTATTTTGTACAACAATAAGAGCCATGCTTCCATTATTCAACCTGAAAAGCAGACCAAAAAGGTAATTCATGAATTTGGAAGTATAACAGGCTCTTCAGTAGCCTAGATTAGAAAGAAACATTTTTAAAAGCCTACAAGAGTAAATTAATAGAATAGTCTCAACGGTTTTTCAAATCCTTTTGCTGACCTCCACCCCATGGATCAATATAAATTATGCACTCAAGTTATTTAGCATTGATATATTTATAACATACACTGTTATAATAAATTCTAGTCCTTTATCAATGTCCATCATTTCTTGAACACAATACATATAATCTAAGAAAACCTTGCTTTTCTACTTAACAGATGTTTTTTAAACACTGGGGATCACAAATGTCTCTTTTTACTCTACTCTGCAGCAAAGTATAACAATTACCATAAGTGCTGTGAGGCAGAGCTGTACCCAGAAAACACTGCCATGGTGTATGGAAGCCCCCCCAGCACAGACCCAGTGCAGAAGGGTTCCCCCACCCCCTCCACCAACACCCATGCTGCCCTGACAAAGGGTGCCATCTTCAACTGTGCCACTACTCACACTCTCTTAGCAGTTCTTAGTACAGTTCTATTTATACATTTCACAAAAAGAAAAAGATAGTTAAGGACTAAGAATTTTGTATGAGATAAAACAGTCATGTACTAGGGATTAAACAAGAAGAGTCCCCACAGGGCAGATGCTCATTAGTTCTCAGTATCTGGTCACCATGGGTACTTTAGCATCTTTGAGAACTGGGGTCAGACAGTGAGCCAGAGCCAATTCCCACATTCCTTAATGGAAGGTACCTGGACACAGAAGCTAACAACCAGAACATCCATGCAACCATGCCTCAGTCCCCTTTGAGTTACAGAGACAAATCAGTGTTCAACAGGAGTATCTGGTGAACATGGCAATCCCTGCTGAGACTGCCTTCTGGAGAGATGGTGTATTTCCTATCTTCTGCACTTACACGCGTACATATATTTATTTACTTATTCAGCACATATGTTTGGAAAATATCTTCAGTGTTTAAAGAAATTACTTCCAGCCTACCAGCACTGGTAGTGATAGTTCAGATATCTACTGACAGCTGCAACAGGAATGTTCTCAGACTGTGATAACAGCACTGTCTGGGAGGGTAATTGTTACATAAACATTGAGCAAGTCACCTGGCACAGCAGGGTTTTGCTGATTCAGAAAAGAGTGATGGTGACATTTAAAAAGTTGCCTCCTTATCATATTTGATTCAATAAAAGGGCATGGCAGACTATTGGGCATTCAGCACCACGGCCTTTCATCTTCAGAAATGATGAAGAATTCTCATTAATTCTCTAGAAAGCCCCAACAGCAGTGAAGCACAATACCTATGCTGTGAAAAACACATCCCACAGGGCTCACATAGCACAGACAGTTAAATGTATCTGGACATGTTTCTGCAAATTTAGACCAGTGTAAGTGGTGTTACAGGCAGCAGCCAAAGCGTGCATCCCACTTCAAATGTCTTCACATGGCAGAAACCTCTTGGGGAAACAAGAGAAGAAACCTAGATGAGTTCCTTCCACAGTGGGACTTGAGTCTATAACAATCAGTGCATTATTGTTTCCCATATTGAAAAGACTAACAGTCAGTATGTTATTCCCTATGACAAAGGAAGCTCCTGTTTGAGGAGCCTACCCCTCCTACTCTACTAGCAGACTGCACTCTGAGATTATTTTTAAAAAGAGATCAAAGAACAAAGGGTGTTCGTATTAAAAAAAGAAATAGGGATCACTGAGCAGCTACGCTGGGAGAGAAACTGGCTCACTCAAACCTGCAATAATTGCATGGAGTTGTCACAAAATTCCCTGTCACTGAGAAACGGGGCAGAACAGATGGAAAGAGAAAGCAAAGCTAAAATTCTCATCAGAACTTTCCAGCTGACTGGAATATAAAAACACTAAATGCAGAACGAAGTTCTGAAGACAGGGCAGCATCAGAGCACTGTCTTGAGGAGTATGAGATAGCGAGACCGCGGTAGCAAAGAAAACTTCGCGTTAAGAGTTTAATGATAATTAATTTGCTTCTACATTGTATCCAAGAAGTCCAATTCTACTACAGAAGCCAGTAATATTGAAGAAAAATATCTCTGATGAGGTATTCTTCTCTAATTTTACCTAGTGACAATCTAATGAAACAAAAGAGACTCATCCCATAAACTTCTCTGAGTGTTGGGGTTTTTTTGGTACACATTCACGCACACACATGAATCTCTGCATTCTTTTCTGAGGGAGCATTTTGTATTTTGCATAAAACTCCAAAGTTTGTGCTTACTATTCTGCTTAATTGCCAACTGGATACAACAGTACAAATATTTATCCCCTAAGAACTGTTGTGGTCACCACAAAGAAGGCTCTTAACAAGGAGCTAAAGGCAATATGAGTCAATGTCAACAACCACATTACATACTTCTTTGTTTCCCCAAACCCTGCGTGCAGAAGCTGCATTTCTCAAGTTCAGAGGAAAACAAAAAAAAATAGTAAGAAGAAAAAGACAAGTGTGAATTTAGTCCTTAGTAACATGAGAAAGACTCCTATTTCATTTTTGCTGGCTGTAGAGCAGAAGACAAGGGCCACTTTTATATTTGAAAAAACAAAATAAAATCCAAGGGTGAAGTTTTTCCATAAAGCCAAATCCTATGACAGATGACTGCTCGATGACTACTACTTAAGTCAGACTTGCCAACTAATTTAATCACAGCAATTATCCACTCATAATTCTAGTTAGACTGCTTGACCTTATTTGCCTGATCCAAAAACTGATTACAATTCCTGGGATTATCGAGTCTGCTGCAGTCTCTGCTCCCTCCCCCAGCCCAAAGGGACTAGACTACCTAAACATAGGCTCATATTCTCGGAAAAGCCAAGGTCTTAAGGTAAGATGTCAGAATTTATAGACATGACTAATTCTCTAAACCCATACTGACCTCGTATTAGGTGCCAAGCCTCTTGGTGCCATTGAACACAGACAAGGGATTGCCATAATGCTCACATTCAGGAAGTGACCCTGAATTTTCTGCCATTGATCCTTGCTACCTAAATATAACAGAGTAATTCTCTATTACTCCAGTTAATCGGCCATGGTTCACTTTTAAAAAAATCCTAAAAGCAGAGACTCACCTTTTTTAGTTCTCTCTTTCTTCTTTCTAAAAGGGTGGAAACATGTAGGTTAAAAAATTCAAGTCATTTTTGCACATTTAAGCAACACATACTTTAGAAAAAAAGTAACATATTAGTGGAACTGAACAAATCAGTAATACTGAGTGGAAGACTACCTGGTAGCAAAATCCTCTATAGCAGCCAACAGGAAACACTTTGCAATGTGTACAAGTTTGCAGTTGTCAAAATAAATATTTTTTTAAGATTATATCTTGTATTATATCTTATATATTATCTTATCTTATATTATATCTTATATCTTATATATTACCTGTTGATTAAATTTGAACAAAGTAAAGGATCTTATTTTATTTTCTCTTTCAAATTTTATGCTTCAAAGACACATTTTTGTAGCTTTGGAATTGCTTGATTCAGTTTTACTTACCTGTCCTTCTCATGACAGTCTTCCTGTGGAATTTGTAGAGGTAGAAATGATAATTCGCATTCCTCTGGCCTAGAAAAGTATTTATATTTACTATGATGTAAACCAATATTCTGACTGCTAGACAGACTTTTATCAAAGTTAAGATGATTTTAGGGAGATTCTGAATGTACAGAATTTATCTCCTCTTTAACGTAAGAGGGATATCCATCAGGTCTGAGTTAAATCTGTCTGCAATTAAGATAAACTACTGCTGTCTACCTCTCTATCACATTAACTATTGCACTTTCCTCAAGAAAATGAGAAATACTAGAAAAACATAGCATCTCTTGGCATACTTGAGATCTGCCAGCGTTTTGATAAAAGCAAAATCCTTCCTCTGACTGGAGGGCATCCAGCGGTGTTTCTCAGCCAGAGCCAAAGTCCTCGCCCCAAACCCAAACATGGCCGAGAACCCGAAGCGCAGCAGCTTGCTCGGAGTGCTGAACGTACACACATCTACTGCTTGAATGTGTCCTAAAATGTCACAGAGAGAAGAGAAAATAGAAATAACATCTATATTTCAAATGACACACAACACAGCATTTCTTTTTCTTCTGCTTTAGCTGGGGGGAAAAACCCTCCAGGCTCTTCCCTCTCCAGGACATCAAGTTTTACTGATCGAAACCAGAATCAATCTAGATAAAATTACTACTCTATCAAAGTAGTCATTTCAGATGCTTGAAAGTCAAAGTTATGGTAAAACATTCAGCTACTTCATAGGGCTGCAAGGGGTCTGACTCTTAATTCCATGCACGTTTTCAACAACCAGTATCAAAGAAAATGTAATATCACTAATATTGGCATAAATCTCTGCAACCATTTCACCAAATATATGTAATGACTGAACATTTTACTGGAGGACATATGGGAACTCTTAAATATAGTTTTTAAATATATTCATGTTTACAGTTATAAAATATAAACATATACTTCTGCTCAATATAGGACATATACATTTTTCCTGGGCATTTTCCACTAGATCCAGTGTCCCTGATTTTTTAAAGAGAGACAGGTTTAGATTTTGCCTGTAAAGGGTTTTGTATTACTACTTGAGAAACAGAGCAAAGGCTCTTCCACTGCAGACTGCAAGACCAAGAAAAGAGATACTCAAGATGGACCTTTCCCATTTTTCTCTTTTTTTAAATTTAAAAAAAAGTCCTAAAGAAAGACTGCTTTGAGAGTAATATTAACATTGCCTGACTAAGTATTTGCTATTTCCTAAGGAACAAAAATAAGTTTTGCACTAGCAACCTGGTTGTTCCCTTTAGCATAATTACATTTTCACATTCAAAACTCATTTATTGTGCAGACCCAGTGGCAAGTGATACAGTTTTTTTCTACGAATAAAGCTTTTTTTATAGAAACTGTTAGTATTTAAAAGAAATGCACCTGGAGCTAAAACCAGGATAGAATCATTTGGGTTTAAAAGCCTTACAATATAGTTTACAGTGACAGAGCATAATGCTACGCCTTTACTGAGTAACTGGTTATGACAAACGTCTACATGCTGCTTTATTATTTGAAATCTGGTAATGAATGTAAAAATATTTACCCATTACAATGTGCAATGTTGCAGTCACTGCATGTTTAATACCATAGAGTGTATGGGCCAAAATATTTGTAGTACCTGTAAAAGTGAACACAACCTGCTGTAAAAACATGAGAGATACAGAACAAGAACAAATATATACAGTATTTTTAGTTACTGCATTTTCAAAAAAATAAAGCTTCCCATAAATTGTCTTGTTATCACCAGAAATACTGGACAGTATTAAATTACAACCTCTAAAACTTCCAGAGGTCTATAAAATCTTCTCTGCAAATTCACTCATAAGTGCCACAAAAAACAAAGGTAGGGGGAAAACAAGCTTTTCAAAAAATTGCCTGTTTGGGCTTTTTTAAGCCATCTCCTTAATAATCACCTCTTATATACCCAAGTGCTGTACTAAGGAACTAGAAGGCAGATTATCTAATAAGATGAATTGGGGGAATCTTTTTAAGTTGGTAAAATAATACCCAGAGAGTGTAAAACTGTACATTTTCCAAGCCAAATAATACTAGATCTAGTCAAAGATAGCTGCTGTGCTTCTTGCAGGCTACATTCTAGATTTTTAGAAGGAAAAATGAATAAAATTAGTTACTGCACATCAGCTTCACGTATTAGAAATCATCAATGGCTGAAAAACAGAGAAGGCAGAACGTGACATCTGACAAACGGGTGACTTGCATTCAGTGCACCAGAACTCACCCACAGCACTTGTACTTGTCACTGCCTGGACACTGGCAGCCAGTCGTTCCACCAGCCACCAGAGGGAAGAGAAGAGGAGATTTTGAAACAAGGGAGTGAGTAAATCAGGTGACAAGTAGAAGGAAAATTCAAAACCCAGCAATGTCAGCACAGAGTTGGAAGAGAGAGTGGAAAACCAGGTGTCAGTTTGTAAAAGAAAGAAGCAGAGTTCTGAAGGCCCATGACTGGTGGTGATTGACATGCCAAGGCACTTTACCTGGGTAAGAAACATGGAGATATATATATAAAGATATATATAAATAAATATATAAATGTAAATTTTGCCCTTCTGCTTTAATGCCTAGGACATAAAATACTGTGCATCAGCTGACTCTTGAACATACATTTATTTTTAAAATCATGAAGAATGATTTTAAAAATAAATGTAAATTTATTTGTTGTGCCTTTCCTAAATGGGCATTGTTTTTAAAAAATTTCAAATTGATTTTTCTCATTTCTGGCATTACTTTGCTGAGCAGCAGAACAAAAGAATTCACCTCCAGAAAATAAAGAACTAGGGCCTGCCACCAAGCAGGCAGAACACTGACTTCTTCATATCACTCATAAGGGATGAATAATTCAATAATAGTTTAATTAAAAGGACAAAAATTACAAAAAAACACGTTTAAAACCTACCATTCCCATTAAAAAAAGAGCTCACATAGATTTTCTAATTATTCTCTTGTTTGAATTATTTAATATGCTACAGCAGCAATAGACCATTCTGGATGTTAAATTTGCCCTAAGTTTTATGAAAGAATTGCTTGTCTTTCTAAAGCAAGGGAAAGAAAACAGGAAAGGGAAAGACTATCACATGTCAAACAACAGGCACTCAGTATTTAAATAAGCACTTTTAAAGCATCATGTACCAGACTGAAAAATTTTGTCTATTCCCAAATTCTGCTATCTTTCATGTCATGCAGGTGGTAGGAAAAAAATACTGAATTTGCAAAAACTGATGTACGTAATTACAAAGCTCTATGGGCATCATGTCATTCTTATTCAGGAATGTATCTTTGATTTTTTTCAATAATTTCTCTAAATAAAAAATTGTAGTATAACAGGAATCTCACAGATCACCTGTAAAGTCCTTAGAGCACCTTAGCCTCTGAAAGTAATTCAGCACTTCATGGAAAGCTGCCATAACATCAGAGAGAGAGGAGCTCTGAGTTTCTGCTACATGAAGGAAGCGAGGTACATCTATTAAGGAAACAGATACCCACAACCTAAAAAAACCCCTATATTTGACCTAGAAAGCAATTCTTCACAGAATACTACAAGTATATGCCCAACTCTATTTCATGTTTGAATGACTTCAGGGATTTAACTTCCAGATCCAACTAGTTCTGCTTTGCCAGTGAAGGTAGGTAAAGATGTAACTCAAAAATACCCAAATATTTCCTTCAATCAAAATTATCCAGCTCTTATCAACTGTTACGGGTATCTCTCCAAAACAAAGGAAATCACACACACAAGCAGCAGATCGTCACAAGTCAGGCAAATCATGCTTACTTCCTGTATGTGGAAACAGGGAAGTTGTTATTCTGAAAAAAAAATTTCACTTCTCGCTAAAGATCAAGCTAATAAAAGAGCATGAGGTGGAGTATAGTTTGGAAGATCAAGCTTGGTATGAGTTTAAGCTGCAATCCTGATTTAGGAGTAATTTTTCAATGCAGATGGCAGCAAGATACCAAACGACCACAGCTGAAGTCAGTACCAATCTTCAAACTGACTTTAATGAGACTTAAATCTCATTCCTACTAAACAGGATAGGCACAAGTAATTGCATCCTTCTCTTAAATCTTTGGAGCTCATTAACATTTGCAGAAGTAAACAAGGCAAAATCCTACCCTTTCACAACTCCAAGGAAGACAAAACAAGTTCTGTGTGCAAAAACCTAAGTACCACATCCACCCTTCCACAAGTTGAAGAATTAGAACAAGCACAGTTTTGTGGGAGCAAGCACCATCATATTCTCTAAAACCCCCACTTAGTACATGCCTACCAGCATTTTTAATCTCAGTAATGACTGAATAATGTGCCTCATTAACTAAGTCCTACACAAGCAGGATGCCAGTCAGAATAACCCAAACCAAAACAAACAAGCAAACCCAAAACACGCAGCCTACAAACAAGGCAAAAACGATAAAAGTTATACAAAAATAATGATACAAGCTTTTCTGATTTAAATGATGATTCAATAATAATGGTTTTAATGCCATTATTCATATTTCCAAGTAATCTCTTTTTTTCCCTATGCAAGCTTAGGATATTATTTACCAATAACAACTGTTCCCCTGAACCCCATCATATTACTTCAGAGACTAAAAACCTTTGATGTCCATGACTTGCACCCCTCACACATTAGTAAGTCACATTTTTAGTTCTCACCCCAATTACTCAATTGAATGTAAAAGGGTTTCATCCATGCAATTCCAGCATCTCTATGATCAGCATTTTTGTACAGAAACAAAGAATATTTTATTACTCAAAAAGATGTAATTCTGTTCGAAATATCTACCTATTTTCTTGACATTGCAAACAACTTCCTACAACCTCCTTCCCACCAAAAGTGCAAAAGCATCTCAGTAACAACATAGTATCTGCAGGTCATGTAAAGCATGACTGATGTAGGTACCAAACAGAAATTGTAGAGAAAAAAATTGTCCTTGGAAGTGCAAGCACTTCTGCAGTACAATTAACTTAATTAACCAGACAACATGAATATTCATAAGGCTGTTAATGTCTCCCCCATCCAAACAGATAAATGTGATGTAATGACTTCCTAGTCAAGCATAGCTAAAATTCTGATGAAAACTGCACCAACATTTTGGTTCTTTGCCTGAAATATCACAGAAATTAACAGTCCCTCAGTAATATTTTATTTCCTGAATTAATTGGGAATAATGAATTTATTTAAATGAACCACTTTGGACCAAAAGGTTCACAGGCATCAGATACAGATTGTCTCTTGTTCTGTAACAACTGGATAGCTTTTTTAATGTCCTTCCAGTTCCCCCTCCCCTTTCTCTGTTTCCCCCTCCGTACAGTTTCTTAGCAGTAGTTCCCATAGCAACAAACACTCTTGCTAATGGCCAGCAGTACAACTGCAGGCTTCCCCACATCTCATCCATTTGATTTGGACCACAATAAGGCAGCTCAGTAGAGTATTTCAGTAAAAACATACTCCCCTCCGGACCTCTCTCTTCAGGAGGTAAATTGTTTCAAGAGCATCTCATTCTCATCAAGATGATTGAAAGTTCAAAATGCTGTCTTAACTACTTATTATAGAGGCTAAAACCAGATTTTAAGCCACTCACATAATACCACCCTGTAATACAGTTGCTGCTTCTACTTGGCTGGAGACTCCCAACAATTTTTTACAATGGATTTCTGATGGAGAAAAGAAAGTTAACTGACCAGAGTTGCATCCTCATGGGAACTGGTATCATACTTACCTGTTTCCTAACTGACTATCTCATGGAATATCAGCAGTATGGAAACCAAACAAACAACAGAATATTTTTAAAAACTTACTAGGAATTTCTCACAGTACCATTTTATAAATTGTTCTCATCCTCTTTTAACAAAACCTATGCCATTCTGTGTAAGAAACCGTACGGAGTTCTTTTGGGTTTACAAGTGCTTTCTGATCATGACGTATTTGTCTTAAACTGAGGAGAGCAAGCACCAGTGATGAAGCACAGTGACCTTCACACAACATGGAGTCAGGTGCTGGTGAGATTCTGTCTCAGCACCATCGAGATATTCACAGTAACTGAGCTGCCAAGTGATGGCCCAACTTCTGTACCCAAATTCATTACCCTCCTGTCTTTAAGACTGCTCTCTTTTACCAAGGGCTTTTCAACCTGAGAAAAAGCTAAGGTAATCTTGCTCTTTTACAAGCAACTAATGCTCTTTTTATATATGCAAACCAAGTCAAAGCATTTAAAAAATCTGCTTGCTCAGTTCAAAGTGACGTGCTCTTTTTTTTTGCAGAAAACTAAAAACAGTGATTTGCTGGTTTACTGGCTGTGGGAATTTTTTCCTTACTAGTTAAAAACATCTGAGAAACTCTGCCAAGTAGTCTTAGCAAACATCCACACCAGAGAGTAGTGTTCATGCAAAAATACCTCTCTTCTTTTAAAGAGAAGTGATTTATATCCCAGTCCAGAATCAACCCTGACTGTACTGACTGGTGCTGGTTTTGGCTGGGGTAGAGTTAACCTCCTTCCCAGTGGCTAATACAGGGCTGTGTCTTGGATTTGTGCTGAACACAGGGTTGATAACGTAGAGATGCTTTTGTTATTGCTGAGCAGAGCTTACACAGGGCCAAGGCCTTTTCTGGTTTTTGTACTGCCACACTGGTGAGGAAATTGGGGGTGCATGGGAGGGTGGGAGGAGACACAGCCAGGACAGGTGACCCCAAACTGAGCAAAGGGATATTCCAGACCATGTGACACCATGCTCAGTATATAAAATGGGGGAAGGGTGGGGCATTTAAAGTGATGGCATTTGTCTTCCCAAGCCACTGTCACATGTGATGGGGCCCTGCTCTCCTGGAGAGGGCTGAACACCTGTCTGGCCATGGGAAGCAGGAAATGAATTCCTTGTTTTGCATTGCTGGTGCACGCAGATTTTGCTTTTCCTATTAAACTCTTTATCTCAACCCAAGAGTTTTCCAGCATTTGCCCTTCTGGTTCTCTCCCCGATCCCACTGGTGGGGAGTGAGCGAACGGCTGCGTGGGGCTTGGCTGCTGGCTGGGGTTAAACCACAACAGCTCTGCCAAGGCCTTCCTGCTGGGCAAAGTTACACTCCAAGAAGGGCAAATACAAAAACTGCGAGGAGAAGGGACACACAAATCCCCCAGTGCAAACAGAAACACACCACAGGATACAAGTTAATAAAAGAGCAAGACAACTTTTTAAGAGAGACAGACTTTCATGTCTGCAGAACTAAAGAAGAGAGAAAGCAGTTTTGTGTGTACAATTTTTTTTTCTAATATAATGCACAAAGTGTATTTCTGGGACACCATTTTAAAATAGACCCTAAGCATGAATCCAACTGAGAATTCTGCCAAGAAAGCTGGAGATGCAAGAAAGGAAAATCTAGAAAACAAAGTTTTAACTTGGTATAATTTCTGTCAGGAAATAAGGGTGAAACTTCATCTTTGCATGGATCAACTGAAAACTACTTTAGTTTTATTCTTTCTCAGTTTCTTCCTTCAGGCAAAGAGCTCATCTGTACCCTTACTATAAATTATCATTACAATTTAAAATCAAGTAATTGTAATCAATATAAATCACTAATTTAGGACATTTTTTCAGTAGCTCCCTTACGTAACTGAAGCTTTAGCATCAAGAACTGCCTTTAGTAGCCAAAACTGTAAAACATGCCAGAGGGACTTAAAACAGATGACTAACAAAATGTAACAGTACCTTTCATTCTCACCTGCTGGTATTACTCCAAGAGGAACCGGTGCTCTGACAGGCTTTGATACACAGTCTGTGTCTTTCCCAGCATCTATCTGGGCTCTAAGTAGTAGCCCATGAGCAACTTCGCTGACAGATCCATCTCCACCGACACAAACTACCCTATTCCCAAACAAAAATGCCAAACAGTTCAAAACAACTCTTTCACAGCTGAACAAACAAGTAGAACGCAGCTACCCCACACCATATACATCAGGATATTTCAAAAAGCTAAAAAACATTCTTTCTTTAACAACCATCTTGGGCTTCACTCTCAGATCAGTGGACGTTACCTGAATGTTCCTTAAGCATTCTTATTTCTGCTTTCGGTCTGAGTAGGAGCAAATATATTTAACAACTTACAAAGTTTTTCTTACCTTATCACATGAAATACACATAAAATGATCAGACAGAAGAACCAAACACATGTTTAAGTGCCTCAGTGGAAAAGCTCTTTATATTTTTCAGTGCTGACCCATACAAACATTCCAATGTCTTTTAATTGCCCTTATAATCAGAACTCATCAAATACTACAATAAAACAAAAAACCACTTGAAAACAGCTATTTTCACACACTATGCAGGCAGTTGAGGGACTTAGCAAGGTATAAAATTCTAGTGCCAGCAATCCTTTGCACAAAGGTACTTAATCACTGCTTCTGGAGCACGTAATTAAACTCCCACCTGCTGTGGCTATAGAGAGGAATGCATTTGTCTGTAAAAGCTCTGTTACAGCAAACCTTTTTTTCCCTTGTTTTTGTTTATTTAAGTACATATTACAGTGATTCTCCAAATTAGGAAAATTACTCTAGTAATAGGAATTGTAATAATACATTCCAAGCATTTATGACAGAAGTGTCAGAGTTATTTTAGGAGGCATTCACTTAAATTATAGTCTTTTGATATATCTCCATGAATGCAACTATGAATGCAACTTGTGAAACTATGTCCAATAATTCAACCAGGTAAAACTGGTCAGATCTTTATAAGAAAAAACTCATTATATTATTGATGTTATTAAATGTTTAAATTCAATTACCTCATCTCCTTTAATATTTTCTTCAGTTCCTATTATTATTTCCAAGCTGATTTTTCATCTGTAATTTTTAAGATTGTTTCCTCTATCTAGCTAAACACTGCTACATTAAATAAAAAATACAACATACAGTTTGAATAACAGAATACAAAAGTTTGAAACACATTTTCTTCCTGCTCGCAATCAGGAGTCATCACTTGTCTTTTGACTCATTTTTTGTTTATTCCCAGGCTTAAAATTTTCTGTCACAGTAGCAAAACCAGTAATCTTTGAAGTCTGAGAAACTGTATACCCAGAAGCACTTGTGTGGATTGTCTTCTGGCTATTAAAACTTTTGAAAACAGATATATTTTCCTCTGATTTTGGAGAGCTGTGTAGATAAAGAGTCCCAGGAATAACATGAAAATGCTGCTAATCTTGACTTTTGTTATTTTAGCATTAATCATCAAGAGTTGCCTTTTTGGCTGGAAATAGAGATACCATCAGGCACCTGGGATTCCAATGCTAATCAGTGAGAACCTGCAATGCATAAGGAGTAGAAAGTCTTGAGCAAACAAATTTTATTTACACCTTGAAAAAGGCTTCTGAGAGGAAGAAACATTTAACCATAAGAGGCAACTTTCTTAATCAGCTATTCAGTGAGGACTGACTAACCTGGGCTGCTCTAAATATCCTTAATACTTTAGGGTCCTGACTAGGGCAGAAGTGTGCATGGACATTGTCGATTTCTGTCACTGTACAAAGAGGAAAATCCAGCTGAGATAGCAGCATCACAAATGCAGTTTCTCTATTTGTCACCAAAGCCCAGCTACAAGTCAGGGAGAGAAAAACGGTTTGACAAAGTGCCTAAATTTTCAGTGTCCCTAAAAAAAAAGTGGATAGCAAAAAAGGTAGAGTATGTAAAACATATGCCTATGGTCTTTCAAAATAGAATGGTTAACTGGGGAAATCAGAGAAAAGAAATTAAAACTACAAACAAACAGCTTTGACAAAGAACACATAGGAGCATTGCTTTCAGAAAGCACTGAGATACAAATTTCCAGTTTACTACTGCAAGTCATGAGCTTAAGTTTACTTCATATCCTGTTAACATGGCAGGAACCATAACTCTCCTAGAGAGAAAATCAAGCTCAGAAATTGCATGCTGCTATATTGCTTACATACTGCAATGAATTAAAAAAAAAAAACCAAAACAGTTGTCTTGCCATTTCTACATTTTGACTTGAATTATGTTTCTGCCAGTCTGAAACAGGCAGCACTTGACAAGCAGGTGCTGATTAGAGCAGCAGACCAATGCACCCTGGCATGGCCTTCAGTCCCCACCTACCCCACACCTCAGCCACACCTTACCCACCTCCAGCTGCCTCCCAGCCTGGGCAAGGCGTGCAAGGTCTGTGTGCAGAAACTGCACAAAAACCACATCACCTCCTACCACCACACACAGTGCCCAAAGGAGGCACAGAAGTGCTGCTCTAGAAAGGACAGGCGCCTTTCCACCCCAGAAATCCTGGCATCATACTAAGGGCTGTATGCTTCCAGCTTCTTCCCCTCCTGCCTGCCCTTAGACCTGGCTGCTGGAGAGAAGCCTTACTGGGGAAGTTCCCAGTGATGCTACCCAAAGGTCAAAGATGAAAAAATGCAAATATGACTCAGTGTAGAAGATATTTGTGAAAGAAGATACAATCCAGGCTTTTTCTTCTTTGTCTTCCTATTCTTACAAATACAGAGACTGAAATTTTCACGAAGCGTATTTCAGAAAGCTTTATTTTTTTATTTACTGTTATTATTTATTTACTGTTACTTATGAATCCAAGATACATTTCTATTGTCAGTAATTAATAAATACCAAAGCATTTAATGAGAACTGCCTTTCCCAGCTTTTGTATATATGAGAAACAGAGTAACTCATGAAATACACACTAGCATAATTTTGATTGGAATACAAATAAAAAATAACATGATGAGGTTTACTAACATTCATAGTCACTGACCAACTTACCCATCAAATGCCTGCAGTTCACATTCTTTAAGTACTGAGAGAGCATGTCCTTCATATTCAGTTACTGCAGAAAACATCAATGATCAGCAGATTAGATAATTTTAAAGGGTTTTAAATTATTTTGCCCATAAGGAACACAGAATAATGCAATTTAGGGTTTTTTTTTAATTAATGCATTAAAAGTATGAGAATTTCTATTTTACAGTTATGCTAGCTAAAAGGCCAAACATTAAAATTCAGCTGCTCTCAGATACATGGCTATTTAGCGCATTTAAATTCAGACAATTCAAGAAGATGTTTGTTGCATCAAAATGCAAGTTTTAGCACTGACACAGTTGGTAAACTTCAGGAAAATAAGCATATCCTCAGTTAAGATTGAATTACTTCAGAATCAATCAAATTTAATTGCCTTTGTGTTAGGATATGCAAATTGCTAAATCAAAAATAAGAGGAGTGAAACACAGAAGTATGAAATCAAGCCAAATACCAGTGACAACAGAATATAACACACAGAGGAAGGTGGCACAAGTATACACCAGAGTTCATAGCCTCTGGAGGAAATGAATCTGTCACTCTGCATTGATGTCTCTGTGTTTGCTGATACCCTATATAGTACTGTAAATGCCAGTGAAGACAGGATAAACTGGCATACTACAGATGGCACGAAGCATCATAACTACATTTAGCATTTTCTAGGGCAGCTTTGCCAGAAGAGACAGCCCAGCTGCAGCCACTCATCAAAGATTTTTGCTGACTGACATGACACTTGCAGATGGATTTTTTGTGTAAGAATGTGCATCATTATATGCAAAATTACATTAATCTTTCATGCTTGTCTGTCCCTGGTGCTCGCATAGTTCAAGGCTTTTCTCCAGTGTTCCTAAACACTGCTAAAATTATTAGTCTTGGTGTCTAAAACAATCATTCCATATCTGTACCTGTTCCAACAGTATTTCTACCGACTATTCAAGTGCTGCTTACAAGAACTTAAAACACCCCTTTCTCTTCCTATATAAACACACACAAGAGTATGTGTGTAGATATAGTCAGTGTATATATCTTTTCTCCTAAAAAGTAAAAAGGAAAACAAAATCAAAAGTGATACAATTTTTACACTTCACACTAAACAAGTGTATATATTGCCTATAACTTCAAAATCCCCCAATTAGTATCAGCAAAGTTCTAGTGATTGGTGTTTTGAAAATTCTTAATTAAAAACTAGAGTTCTTTTGATTATATGGAAGGCAAAGATTTATCATTCTGCTGCAGAAACACCTACCACTATAATAACTTCTGGAAATCATTTACAGAATTTACTTCCATGCAGGGCCTCTCTGGAATATCAAAGCACAATACTTAAGCTACCATATCCAGCTTTGCTTTACCAATGGGAACCATGCTCTTATCAATATCTGTAGGTTGTGTGAAAAGTGGCCAATAAAAGTGTGTATCATGCAAAAATGCAGAAAGGTTCAAATATCTTACCATAGCTTAGCTGTGAAAGAAACTCTTCCCATGAAAACAGAGAGTTGGTTACCAGGTTACATGCCTTTTTAAATGAACACGATGACATTTAGAAAGTTATGAGTACAGTCTAATTAAAATGGAACAGTAAATAAGATTTATTTTGTAACAGAAAACATGCTCAGTGCTTTCCTAACGTATTGTAAGTTACGCTTACTCTTACTGAATTAATTCACTCAAAGAACAAGGACATGAAAATAAAGAGGGCTCATGTCTACAGAGAAATCAATAAAGGCAGTAAAAATGACTAATGCTAGCCAGATTGAGAGCAACTCCATCCTCCTTGCATCTAATAGCTTAAGTTTGGAAATTATGTAGAAGAACTGCTCAAGGCTTAAGATTGGGGAATTCCAAGAAATTTGAAATTTGATGAGAGAATGACAGAGGACCTACTTTGATATATTGTGACAAAAAGGCAGTGAAAAAAAAATGAGGTTTTCAGGAAAAACTTTGTAAGAACATATAGAAAATCATTCAACTAGAAAAAAACCTAGCAAAATCCAACACAGACATAAAAACACCATGTCTAAAAAGTTTTCTGCAGGCTTGAAAACCTCCAGAGGGGCATGTATAAATCATTCTGATGGCTGGAAAGAAAGCTAAGTGTTTGAATATTTGGCACTGTTCCAATTCAGGGGGAAAAACAAACAAACAAAAAACCTACTCAATGTATTTTTGTGATAGGAAGAAAGCTTCTTTCATTGTTTGAGAAGGATCCAGATTATGCATTTGGCAAAAATATTATCACAAAAATATTATTTACTTATTTTTTGACCATTTCCAATGTATAATTAAGAAAGATGGGGTTTTTTTTCAAGCGTGCTTTTGTTCTTAAGTGTCAGATAACAGCATTCTGAAGGAAGGACACCAAAGGTGCACCTCATTTGAACAGAGTCACACATACTCCAAAACACTTCAACTCCCTCTTCACGTAGCAAACAAGAACTAAGGGCTTGGTCTCTACACATAAAAACAGCAATATACAGTTAGTTCAGCACTTCTAAACAGGGAATGCTTTCATGTGACACCTAAATATACTGGCACTCACATCACAGACTGAAATCAATAGGACTGTAACTGCTAATGATAACATCTTTTTTCCATCCAGCATCAACACAAGTTATCTGTTATTTACCATATGGTAAGTTTAAAACAATGCTATTTGTCCAGTTCTCAAGCATCCTTTTCCTTTGTGATTCTGCCCTAAAACTAGGAGTTTGGGAAGACTTATTTTTGCCTACATGTCCGGGTTGTAAGTGTGCATAAATGGAAGCAAAGGAGTCAAAACTAGGAAAAGAAGTGAAACAAGCCAGGATTCTGTCAGGGTTTCCTTTATTTATTTTTCTTTAATTGTGCGTAAGATTTTGCAAGATACTAATGTATTTCTAAAATACTAGCTCCAATTATCACTGTTTGCCAGTACTTGTAGGTATCTCAACAGTGGAGTGAGCCTCTGTAGAACTCAATTTTTGGAAGAGTCACTTACCCTCGCAGCCATATCCCAGCTGCAGCACAAAAGATTGCCCAGTTTGTACAAGAGGACAGATTTTAACTATTATGTCACCTTACTGAAGCACTGCTTCAGTTTAAATTTGCTAATTCACACTTTATAGTGTACTAAGCACTTCAAAGATTTGCTTACTGCATGTAACAAAAATAACCCAAAAACCCAACAAAACACAAAAGACCTTTGGTTTTTATTACTGAAATTAATACTGCTGTAGCACACAAAGTAATTTGGGGAAAAACAGAAAACCCTACAAAATTTTAAACTAATAAGAAAATGTTACTTCAGCACCTGCTTATTTACATACATGTCTTTAGATTGCTGTATGTGCTCAGGTAGGAGAGAATATTTCCACTCCAAACTTCTCAACACATAAGAAGTTTATTCCAAAAGAAGCTACAATGAAGAATAAGATCTGGAAAGCCTCATCAGAGAGGAAGCAACAACCAGCTACCAATGTACACGACTGGCTGAGGAGAACTCTTGTCTTTCAGCACTCCACTGTCAATTTTGGATGGTCTGAGGTGTTCGTAGTAGCCTGCAAGTTTTGTATTTTGTATGCATTAGAAGTCACTTCAGAGGTTCAAATTTGCTACAAAATTTTTGCATTCAATGAATTTTAATTTTGTGTTCAATGAATTTTAAGCTTTAAATATGTCTATGTGGAAAAGTCTAAATGTAAAATATCTTCAGTGCAAAAATTGTACAAAAGCCTTCACAATTTCAGTACCTAATACACCTTTCTATGCCACTAGTTACGTAAACACTGGCCACATTCCAAAAATGCAGGAACAGCAAGATGCACACTCCAACATCACAAAATCCAAAACAATTATGGGAGGAAAAAACCCAGTCCAAGTAACTTGAAATAAGTGCTTAGTTTTATTAGAATATGGTACCAGTGGACAGGACTTTTACTCAGCACCCACCACCACCCTCTTTTTTTTCACTGAATAGTCCTTAATTATTTAGTTCTCTACAAGCATTGAAAACTGCAATGTAGTTTTCTCATTCTGCCTGTAGGAGGAGTGTTAGGCAGCTAATAACCACAATAGTACTTCAACATTGCCAAAATAACCTTAATTAAAGGATAGGCCATTAAACATTTTTCTGGCTGATCTTAGAAGTTTCCTATTAAAATTTGAAAGAAAAATAATTTAAAAATAAACTTAAACCTGTTTTTATTTCACTAGTAAAAACGTTTTTGAAACCTCTACAAATTATAGTCACAACTTATACTAAAACTTTTTTTAAAAATTGTGACCAAACAAGGCTAAGTTCAATTTCTAAAACAACACTATTAGTCTGCTCACACTATCATCCATGCCTTGCAGGTGGAAAAGTATGTCTGTGAGAATGAAAACTTACATAAAGCTGCTGTCATTCCCTCTCAGCTAAGGGTAGTTAAGAAATTATCACTACAGAATTCTAATACAGACAGTCTTTTCCACATTTCTTCTAGTGTGTCTTTAATCTTCAATTGATTTTACTTTAAATTGTGGACTAAATAATTTTAAAAATACAGAGATACAGGTAATAAAATTAGCAAGGTAATTTTCATCTACCATTATTGTGTTATTATATTCTCATGGCTAAATCGGATTTCCTCAGAATAATTTTTGGCCTGCAACCTAAACTAGTTGTCATTTCATAAGAAGTTTAAGGAACAACTGCAAGATGAGACCTCTCTTATAATCTGTTTAAGCTGAGACTGAGAATTTTTCAAGTCAATTACAACAGACATAGGAAAAAGCCTAGATTATTAGTATTGATTGCTATAGATGAAAAATACTGAATCAATAACAGAACTACTAAAACTTTTTTTTACAAAATAATAACATACTGTATTGTAGTAACTAGAGTTCCAAATGCACTACTTGCAGTCAAAAGCAATAAGGATTAGCAGTAAATTCAAATTGTCTCGCATGCTTAAGTATTAGTTTCACAAAGGATTAAGCTATGCTTTTGCAGCAACTTACCTGTGACATCAGTTTTTATGTCAGCAAGTTTAAAAAGAGGTGCAACTTTTTCATAATAAATGTGAGCAGCTTCTCTTTTGTGGCTGCTTGGATTAACAAACACTTTCAAGGATTTTGGTCTGTTTTGAAAGCCTAAAAAGAAAACACGAAACATTTAAGATTACACACAACCCAACTATTTTTACAGTTTAAATGAATTTTTAATATCAGAACCATTACAATACTTTGACAGGATATGTAAATTATAGTCTAAAAAGTCTCAATTTCTTCTGGCATGCACACTAGTTATCTTCAAATTACAGTATTGATTACTTTTGTGTGTACAGCTAACAAACAGTTGTAGGAACCAGAAAAAAAGTGCGTATGTCACAGCCTAGTTAAACCCCGATTCAGGAGCAGGGTGAGTGTGAAGTTAAAAGTTTAGGCACCAAAAAAGAAAAGAAACCAAACATAAAAACGTATCATTGTTGGAATTTAACCGGACTCACTCCCAGCAGGCATACGAAAGTAACACGCAACAAAACTGACACCACAATCCAACACTCTTCTCTTCTGAGAGTGCAAAAAGTCCAACGGAAATTTCCTTGTTGTGAAAGAGGCCCAAAAAATATAAAGAAATTGAAAACTTGGCAGTATCATTTGGAAATCTGAGAATTATTATTCATTTAGGTCTTTGGAGTAACAACCTCCAAGGAAACAACACTGAGAAACACTGCTGTGCAAAGCTGAACATTGTCTTGTACCCTGAGCCCATGAAGTAATTGTATTATTTGAAATGTGGCATTTTTGTTGAAGAGTAAATAACTCACACTAAACCAATAACATTACTTTCTAAGCTCTCTTTTCTAGAATTCCTACAATTGCCGTGGTTCAGTGAGGCTGCTTTGCCACAAAAAGCGAGCAGTAGTGTGCAATACTGCTCTTCTTTTGGTATTTATTTAAAATACATGATTTGAACAATTCTAAATTTTGTTTTAGTATTAGGGTAGACTGTCACTTTCTTAGCCAAATAAAAGCTAGAATACTTGGCAAGTGTACTGCTTTCAACATTCAAGAACAAAATTAGTACTAGGCCACAACTCCAAAAGGAGCCAAGAATGAAAGCACATTTTCCTGCCTCATGAAGAATATTACTTCAATTATTACAGCCACATGTGCCTTCAGAGTGTCAGCAGGGACATCCTGCAGCTCATTCCATTTACACTACCTCAACAATTGAGCAGGAACAATTACTCAAAGAAATGATACCTAAATACTATTTCAGCATTAAAAAGGGAAGTATGGCTTAAGATCAAAATATAATTACCGAAGTCCCAGAGATTACTTTTTCATTTATTTAAACATATCAAATAATGTCGAAATGAAAACTAGCTCTTTATCCAGTTTGTGTCAGAAAATTCAGAAGATTTCTTAAAGATACTGATGGAAATTATTGGATCAGTTTGCTGTTATAACCTCAAAAGCACACCAAAAAAAAAAATGTATAACCACACGCATGTCAAAATGTTACAGAGCGCCAAGTCATGGCAAAGCAAAATAATCCTGGAGAAACCTGCATGTCTTTAGTAACAAGTACCTGTGTTCAAAAGCATCTCTTTCAAAATGGAGGAAAAAGAATATAGGGAACTTGGTGAGGACTGCAGATGTGTTGGAGGAAAGGGTTGCTGTTCACGAGGACCCTGACTAGCTACAAGAAAGGTCTGAGAAAAGCCTGAAGATGTTCAGTAAAGGCAAACACAATGCCCAGCACCTGAGCCAGCAAACCCTCAGAGCGTGGGCTGGGGCCAGGCCAAGCAGGCAGCACCTCTTCAGAGAGCACTGGCAGCTCCCTATGGGCAGGAGCTGGACACGAGGGAACGGTGCCATTGCAGCCAGGAAGGACGAGAGCTCGCTGGGCTGCAGCAAGAGGACAGCCAGCAGTCCAAAGGATATCCCTATACCCCTGTTCTCAACATTTTTGGAGCCTGAAGCTAAAAACTGCATCCACGTTCAGGCCCCCCAGCACAAGAGAGAGGAAGTGCAGCAAGCCCAACAGAGAACTGTGACTACAACAAGGGGCTGGGGCAGGCCACAGGCAGGAGTCAGTGGCAGCCGCCTTGGACAGCCTCAAGGACAAAATCTACCTACATGTTTTCCTTAAGCATCTCCTGTGGGAGTAACAGGCCACCAAGCCAGGTTTCCTGCAGGTGCAAGGACAAGGAGGCAGTGGACACAAGTGCCACAAGGAATATTCCAATGTGAAATAAAGAAAATCACCCTTCACAGTGAGGGCAGCTAAGCCATGGATGACACTGTCCATCCTTAGAGATTTTCAAAACTTATCTGGACACGGCTCTTAGCAACCTGATCTTTATTAGAAGCTCACCTGCCCTGAGCAGGAAGCTAGAACGGATAATCCCCACAGGTCCATTCCAACCTAAATTCTTCTTGATTCTCTGGAAACAGCAACAAGGACTGCAGGTATGTACTGCAGTGGAATTTCTTATTACAGGAATTACAACATAAACAAGAACGACTAAACAAAAGCTCCCGAAGACTATTAATACATATAAATAATCATCATAAAGACATTATAATAATGTCTTAATTGAAATCTATTAACTGGTATTGTTGCAGTCTTTTAGGAGTTATAAAAATATTAAGACCAAAACAATAATTTCTGTGACTATCATTTGCCTAAAGCATCAGTAGAAATTAAATGGAAAACTGTAAGAATAAGGACTCCTGCTTCAAAAGATTTAACCAAATTCATAAATGTGCTGTCATGTTCCTTGTCTTATTTACAAGAACATGTCATCAGCTGCTCCTCCTAATACTCAACCCCACACCAACACCCAGAGCTAAAAAACTGTAAAAAGTTACTTCAGTCATAGATACCTAAGAATATTTTAAACTTACAAAAAACAAACCAAAAGCACACCCCCAAATATGCAAATATGAGAATATAACACACAAAGCAGGGGGAAAGAATAGGAAACACTTTGTAGAAGAAGAGAAAGCAGATGAAGTGTCAAAAATTCTGTTACCCAGACAGTGTGAGTTACAGTACTGTGAAACAGACATCAGGAGAAAACTGAAGGGATAAAAGCAAACATCACGATCTCACTTCAATGTTTTTGTGTATTAGATGTAAAAATTTAACCCTAGGTGGCAATATAAAGTTTCAAAAAAAAAAAGCCGAAGTAGGCAAAAAAACCCCAGACTTTTCAGTTGGTGGGGGAAAAATCCTAGATTGTTGAGGAAATTTTTGAATTTAATTTTTTTAAAGAAAAATTCATTCATTAAACAATGCAAAACCAAAAACTGTATTTATGGTAATATATATTAGGCTATTGCTGAAAAGTAGATCAGAGCTAATACATAAACCCTAGCAAGATTTTCAAGAACCAACCGAAGTCACAGGATGAAAGTTTAAAATAGTCTCTTTATGACTATTTGAATACCAATTTACTTTTTTAGAGAGATAAAATATTTCATTCACAGAACTGTTTTTTGCAAACAAGGCTTTTGAGCAGAGATGGTACACTACTGAAGTGATTTTGTTTGTGCCAGATAATTACCAACTGACATGAAAGGATAATCATGGCAAAATTTATTACTTTACCATTCCTGGTGTGCACTGGACATGTTAGAACACACCAAACAACTGAGTTTAATGAAAGCATATCCAGTAACAGCCAAAGATTAAACTTCCACAAAATATTATTGTGAAGCTTCTTTAAAGTGTTTTTAAGTAATAATCTTTTAATTGTCTTTAAACAACATCTATATGAATGAATCAATGTCATTGACTACCGTGTGCAACTGATCCCAGTCTGGCAGCCTTTTGGGGCTCTCCTAACTGGTATTCTGTTATTGTTTTCCGTGGCTGCTCCATTTGAAACGAGCCAGCAGCCTAAAGCAGGAAGGCCAACTGTTCCCCTAGTACTAACAAATGTGCTAATATGCACTAGTTTAAACTTGATCTATCAAGTGAATCAGTGAACCATGAAGGGTGGTGGGTCAATCAGGGTGTTCTGAAAACAAAGGCTCCTAGGGCAGCAGAGACGCTGTGCTCAGACATACATCTGTGCTGCTTTCAGGCCTCGGCCTGAGGAAAATGGGTTTATGTTACAGAAGTTAAGAGCCTGGAATCATGTCATTACCACCTACATTTATAAATACTTTATACAACATTAGGAATATTATACATGAGAAAAACTAACAACATGAGGCAGAGTTGTTAATGTGACTATGGAGACACCACTGTTAATATTAACTAACCTAAGTTAATGTTTAACATTAATGGTTTAATTAAAACTTCATGCATGAAGTTTCAGGCATTCATATCAAATCCCAGTGATAGATACTGCACAGCAGTAGATAAAAATAAAATGCACTTCATGCTTTTTGTGCTACTTTATAAATTATTCTAAACCACATTTACTGTCTTTCGTTAGTTTACAGAGTTTCTAAGAAAAGTTTTTTCCAATCAACTGTTAGTAAGTCTTATATTGTTAAGAAAAATGGATGAGCATTGACAACTGTACACTTTCCTCATTTTTGAGCCTGTCTCAACCCTTTAAGAACCACTGTGTATTTGCACGTGCAGAGGATTTTAGAAGAAACAGTGAATTCTACTGACACAGTGTGTCCCCACTTGCCAGGCCTGTAAGTCCTGTACAAAAAGATGTGATGTATAAATGGAAATCACTGAGAGTGGGGAGTACACCAGGGCTGACAGGAGATAACAGCACACTAGACCCTGTCTAAGCTGCCCTTTGGGGCCTTCCAGGAGCCAGCACAGAGCCAGGGCTCCATACATGCATCAAGATGGCAGTGGTTGTCTTACATCAGTTTAACAAACATGTGACGTGCAGATCAGATTTCAGGAACACCATATCACTGAGCAAGCTCTTCATGTCTAGCTGGCATGCAACGGAACAGCAGCAACATCAGGCAGAAAATAAGAACTTATTTAAATATGGGAAGATGGTGGTACATATATTTAGTTACCCTGACACACACACGAAAACATAATAGCAGTCACTGTAACTAAATTCTAAACAATTATATCTGTGTGCTCACCTATATGAGAACAGGCTTCATAAAAAATCATAGCCCAGTTTAAATTCAAGTAGTCTGAACACAAAGTCAAAGCAACAGAGGACACTCACCATGAAAATAATAAAAATGAACAGGAAAAGCCATGTCTGAAACATTCATGCCAGACACAGATCACACAGTAAAAAGGAAACTGTGTACATGAAATTTCAGAAAAAGTAAAATCTTCATTAGAAGAATAGAAATCTTCATTAGAAACCTCCAGATAAACTTTGGCTCATATCATAACTGATAAAATTGCTATTGTTGTTCCTTAATTAATGTATATGCATAAAAATCTAAAAACTTGTCAAAGAGTAAGGTAAACAAGTAGAAATTACATTTATCTGCAGAGGAAACACCTGTCAGTAACACATACTCCCATTTGTCAGAATGTCTAAATATTACTGACCAAATATATACATATATATGTTCGACCTTGATAAATCACCTGCTTTTAATTTGCTCCAGCCCAGAAACAATAAAAAAAATCCTTCAAGTAAATAATGCAGCAGTTAATGAAAAATTACTTTGTGATCAGATAGACCAGGGGAGGAGGGAGGACGGGGAAGTAATTTTTACTGTTTTAGAAGGATAAAAGCAGAAGAAGCCAATTCGAGTTTATTAACCATGATGGCTCCAGCACTAGTAAAAAAAAAAAAAAAAAAACAAAAAAACCCCAAAAACGATGACAATCCATTACTGTTTCACATAGAAATATCAGTCACTGAGAGATCGACAGAACTCAACTGCATCGTATGCTTTTAGTTCAGACTTAGAAGAATATACACGTTAGCAACTGGTGTTATGAGGGTTTTGTTTGGTTATTTTTATCACTCTGAGTCCTGTTTACTCCTGAAGTGGAAGGCAAGGAGAAAAAAAGTACTGATCAGAGATCCAAAAAATCTGTACAAGGTTTGAGCTTCTGGAGAAAGACTGAAGTAGGAACTTGAAACAGCATTGCACAGAATACTTTTTTTTCAGGTTCAGGTGGCTTCCAATTACAAAGCTATAAAACAGAGACTGCACCTCGAGGTCAAGGCAACCTGAGCTAGAGATACTGCAGCTTTTTTTTCTGTGAGCATATGGTATCACTGCTCCTGATAGATGGAGGGTAATCTGGGAACAAAACAGACATTTGCTCCTTATGCAAATGTCCTTGCCTTTATGGGTAGCCAGAGATCTACAGGAATCCTGGCACTCCTGCAGATCGAGATATTTCATTATAAAGTCTTTCAAAAAGGGGAAAAGAGAAGGCACTTTTTAATACACATCTTGATTGGGAAAATCCAAAGCATACTGTAAACAAACAATGTAAGAATGCACCATTAGTAACTCATGTTGCTTCTCCAATATCTGCTTGTGAAACTTTGCTAGAAATACACCATAAATCGTTATTCAAAGTGTTGTTACACACACTACGGATGTACAAGATTTGAATTCCGTAACCTGGCTCAATCTTAAAAATTCAGCTGGAGTTCCAATAGTCTCTTACAGGATAGACTGTTCTTCCTCTGTAATAAACAAACTCATTTGCGATCATCTGTAAACAGAGGCACATTTTGGAGTTAAGTCAGAGAGTTTGGTGTTGGAGAAGGGATGTTGTTTTGGTTATTTAAATCAAATTGTGCTATATTCTGGGCCTTTCAAATATAAACTACAGTGAAAGGCTTGGATTTCTTGTGGGGCTCTCTCCCTATATGATGAATATTTTTTCCTTAATTTTGATACAGCTTCCTTAAAAAAGAACAGCAATAAAAACACACAAAAAAACCCACGAAAAACCCTGTAACTGGTTAAACAAAGCATTCTGAAACTGGCATTAGCCTACACAAACACAGAAAGGTATTTTGAAAGTAAAGAAATGCCTCCCATCACTAGTATCAGTAAATTTTGTATCAAACTATACAACAAGAGTCCTAGAGAACCTTAAGAGCACTGCTACCTGTGAATTTATGGAGAGGAGGAAAGTCTCTCCCATTAGTCTCCTAAAGAATCTGAAGGTCTCAAGTAGGAGCTTGTAAACCATCACCAGAAAGTTCCCAAAGAGTTCCCAGAAGTGCAACTACTGTAGTACCATCAGGGTGTGGTGCAATTTCAAGTGAAAATATCAACAAAATATGTTATTTCTTTCAGAAACAGATTTCCCAGAAGACTCTTCAGTCAGAATAAAGTAAACCACTTACCTTTTCAGTGGCTTCCAAAACACTTCCAAAACCAGCATCAATTGGTTTCAGTTTTACAGATATATTAGTCCATTATTGTCACTTTCCTAAACTTTACACTTGACCATGTAAAACTTCAGTAGTAAACATTTGCCAGAAATAAGATTCATATCTGTGTCTTAAACTTCCACAGGCAAAATGTTTCTAAGCTTCACTCAACCTCATGTATTGCCAATAGAAATAAATACTACATCAACCTCAGTTAAATGCTTACCATTCAGAATTTCCTTCAGATGTCTAAACCATGACTGACAATGATCTTCACTTAAGTTATTTAAATGGACAGCACAGTCTGTGAGCTTATTCTCTCCTTTATTCAAGCATTTAAAAATTGTGATACCCAACAAAGTACCACCTTTTTTCTGCCCTGCAAAACGACGACGTTTCAGTTTTACTGAAAATACATCTTTCATTTCAATAATCTCCTCTTGAGCCTGCAAAGCCACACTGGAATCAACTGTAAGGGGAAAAAAAAAAAAGAAAAGCATTACCAATATGATTGGGAGTAACAACTTAAAAAATATTGTTACAGCTTCATCTCAAGCTTCACTTTTTGCATCTGCTCACGCTTGCAATTGAAAACTTATTTCATATCATTTGCCTCAATCATTGGTCTTTTATTTTACCAACTTTGTTATCTAGCTGTACAAACAAAACCATTTCAAAGAGGTTATTTACTCAGCTTTCTGGTGTTCAAAAAAATTAATAAAATTTCAGACTCTAAGATATACTTAGGTTTTGTATTCGCATTCAAAAAGCAAATTCTTTATGGTATAATAAATAATAAATAATAGCAACCATAGCAGTTGTACACTCCTAAATCATACATCAGAAAGTGTGCTATGACCCAAGCTGATTATATATACTCACTATATTTTTATTATATATTTTTATTGTTATTTATTTTTTTGTATTATATATTTATTTTTATATTTTCTTTTTTATTTTATATTATATATTATGCTCACTATATTTTTTTATTTGATACAACCATTGCCTTTTGTGTTTATATTAAAATATATCAGAAAATAATTAAGCAAAAATAGACAAATAAGCCAAAACTCTGTTACTCATCTTTGCTTTCATTTTTGATGTATGAATTCAGTTTAGAAGACAAGAAAAACAGTTTCACAAAAGTTCTTGGGACAGTTCAAGATCCTCATCCCAGGGGAGATTTGTGTTAGGCTAAGGGAAGGTTTGGTTATCTTGGGGCCATTATTTACATGGATGCTGTGGCTGCTGATGCTATCACCTCATTTCCAAGTGCATTTTGGAGATGTATCAACTGAACCACTATAGTACAGGCTTCTCTCTTTTCTGCTCTCTTGAGCTGCATTCCAATCCTTCAAAAACAAAGTCAAATACACAAACTGAAGGAAAATTATCACTGTTCCTGCAGGCATCAGATCCTTTGGACACAGAAAGAAAAGTTTCCCTGATTTCTTCGCAATTACAGCAGATCGATACAGCAGGCCAATAAAGGTCCCTTTGCAGCCCAAGGCAAGAAATGCTAGAAACCAGAAAACTTCCCCAAATCTAGCAACAGCTCTGACAACTGGTTTCTCTATAGCAGAAGCCGTAACAGACTCTGTTTGATGAATAGTTGATACATGCTGTACTGAAGTGCTGGGAAAAGTCTGATTTAATTGTCATCCTGGGAAAGATGGGCAGCACCACCACCTTCATTACACCACATGAAGCTGAGGGTTTCAGGAAGTCACACATCCTCTGGGCAGGAAAAACATGACTTTGTCAATTCTTGTAACAGTTTGATGCTGGCATTTCTCATCATCATTTCTGGAAGGAGACTGTGCAGTGATCATCTCTCTGTCCAGGAATCCTGGATGACTTCTCCTCAGCCATGCTAACACAGCTAAAGCTCAAGTCAACATTACCTCTCCTCACAATTCTCAACCAATTCATATTTTCCTGTTCCATACCAAAGAACCTGCTACAAATAGAAGCATGACCTTGCTATACTTCCCACATATTTTTCCCAACTTGTTATATTTTACGATCCTAATATCCCATAAATCAGCTACTAAGGTGTAAAATTGGACTGAAGTCATCCCATTCTCAGCAGGAATACTGTGACAAGTAAATGCTGGTGTGCATTGAGATAGTACACAGGAAACTGTCTGTAGTGCAGATTTTCAGAAGTACACAGCAAATAAACAGGAGGAAACTCACCTAAATATTTTTTAAAAAAAAACCCAACATAAATCCTAGAGTACTGTAATGACTGCTGTAAAAGTATTTACATTCAACGTATCCTGTAGAAATGAGGGAACTGAGGGGGGGAAAAATACTCTATGATTCCATTTGAACTATGATTTTACACAGACTCAAAGTGGGTTTTGTGCAAACAAAATTTGGTACTAACATTACTAAACCCAAGATCTTCATTTTTGTCAAACTTTGTACTGCTGTTCTAAAACATTTAGGGGTAAATCATCTCTGTAAGTCTGAAATGAAAAACTGACTGGTGATATCCCCAGTCACTTACCTAGAACTACATAGTTTAATAGCTATATTAAAGACTTAGTTTTAATTTTTAAAACAGAATTTTTGAGGGGTCTGCTTATGTTTTTTCATAAAGTCTCACAGTGAGACACACAGTACACTGCAAATGCCAGCACACAACCTCAATGTTTTAGGAAAATGAGTGAACAAAGACACGTGATATATAACCACAACCATTCTGCAGCAATAACTGAGCTGCAACATTCATTTTCCCAGACCAGTACAAATATTCTAAGTGGGCTTGCTTTTTAAATACTTTTAAATAAATCATACTTTTAAATAAATCACATTTTGGATTCAACTCTTAGTTTTGCTGAGGATATCACAAACTCTATTACACCAGTGTTATGGATGTGCACCACGGATAAGTTACAAACATTAGCCTATTTGTCCTGCACAAGTCAAGGAAAATGAAGGCCTGTTAAAACACTTTTTATTCCCCTCTAGCTTTCATAGAATGACATTTAGTAATAAACCAGGTAAGGTCTGCCTTTTCTTTTCATCACTATTTCAGCCAGTTACTTATTTGCTTGTGCATCTTTCTCTTACTCTGTATTTATCAAATTCTTACATTGCTCAGATGCATATCAAAACTTTTGATATTTAAAATAAAACATTCTTACTAGGCAGCACTAGACTTTCAAAATCCCTATTTCACTTTGGTTCTTTTACAGGAATACATTTCCAGATGCATCTCGGAGAAGGATATAAACTTTAGGAATGCTCAATTGAATGGTAAAAAGCTGTCATCCTCAAGTTTCAATTTGCAGAGGAAATGTTGAACTAGCTAGTAGGATTAGGACAGCCAATTTTTACTAAAGTTATAAAGAAATCTGAATAAAATCCCAGGCAAATTCTATAATTTTCATCTTCTCTGCTTACTGAAAATAAGGCTGCAGCAAATGCAGTAAAATTTTATAAAACAACTCAGATAATTTAAGTCATAAGCTGTATTTATAAAATACTTCTAGTATGAGATAACAACCAAGCTAACTTTTGAACTAAAGTGTATATTGGATTAGACACTTTTTAAAACTTCGAAAACCGTATTGGCTCGTTAGTATCATATTGGTTATTGTGAGCAGTTTCAGGACATTAACTGTCCTCTCACATTACTTAGAAAGATATTGGGTACCATCTGTTCTTGCAAGAGATTTAAGTATACATCTATTAGATATCATGCTATTTATTTAATTCAGTACCCACTTCCCATTGTTGTATCTTCTGGAAAAAAAAAGTCAATTTAATTACAAGGAATAAAGATAATCTCTTCTACCAGGCTGCCCTGCCATCATGAAAGCAGAGAGGGAACCTGTATAAAGTAGGTTACAGGCGTTAGGGAAGAGCAAAACTAACAGCACTTAACATTTAACAAAGATCTAACAAAACCAGAATATAAGGCACTTAAAAAAAGTTACTATAAGCCAAGGGCTTGTCTAAATCAATCTCAGCACATCTGTCTGATGTAGAGCGTAAACAGGATTAGAGTTGGATTTATCTGCTTGACGCTAATTGTACTCACAGTTTCTGCACATGTCCACTTTTTTTTTTCCAAATACAGCATGAAAAGAAGAAAAATCTGCCTGGATAGATGAATTTCTAGGAAGTTTTATGCCCCTATTTATCCTCTCACTAATTTCAAGCAATGAGACTATCCTACATTTTTCTTGTTTATGGTAGTCTAATCTCTTATTTAATAAAAAATTAAGTCTAAATCAACCGTACTGAGCTAAATCAAAAGATGAGGAACTAACACACTCAAATAGAGTTAAATTGTAAATACCAAGCCAAATTTTAATTGTTTAAGACTGCTAAACTAGGCTTTAAACAAACAGACTACCTCATGTTTACAGCAAAACTCATAAAAATATACAAAAAAGAAAAAAAGGAGTACTACTGGAAAATAGAACAGTTTTAAAGAAAATGTGGTATTTAAATAAAACACATAAAAAAATGTGGTATTTAAATACAAACATTTCAACAAGGAACCACTTTTTGGACTGTTATCTTACCACAGAGGCCCAACATCTAGAAGTGGTACTTAAGGACTTGATTTCCATAACAAATATCTGGAGTACATGGAAAATATCAGAAAGCACACATGAAATGTGACTGTAATTCAAGTACAAGAGTTGGACACAAAGCAAAGTGTGTTATACTCCCTTGGTCACAAATGCTTCCTCTGACCTTTGGCAAGACACCGAGCCCCCCTGACTATAATGAATAAATAAATCTTCTACACCTTTCAAGCTCTCTGTCCCACTACATTCTCAAAGTTTACTTCCTTAATAGTTGATTGATATAGCTGAGTGCACTGTTACTTAACAGAAATAATTAGAAATTGAAAAAAAATCAGTAAGACTATACCAAAGAAAATACAATGATCAGTTCTTATTAAAGAAGTGTTTCATTATAAACCACTTCTTTATTATAAAATTGATCACAGACCATCCGACACTGTATGAACACTACTTTCAAAACAACCATTTGGGACATACAATAAAACATAACTATTCATATAAACCCAAAAGTAAAATACATCTAATTAAAAATTAAACTACTTTTGACAATATGTCTATAAATTTATGTTTAGGAATATTTAATATGATAATGTATAATGCATATAAACCAGCACCTATTAGACCATCAATTATTAAGCCCTCTTTTCCCTCACTGTAAATTGGCAAAGCACAGTAAGCAGCATGCAGCTGATTCATAAAACCTCTACAGTTTTCAGCTGCTTATTGATTAAGAAGGGCTAGCAGTGAGAAAAGCAGGTATGATCATTCTTGCCAAAAAAGCCAAGAAAGACTGTAAAGCTTGTCTGGCTATTTAGCACTTATTTAAATACTCTAAATAGGAGACAGAAAAGTTATTTCAAAACACATGAATTTTGAATGATTTTTTTATTTCAAAAAGATAGGTCATGCAACACTTCTGGCAAAATTTGATGCTATGCCTCTTACTCTATTCTGCAAGCACAGAAAGCAAGATTCCACTCTCTGCTTGCCAAAAGTATCAAACAGTAAGCTGAGGAGAAGGTGGTACAGCAAGGGCCAGGTTGGGGAGGGGCTGGTTTTGTTTGAAGATTAGCTTCCCATTACTCTAGTCCTTATAAATGGTGTTGGAGGAGAAGTTTAACACAAGCAAGGCCCTAACCTAGAAACACATTTCTCAGACTGTGTGCAGTGACCTGCTTGGGAGCAGCAAGGAGTTCAGAAAGTACTACAAGGGACTGAAGAGATGTCTCTCAGTTTCTCCAGAGCTGGAGAGTAAAAGCAGGGTGCAACTACTAACTTCACATTTTAATGGGAGCTATTCACTTGCAGCAGCAGCTGTATTCCTTCAGGGCAGAAAACTGAGCTTAAAAACATCTGACAGGGATACAACCCATTTTTATTCTCCTTCTCTGGAGAATCTTAGGGTGATCTATCTTGCCAAGCAAATGCAGTACCTTGCTGCTCATCCCTCTCTCAACACAGGCACCCACCCTCGACTCACCTGCCATGACTGTGCAGTCCAGCCCTTCTCCAGAGCTCTGGCTCTGGGCAAAACCCAGCTGAGTCAAATCAACCCCCTAAATTAACATAGATTGCCCACTTTTCCCCTGGCTTAGTCTTCTGACAAGTTGTTTAGTATAATCAGTTCAACACAAGTCCTATAAAACTAGAGATGCTACAAATTTATAAGAAAATTCACAGCAGGGAAGAAGGAAGAAGTGGGACTGTGTCCTTTCATCAGCAGGAAGTCAACATGGCTTGAGCCAATCTGCTGTGCATTTTCACTTCCAACTGCTAACTCCCCAAGGATCACACAGATCAACAAGAGCCAGCAAGAACTGGAAAAGATGCACAATGGCTTCTCTTAATTCTTTAGAGTTCTAGTGACATCTTATACATTAAAAGAAAATTTTAAGTCTCAGAATAAAACTCCACTTTACAAAACTATAATGATTCATTCCATTATGTTTCACTGGACAAGGAGTTATCCCCTATTCTAACTTAAAGAAGTCATCTTATTTTAAACTACTATCACAGATAGCTACCTCTAAAAAGAATATTTTTCTGAAGAATAACTGACACAATAAAAAAATTAAATTCTGGAACAAATTCATACTTGAGGTTTCCATTTTTCAGCACACTACTAGCCAAAAAACCCAAGAAACCCAGTAATTTTCCAATGGAAATCTCAGTCATGGGATAAAGACTTACATAACAGAATAATTTCACATTTCTTAACAATTTTACTGTATTCACAGCATGAGTAAATCCATCTAAAACTGTAAACTTTCATCTTCCCCTCTTGTCTCTCACCACTTTTCCAATGGTTCTTTCCCCCAAGACACCAGAACCAGCTGATTCCAATCCCTGTTCTCCACCATACCTGTTAAAAACTAATCCTCAAGCTTCTGAACATCCCCATCAAACCAAGAGGGCTGTTGCAGCTAGAGCCCCTGTGCACAGCATCATATCACAGCAACTGGAGGAAGAGCAGCTTTAGGGAACATGTGGTGTAGTCCTTCAAGTCTTGAGTTGGGCCATACTCAAGCATTTAAGATTTGGTTAAGTTTCACTACAGCTTTAAAAGATGGCAAAAGGCAAACTTCTGAAAAAGAACAACCACCACCAAACCACCACCAAACCTTACTTAGCTGGCTGAACCAAAAGAAAAGAGGATTCTGGCTACTGGCAGAGCAAACATAGGAACAGTGCAATTGATCCCATACTGTAAGAGCATAGTTTAGTACAGCTCAGAGGCTGTTCTTGCTGGAGCTGATGCCTTGTGGAGAAAGGCCAGGCTTGGGGACTGCCCCTTTGAGCATGACCAGATCCTAGAGTGACACTCGCACACAGCATCCTGGGTCTGCTTGATGAGCAGGCCATGGAAAAGGCCTTTCCTCTTGTAATGAGGCTCATTAGACATCTATCCATCAAGCTTTCATTAGTGTCTTGATTCAGCTCTCACACAGAGCAGTGAAGTACCTTGCTTATTAACTACAGGCTAATGGCAGAATTTTGTTAGAAAAACACTGAAACTGGCAGTTTGAAAAGAAATCCAACAGCTTATTGAAAAAATACCTGTGCGAAAAGTGTGATTGAAGCTTTAGCAGAAGTACTAATGCTGTTCTGGATAAAAAGCTTCACCTTAAGGAAGAGTTTCCCCTTCATTCTACAAGAAAGAATTTGAGGGAGATGATGAATTTAAAAATAACAAGAAGCTCTATTGGGAATAATGCTAGTACAACAAGGTAAGCTGAAAGGAAGCAAGGCAGACAATGACTGATTCCCATCCTGAAGTATTTAAGAGGATGCATGAAGCAAAGGCTTTGCTTTTAATAATTACATTTTAGTATTAACACCACAGCAAGAAAGAGGTCACTGGAAACATACTATAGAAAGCTCTACATTTTATGTTAAGAATATAGCCCACATATTACCTAATTTCATAACATGATTTGAAAAGCAGCTGCAAACCTTACATTTAGTGGCTGAAACTTTGGGGCTTTTCATTCAGTGAGAGGAGTTATGTAGGAAACTTCAGAGTAACAACGGGGTAAAAAGCATCACTGATTTCCATCATTTTCCAAAACCTCTGCAAACCTATGCATCAGATTAAATAACTGGTCTGACACAGACCAACCAAAATCCCACCATAAAATGCAATTTATTTTGAGAGAGATTTCTGAAATAAACAGAAGACTGGGATCTAATAAGCCACATGATTTAACAGAATGGGCTAGCAGAGCTGAAATACACTAAATAATCCCCAGAGAGGAAACAAGAGCTTAATTTTACATTTCCTCAAAAACATCTCACACATACACAGTGTTTGGTACCTACTAATTTATGTTACAATCATGGCAATTACTTCTGTCATTTCAGAAAGTAAGGGGAAGTGGGGAAACAAATGACCTCCTACAGCCACATGACATTACTGAGTTTGGTTAAATACAAGTTAATATTTACTTTTACTTGGAGTTTTACTTGCATTTACAGATCTGCCTCAGCCTCAAATACAGATTAAGAAACCACCCATACTGCTAAATATCAGTGTTTCAGGGAACTCAATATGCCTCATATATCTGCATTTTAGTTTTTTCTGGAAAAGATTTTCAAGAAATATTTTCTTCAGGAAAAGAACAAGCAGCCCATTCTAAACACGTCAATTTCCTTCTGTAAACTATTGATAATTCATGTACCCTAGCAAGTCATGCTTTTAATTACCAAAGCATAGCTATCAGCTGCTAGATGAGCTCGTCCACAAACTTCTACATGTTTGGCTTTATCCTCATTGATCTCTGATCTTTTCTTTTTTTCAGAGATTGATGAAGGAAACTCTTCCATCCTTTGTATCATTGTATCTGCACCTCCTACAGCAGCCCAAGGGCAAGAGATGGCAATAGCACCACCAGAATCCTCTGACAAGCATAAAACCCTTCCCTCACCCCAATGCTCAGTTGCCACTTAGGAACAGGAAGAATGCAGGCTACACCACTTTGCCTGCAGGGGGTGAATGAATCCTATTTTGTTCACGTACATCACACTTGTAACAAACGTAAAAGAAAAGCACCTAAAAACCCCCAGAATTTTGTTAGGTGATCTTTCTATGATAGATTTTTTTTTCCCCTTCTCCTTATGGACGCTGTTCATACGTCTCTAACTTTGAAAAATATTTTGTCTTATTAAAAATATAATTTATATTACATGATAGATATACAATACAAAATTACTTAGAACACAACACCAAATTTAAGGTATTTTTAGTCAATTGTGCAGTATACAAATTAGATTTACATATAAAGAGAAAGCTTACAAAATGCAACACTCCAGAAGCTTCCTGGTATTACAATTATTTTTATTATATAGAATTGACTCCATTTGCAATGGTGTATAATTCTGTGACCGAGGAAATTACATTCTCAGACTTCCATCAATTTTAAAATTTTTTTTGTAGCTTACCACTATGACAAAGCTCTCACAAAAGATTTGATACCAATATGATGTGACACAACTGAACCAAACCTTAATTTCACTCACAGTAAGAAATCACAGGATTAAGTAACACTGTGCAGTCTTTTAGAAAAGTTTATTGCTTCCAGATGGATGCAAGTTTCCTTTCAGCACTGATTGTATCTTCTGTACACAGGGTGCCAACGTTACTATAAATATAGTCAAAAGCAGTTATAAAGATAAATTGTTAAAATATTGACATAAATAAGCTCATACAATAGTGCCTCTCTGCACAAAGTAAGGACAACCACATTAGAGTGCTGTCTCACAAATGTTCAATACAAGAACAAGCGCACCCTCTTTAGAAATCACAACCCGCATATGAACGAGCACAAATTTCCAAGGTATCCATAAAATGATTTCTAATTCCAACTGCGTGCTCTTTGCCCCATGTTGTGTAGTGCCATGTGTTTCCCTGCATGGTGCACGCCGCCAAGATGCCCACCTGTGCCCGTGTATCTGCACCAAGCTCAGGGTACGCTCACTTCATTTAGCAGCAGAACTGTTGCATACGTGCTGCAACACACGTCAAACGATAACTGTAAATAATAAATATCTTCAAGCTAGTTTAAATTTCAGTCCACGTGCATCAGACACTGAAGAAGTATCAACAGGTCTACAAAATGTTTAGCAGAAAAAATAATTCTGGGAAATATCTGAGGAGTCTATTAAAAAATCATATACAATGCTATTTTGAAAATCAAAATACAGTCAAAATTGTCAGGTGAAGCCACTAATTCGAGCTGGTTTCATATTTTATGTTGTTATACTGTTCAGAAGTTATAAGAATACATGGTAATGAGTCATTTAAAACATTATTTGAGATTTTCATGTGATTCTTAAAAATCTGGAGATCTCCATTTTTAATTGTGACATAACCTGTGCATAAAACAGGATAAGTTAATGCATTTCAGAGAACATGCAGAATTCATAAAATGCTTTATGAATAAAATGTCAACATTAAGTACCATGAAATTCAAAACTAAGTATAGAGATAATTTGTACTTTTATATCAAACTCCATTAGTATATTAAGTTATATACAGAAACCTACTTATTTTCTGACAGGCTGATCAACTGCTTTAAAACAGAGCCACTGGTCAAAAAAACCCTCCAAAAAAACCCACCCCAAAATGCTCCACAATGTCTGCTTTGCATCCTGGCATGCCCAACAACTTCAAACAAGCATCTCCTCTGTACCTTAAGCAAGTTCTTTGACATCTACCACCAACTCCTCATATCTCCAGCATGGTAACTGCACCTATACATGACATTTACGTATCCATTCCTAATCCCAGGACTAAGTACTAAAATCAAACAGAATGATTACTGATCTGCATATCAAAAAAAACCACCAAAAAACCAAAAACCAAACAAGCCAGTTTCTGATCAGTTTTCACTGTTGAATAATCACGCAAGATGACAAAGATGCACTTCAAATCTCCCATAATACCCACAAATTTTTACTCCCCAAAACCTTTTAAATGCTAGCATTACAACCATATGTACAGGGGTTACCACTATGAGGTTGAAGTAAATATCTTACTTGCAGATCCTATGAATTTTACTCACAGCATCAAGATCCTGCATATGGTTGCAGGGTCAGAGAGCAATTCCAATTCAGAGCACCCACACAGCAACAAAGAGAGATGCATCTTCAAACTCCACAGCATGCACTACCACAGTGTGTCATTGTTACTATTCCATGCAAATTTTCCTCTATCAGAGTATTAAACCTATTTTGCTCATTCGAAAGTAAATTTAACAAATATTAGCTTCTACACATACCCAGCCGCACATTACAAATCATACAATAATCTTTGACCTAGCCATAAAGTCAATTAGTGCCAGAAAATTACCACCACCTGTGTTCAAGAAATAATCAGTACTGATACCTTGGCACACATCTTTAAGCTGCTGACATAACAAATGGAAATGGATGTTTTATATTAAGGGTTGTCTTCTGTGAACATCAGAAATCTTCTCAAATATATTTATGGAAAAATACCAGCAAAGCATATTGAAGCTACACTTCTTCCTTAGTTTGAGGCTGATCAAACTAAATCATTCACAATGGTTTCAGACTCTTATCCTATACAAGTTTAACTATGTCTTTGGAATTTGACTTCCTTTCTCCACAACAAAAATAAATATATTAAAACCCCCTAAGATTATAATAATTATAAGCATTCATATGAACAATCTTTTCAAGGGAATTATGGCTAAGAAATTCAGGTTTCCCATACAGTCTGCTACTGCTCTGTAATTCTTAACCAACATTTAATAAAATTAACCCTTTGGTATTTTTTCAGGCAAAGAACCTGCATTCTTTAAACTGTGTTGTTCCACCAATAAAAATAAGTACCTTGCAAATGGAAGGCTAGGCAAAACAAAGTTCAAATTTTGTCACTAAATCTTGCTGGACACTGCAGACACAGGTGGAATTACAGACTAGTGATGTGTGTGCTTTTACTCAAAATATCATTTAAATATAATTTAACTGGTTTCTGGTATGTAATACCAGCAATACCGGGACAGAGCAAACGTCCATCTGTCCCAGTATCTTATATCAAGCCATAGCCATAAGCAGATGCTAAGAGAAGGAATAAAGGAAGCATTTATTCTGTTTCCCACTAGTACTTTTCCATTCCCCACCTGTTTTCATTTGGGACACCCTGAACTGACTGTGGTTTCTACACATTTAACAGCACTCAAACGATGCCTTCCATCTCCATCTGAATCCACAAAATCTTTTAGTATTAACAATCCTTTAGCAGTAAGTTTTACAATTCTCTTAGCTATTCATTTTGTTTTCAGCCTGGTTCTTCTTAGCTTATTGGAATATTTCTTATGTTGCAAAACTGCCACTTTGTCCAGGCCCCACCTCAAGAACCTTCCTTTTAGACCAAAAAGTGCCAGCCTAGTCTGCCACTCTCATCCAGAAGCCATTATGTACCTTTAACCATTGTCACCCCTTGAACCTTCTCCAGTCCCACATCGCCTTTGCTGAGAACACCAGAACTGCACACAATATTCAAGATGTTGTTAAATAACTGCTGGTTTATAGAGCATACAAACATCTGCTTTAGTCTCTATTTACGTTCTAATTATCCTTAACATAATAATCCTTACAACTGTTTAAGTGACAGATGACATTTTCCACATGATAAACCTATAATTATACACATTAGATGGTATAGCTACAGCTCCTGATCTTTATTCCAAGCTGATGGCATTCAAATAAGAGATCAATACATTACACCATGTGTAATTATTCCAACTCTTGGACTCACTGTCCTGTTGCTTGGTCAAATCCGTAAAACTGCCATGGCTCTGAAGTTGTGCTGTAGGAAAGAACTTAGTTTATTACTCTGCTCCCACATAAAAATCAATATTGCTAAATGCTGATGAAAAAAGCAGTATCTGCTTTAAGCAAGAAAAACATTCTTATACATATAAATCATTATAAGATTAGTACTGAATTTCTGTGTGTAAATTGCCCAAACGGTTTCCATAAAACAAGTGAGACCTAGGAACAAAATTCCAAAATCACCACCTGCTTGTTTCCCTCATATTTTAAATAATTAACTACTCAGCAAATGTGAATGCTTAAAA